>OY759264.1:6889658-7022158 GCA_963662155.1 Lamellibrachia columna | reverse complement strand
AATTACAATTTATAATTAGTTTTTATAAAAAAAATAAAGTAATAATCGGTGTTTTGTATGAATATTTTTATTATGTCCAGGCCCAGCCCAGGCCCGGCCCGGCCCGCTCACACTATGCCCAGGCCCGGCCCAAGCCCGATGTGTTTAAATTATTTTCAGCCCAGGCCCGGCCCGGGCCCGCAGTATGTAGGCCCAGGTCCGGCCCGGCCCGCGAAATGATGTAGAGGCCCGGCCCGGCCCGGCCCGCGGGCTGCGGACCCAAAGCCCGGCCCGCGCAGGGCACTAACACACACACACACACACACACACACACACACACACACACACACACACACACACACACACACACACACACACACACACACACACACACACACACACACACACACACAACCACACACACACACACACACACACACACACACACACACACACACACACACACACACACACACACACACACACACACACACACACACACACACACACACACACACACACACACACACACACACACACACACACACACACACACACACACACACACACACACACACACACACACACACACACACACACACACACACACACACACACACACACACACACACACACACACACACACACACACACACACACACACATTACAGCGTGTCTATGCACAACTAGCAACATAAAACTGCATAACTCTAATAGTTTCATCAAGCTTTAATACCACGAGCAATCAACTACAAAACATGATGACTGTCTGTCTTGCAATTATTTTCATTAATATTTCAAACCTAGATAAAGAGCATATTACTGGCACAAGTGCAAAGTGATAAAAAGGTATTGTTGCTAGTAACGGTTAATTAAACGTTGGTCACACAACACAGACCGTAATTTTCAAAACAATAGGAACAATTGCCATAGCATCACAATCAAGCATATATAAAGGCACAATAATATTCACGTAATGGGAATTATAACAATATTAGTAGAATCAAGTTAACCAATGGCGAATCAGAAGATTAATACACACACTTTTTTATATAAAAAACACGTATATGACATTTTCAGAGTGACCTCTGAAGAATACATTCAACATACTGCTATACAAAACAATAGGAACAATTGCCATATCACCAAAATCAAGCATAAATATAGGCACAGTAATGTTCATGTGTGAGGATTATAACAATAATAGTAGAATCAAATTAACAAATGGCGAACCTGAAGATTAATACACATTCGTTTCATATATCAAAACACTAGACAACACATAAAAGATTCCGTAGCCATTTGCTAAAATACAATTTAATTATATGCAGCAAATCACAATAGCAAAAATCCCACAAGTAATGTGTAACATTCCTACATTGCATCATAGGCAGTCTTAGTATCGTTTTGTGAGGAGCTTCGAACTAATGAACACATTTATAAACGAACTCTCTACATAACTTCACACCTGATGTATTTCGTCACAAACTTCCACTGCTGAGGAAAACATGTTTCGTTTTCAAAATGTAGTACACCTGTAAAAATCAAACCTGGAAATGGGTAGCGTTACTGTGGAGCTTTTAATTTGTATTAAGTCTACCGGGTTGCGGAAATGCTTTTCCGTAAATCGTCATCGCGCAGACATACATTATCTCGTGCAAACCTAGCTTACAATAGGACGAACACGTTAAACTACACATTAACATACTTTTCTCCAAGTCGTATTCCCCATAGTCGTCCTGGGGTTACGCTCCTATTTTCATAGCACAACACCTCGTCTTGGAAACCATAAACTCCTTGATAGTACACTTGCACTATGAGTTAGGTAGTAGCAATTTTAATAAGTAGCTGGGAATCCTGAAAATGCTACCAACAAGAGGAAATAGTGGAGCACAACCTCAGAAAAAGTAAAGTGTGGGTTATGATAACGAAATGTGGGAACATCTGACATGATTCTTAAATGCGAATATTGCAGGATTCGGTTTCATATTGATTGTGAAGATACATATAGGCTGAGACGGAATATGAATTTATAGATAATCACTGAAAACAACTGCATTTGTTTTGTAAAGTATGCAATTATAAAACAACTGAAGTGTTCAAGCTTGTGCAAGGGCTTAAAGATAAACATGATCAAATAAAATCAAAGGTACACCAATTTACCATTAAAATCGATGAAATACAGTAATTAGATGAACACACTTAGAGAACAGGAGTCAAAGTGCTCACATTTGGTCATCATAGATCTTGATAAAATAGATGATGAAGGTCGATTGGAAAACAACACAAATCTTGTGGAACATTTGATTCATAATGTGCTGGATCAGACATAAGTTGACGTAATATCAGCAGCTAGAATCGCAGAAGCAAAAGCGGATGATATGAACATAATGATGGTTGTTGCACTCAGCAACTGCTTCTTGGGGGGGATTGCTAAGGGTAGCATATAACCTGCGGGCGGGAAAAAGAGGAACGGAACCATGCGTTCATCAGTGGGGTTCTGACGAAAAGAGAGAGGGAGAAAGAGCATCAACTCAGAAAAGAACTGAGGAAAAAAACGGGAGAAGGGTGAATATAACTTATTCATCCAAAGAGGCCAAACTATAGGGTCCGGGGACACCAAGAAGCAAGGCACCCACCCAAAACAGGTAAAGGGCATGGCAAGAATGTCACACCCAGGCAGGCCAGCATAGATACACCACCACCGAAACGTCACAGCCATACCTCACCTGCACCCCAAGGAGGAACCGTCAGTCAGAAGTAACACCCCCATTAGGGGCAGCCAGTCAACTATTGCACCCCCTGGAAGGGCAGCTAATCCACCATGGCTACATAAAAGTAAAGGTTGGGGCAGGAAAAGGTAGAACTAGCATCAATATGTCCATAAACACAGAGAGCAGCAGAAAAGTGGATGGAACACTGAAGGGGATGAAGTCTACTAAACAAGCTAGACGAGATGCAGTGTAAGTGAAGGGAACCCAGCGCACCAGAACGTTTCTTTTGCAAATGACAGTGATGGAAGAAAGGGTTGATATTACATGATGTGTATGCGATATACCATCACATTTATCATATGTGGTGAATATACAGCAACAATATGGTGTAGCATTGTTAGGAATACAGGGTCCCTATTTCTAGGGGTGTGTTACCAAAGCACGTCTACATAACTTGAAAGTGAACTAGCACTGCGTGAATACTACGTACTGCATCTACATCATACGACAGCGTAGTAATAGTAGGTGATATCAATTATAGCGCTATTGAGAGGAGCCAATCTCGCAAGAGTTTTCGGACGGTCGGCGTCGCCATCAAAGAAACACAAATAAAGACTCCCTGACAAGTGTTGCACACTATGAACGGGTACGACAAGAAATGTAGAACGTCGATCATTGCTAAGTAACCGAACAGCCACGTGAAGCCCATCAGTGACGTCATCCGTATGTAAATGACGAACATCCTGCGTTGTTGTTTCTGTGGTCGCGCTCTGCTGGCCGTTGACATGGCACGTCTTAGAGCAACGACGGTGCGAACAAACAACACTACATTGGCTGTGATCACTGCGGCTAGAGGAGTTGCAAAGTAATATTCTATGGCTCGGTGACCTGAAATCCAACATATATTCTTGTTGCCATAGCTGAAAGGTAGCTTCGTGCCGAAGTCGATACCAAGACAGACGGCGACAAACACAGCTGGCAGTCCCCAGGCGTATACGGCAAAACAACGAAGACGAGATGTATCGCGAACATCGTTAGATTGCTTCAGATAAGCAAATGTGCACGACGTATCGTAGGCTAGTACATTCATCCAGAGAAAGGCAACTAGCCAAGTGTAGTGTTGGAAGACTGCTACGGCGACGCAAACCTCACGATACGACATGAAAGTTCTGCTCATCTGGAAAGATAGCTGTGCAAAGAACAACGCTCCGCATAGATTCATTATGCATTTCCCTGGTCGAGTGCGAATCTCTTTGAACATACAGTAGGTGGTCATCGTGGCTACGAGACACGTCATTGATAAAGTGTTCCCGATCAATGTAAGTATATTCTGGACAGTAGAATCAGCTGCTTTGCTGTCGTGATTGTAACCAAGAATCCCGGTCAGGTTAGAAAGTATTGACACACACAACACGATCGCATTCGATTCCAGTCTAAGAACATTTCTCTCGCGGATGTGCACTTCTTGCGATGTCCCATTGTACACAACGAACGACTCACCCATATCGATGTATTCGTTCGCCTGAAACGTCACCGTATCACAACTGAAGATATCTGGTTCACAAACCAGTGCCGTACTATTGATCCACCTTTCATTGTAACGCCACGTCATAATAACAGGCGTTTCAGTAAACTCGTACACTTGTGCCGTACTCACAACCAGGAATGTAGACGGAATTGTATATGAAACCGCTTTGCTACCCAAGAAGACTAAATCGTTCCGAATCTTTGGCGATCCATGTAAACAGACTCTCGATGAATCGTTAGCGTCTTGATTGAACACAAATATGTCGAAATGTTTTGGATTATAGAAGAAGAACGTGATTGTTCTAGCAAACACCTCTACTTTAGACACCACATCAGCGAAACTTGTGGACTGTATTTCTTGAATCCAACATGTTGATAAGTTGGAAATGAACTTATCCCAATTGTTCCACACTTTAAAGATATCGCATGTTTGTTGTCTTGTTAAATTTCCAACAACATCAACATCAATGTCTTTGATAATATGTTCGAGATCAAAGTGTTCCAACTCTTTATTTTCCGTCGATATGACGATAAATAATCTACTGTCACATTTTCCTGACAACATCTGAGGCACAGTCGCATTCAGTCTCGCGCAACGTTTGTTTCGCAGCCTCACGTGACCACGAGGACACGTGGGTGTGATGCATAATTTAGTCTTGTGGTCGTACAAGCTATCGCCAGCGCACGGAGTGAATGTGTCAATCAACTGAACGGGCCTGATAATCCGTAAGAAGGATACCAATTTTTTTTGTATCACCGCGAAAGTATAGTACACGTTCAATGGGTCTGATACGCCGTTACACATGGCGCAGTGTGGATTGTTGTAATTTGTATGTGAAGGCGAGTGAAAAATGACAGCCCGATATTTTTGACAGGTCAACCTTAAGTAATCCAAATCAAACTGTGGATCAGTTACATCAGCGTTGCAGACGTGTGCAGGGTGAGATGTCTTCGAGCAGGTGTGGCGGAAATAGATGTCATCAAAGTTCTTCACATTTGAGAAATTGAACTTAATTTCGCAGTTGGAAATGTTTTGGCCGTATCTGGTATATCGGCCGGAGTGCTGCAAATAATCGGTTCCAGTTGTGTTCGAACAGTTGAAGGTCACACCAGCCGTCGTCATACCAGTGAAATTATCGCCAGGATTATTGCAAATTGCGCAAAACTGGTTGCGGTAGATGACGTCCCGAAATATAACCGGAATGTCTGTGGTATGAAAGTTGTTCATCACGGACGGTCGTTCGCAGAGATCAACCATTATAGTACCAGCGGTTGTCATATTCCGGCAAGACGACACAACCATTAATTCTACATTCCGCAGCCATTTATATTCTAGTTGGATATAGACACATTTGGCAGTTGGTGACATTCGAATTCGTAAAATGTCTCCGTAACTGTTGCGCGTTACCTCTGGACCAGACAAACACGATGCTTCGTAGTCGAGACAACAGTCTCCGAAATGGACGCAGGTTCTGTCACAGAAGCATTTGCCTGGATTCGAGCGCAAGGAATTATCACACATGTGTGCGCACGATGTGTCGAGTCGTCTGTCGTAGAACATGCCTTCGAGTTCGTTTACCGTTCGATGTTTATATGTGATTCTTTCAGTAGATGTTGTCCGGTTGTTGTTACTGTACGTCTCCTGCGTGTCAGTCAATGCAGTAGTCGTGAAGCTGGAAATATTTGCTTTGTTGCGTACATTCTCACCAGTTGTGTTCGCAACCTTTCCAGTATTGACTGATTGGGGTGTTGTGTTGTGCAGATACTCCCTTGTGTTCGTGTCTGTAATCGCATCCTTGATAATATTGACTGAAGGGTACATTATGGTTTGGAGAGAATGTGTAATTGATTCTCTGTCATCAGTGTCTGTAGTCGCACCATTGCCAGTATTGTCTGTGTGAGGAGTTATGTTTTGGATTGACTCTGTCATTGATGCTCTGTCGTCCGTGTCTGTAGTCGCACCATTGCCAGTTTCTTCTGAATCAGGCGTTGTGCTGTCAATTGGCTCTATTACTGATGCGCTGTAGTCCGTGTCTGTAATCGCATCCTCGCCATTATTTTCTGTCTGAGGTGTTGTGTTGTGGATTGACTCTGTGACTGATGCTCTGTCGTCCTCGTCTGTTTTCGCATCCTTGTCAGTATCTTCTGAATGAGGCGTTGTTTTGTCGATTGGCTCTTTCATTGATGCTCTAATGTCCGTGTCTGGAAACAGTAAGCGGTGACGAAATACAAATTATGTGCTCCAACATAGCAGCTGCTGTGACGCTAAGTAAAAGAATACTGTCTAGAAATTAATATTCAGGGTTTATTAATATGGATATAAATGGTACTGCATCCAAGCAATGCAAATATCGAACAATAATATTAGTTAGCATAGTAATACATCATTTGAACTATGATTCATCAAGTTTGACGTATTCTGTTTTAATTGAATGATACCTGTACTTGCTGTTTTGTCTACATTAACACTGATAGAAAACAATTGATACGGTCATTTATACAATTTAACATATAAGTAATTATATCATTACCATTTTGAGTTCAATTTATTTAGGGTCTAAATATGTCCTTTTCGTGGTGTGCTCAGTTTGTTTAAAGGACTTAACTTATATAACACTAAATCCATATATGTATGTTAAGTTTGAATTATAAACAATATGCCCATAAATAGTCCAGTAATTAAAATATAAACTGAATCATAGCATAGCAAAATAGACAACATACTCTGAATGATTCACCCCAAAATACAGATTGTAAATTAGAGAGTCTGATTCAGGACCCTAAACTTTCCAGATCTTTCAGCAGTGGTTGATGGCGGAGAGTTGACAACCCATATTTCATCATTATTACCAGCCGGATGGCAGGATGTTGCAACAAGATTGTGATGGATCCAGTTCCACACTCCCAACGTAGACCCATTGGCCTACACAAGAACGAAATTGTCACCCCTCAAAACTTATCATTCCGTCGACGGTTCAACTTCAAAAAGTCAAACTGGCGCGGTTATGCGCAACACCTAGATGCACACATTAAATGAAAACAACTGACAGTATAAAGCTACAGCCAGTTCGCAGATGCCGTACGAAGGACTGAAATGAAAAATATCACTCGTGGATGTAGGAGAAACTATGTCCTTGGTCTGAATGTATGAGCAATACATACATAATTATGAATCAGACCCCTTTGTCGAGGATACCATCGAGACGGTAGAGGTGCTGATGAATACTATTTCAGAGGAGCGCCGTAGAGCATGGCAGACTCTCAATGAATCTATGGACTTGACACACATTAGCAAAAAGGCTTGAGCAACGATACGGAAATTTAGCTGCGATCCACGAAAGGCAAAGCAATTCTACAAAAAGCCAAGTCGCTCACCAACTGTTACTAAATGGACAAGCAAACAAAATAAAATAAAAATAATATATGTAAAAATGGAATGGTGTTTACAATAAAACAAATAAATATGTAAATGTATATATATTTATAATATATATATATATATATATATATATATATATATATATATATATATATACATATATATATATATATATATATATATATATATATATATATATATATATATATATATATATATATATATTAGTTACGGTGATTAGTTCTCTTTCAAAGCCATCTTCGATGTGTTTGGTCAGAGTGAGCAGCTGGTCTGTGCACGATAAATGTGTATATATATATATATATATATATATATATATATATATATATATATACATATATATATATATATATATATATATATATATATATATATATATATATATTTCCAATTTGATACTTCTCCATCTACTACAACTCGTTGTCTCTGTCAGTCAGCCAGTGTTCTATCCAGTCAGTTATGCTATCCCCGATACCATGGGCTTTTAATTTAAGTAGTAATCTTTGATGCGGCACTTTGTCAAAAGCTTTCTGAAAATCTAAGTAGATAATTTCTACTGGCGATCCCACGTCTATCCACTTAGTGATTTCTTCCAAAAAAACATAACATATTTGTTAAGCATGACCTAGCTTTAAGAAATCCATGTTGAGATGAATTTAATAATTTATGCTTAACGAGAAAGTCCACCATATGGTATTTAATTAACCTTTGTAATAATTTACAAATCACTGACGTTAAACTCTCTGGTCTGTAATTGTCTGACTTAGTTCTCGAACCCTTTTTAAATAATGGTATGATGTTTGCTTCTTTCCATTCAAAAGGAACAACTCCCTCTTCTAATGACAAGTTGAATACTCTTGCAGGTGGTATACTGATTTGTTCTACTGTTTCCATTAGTAATTTTGGAGGAATTCCATTGATATCCTTCATTGCCTTTATTTTCTTAGATACTAATTCTGGAGTTACAACTAACGGACTTAAATAGTCAGATTTAGCCTCCTGAAATTTAGCATCAGCAACTGGTAATGAAATAATATCTTCTTTGGTAAACACTGAACTGAAGTAACCATTCAGGTATTCCGCCATTAAAAACCCCTGTGATACTATATTTCCAGCACTGTCTTCTAGAGGTCCAACCTTTTCTTGTACGTTTTGTTTACTCCTGACATATGCGTAGAAACTCTTGCTGTCATGTTTTATGTTACATGCTAGTTTTTGCTCATAGCTTCTTTTAGATTGTCTGAATTCAGTTGTAGCTGCATTAAGTGCCTCTTTGTAATTTGCAGTAGTCTTCTTCCTTTCTGGTACGCCTATAAACCCTCCACATAGTTTGCTTTAACATTATTTTTCTAATAGCCTCTTTTGACAAGTGTTTCTTTCTACACCGTTTTCCTTGTTTTTGGAAGGGAACAAATTTATCGATGATACTCTCAATTTCATATTTTAGAATATTCCAACATTCAAATGTATTTGATTATGGTCACTATTACCCAATGATTCAAATATTTTTACATTGTCCACTAATTCTTTTTTGTGATGACAAAACTATATCTAATACATTTTCTCCCCTGGTTGGTTCTAGTACGTGCTGAGTAAGAAAGCTATCCTGGATTAAAAATATAAATTGTTGGTCCTCAATCCCTGTGCTCTCTAGATAATTCCATTTTATGTGTCCATGGTTAAAATCTCCCATTATGATACATTCCCCTTTACTAACTTCCTTTATAGCGTTTTTTATTTTTGTGTTGTCCTCTTCGTTTATTTTTGGACTTCGGTAAACTAATCGAACAGTTAATTTTTAATTTCCTGAAACAATTTTGCACCAAACAGCTTCATCGCAATCTGCTTCCCTTTCTAGTTGTATTTCATAAGCCTGAATAGATTCTTTAACATATAACATAACTCCCCCGCCCCTTCTTCCTATTCGATATTTCCTAAACATTACGTATCCTGTCAGTCCTAATTCAGCATCTGATTTATCTGTGTTGGCCCATGATTGTCAGTCCTAATTCAGCATCTGATTTATCTGTGTTGGCCCATTATTCAGTTATACCAATTATGTGAGGGTCAATATCTTCTACCATAATGTTTAACTCGTTTTTCTTATTTACTATGCTCCTTGCATTTAAGCATACGCATCTATAACCTTTCTCATATATGTTTTTTGGATGATTTAATATTGGTTTATATGTGCTAGTGGCCTCTTGCTCTGCTTGATACACCTCTAGGTAACCCCCCTGCACTTCTAGTTTAAACAATGTTTACTTTCAAAAATTTGCTTCTAACCAGCGATTTTTCGTAGTACTAAATTACAAAAGGGCAGATGGCGAAGACTAGGAAACGGGTTACCTCAGATAAGTGTTCTGACGTCATTGTTGTTCAACATATAAACAAATTATCAACTTATTCACCTCGTAACTCGCAGCTTCATGTAAGAAGCAGCGCTTACGTCAGCATGGCAGCACTTACATCAGCGTTAATAACCACGACAGCATACTACATCCAAGACCCATTGATGTGCTTTCCATCTGAGGAACAGAGACGCTAAGCTGGAAGGAAGCAGGAAAGGTACCGGGCTGGACAACACGTCAACACCAGTGTGCAATGGTGTCCATTCTGACAGAACAATATAATACAAAACACCAAGAAGTTGAATGCACGAAACAACATCACCCGCAAACTTGCCAAATCTAAATGGGGAAGCAGATTACCGACGCTAAGGTCCAGCGGCCTTGACCTTTACTATTATGTTGCCGAATACGCATGTCCTGTAAGGGCAATTTCAACACATGCAAACAAGCTTAACCCTGCCCTTTATGACTTCTGCTGCATCATAACGGGCTGCATGAAACCAACCTATATAGACAGCCTACATCTATTGGTTGGCGTAGCCCCAACGGGCATCAGGCGAACTATTGCTAATTGCACAGAAAGATCAAGACAAGCGGCAGACAGAAAACACCAACTATACAACTTCATATCAGTTATGTGCCGATTAAAGTAACGGAAAGGATTTCTGAACTCCACAAAACCGCTAATCTCATCGCCAGTAGCACCAGACTGGACATGTGGGAAACGAATGCATGCTAGAAACATCAACAGCCATCAAAACGGTATTGCAACCAACTGAATCACTACCTGCAGGGTTTGACCAACCATTGCTCTGCTGACGTTCACTTAACCGTCTACGTAACGGAGGAGATGGCCATACATTGATGAGACGCAGTGTTTTATCCTTGTATGTTATTTTTCTCCTAATCAACCCAATAATTTTATTAACATTTAAAGTTGCAATACAATACTATTTTATCATTATTATTAATATACAATCCTTGATACCAGGGACTTTTAAGTTAAGTAGTAATATTTAATGTGGCGCTGTGTCAAGAGCTTTCTGAAAATATAAGTAAATAATAATTTTTGTATCGTTGGTCCTTCGTCTATCCACTTAGTGATTTCTTACAAAAATTATAACATATTTGTTAAACATGACCTCGCTTTTAGGAATCCATGTTTAATAATGTATGCTTAACAAGGAAGTCCACCATGTGGTATTTAATTACCCTTTCTAATAATTTACAAATCACTGATTCTAAATTTACTGGTCTCTAATTATCTGACTTATTTTTCGAACCCTTTTTAAATAATGGTATGATGTTTGGTTATTTCCAATCAAGAGGAGGAACCGTTCCTTCTTTTATTGACACGTTGGAAACTCTTGCAAGTGGTATACTAATATGTTTCCATTAATACTTTTGGAGGAATTATATCCATTCCAACTGATTTATTATCCTTCGTCGCCTCTATTTTCTTAGCTACAATTTCTGGAGTTATAATTAAGTGACCTAAATAGTTCGATTTATACGCCTGAAATTAAGCATTTGGGATTAATAATGTACTAATATCCTATCTGGTATACACATAACTGAAATATCCATTTAGGTCTTCCGCCATTAAAAAAACTAGTGATATTATATTTCCACCACTGTCTTCTGGTAGTCCAACCTTGTCTCGTACGTTTTGTTTACTTCTAATATATGCATAAATCATTCTTGCTGTCATGGTTTTTGTTGAATACACAGTTATACTCAGAAAGTTTTTAGACTATCTAATTTCGTTCATAGCTCCATAAATTGCCTCTTTGTAATGTGTGAAATATTCATCCTTTCTGGTACGCCTATAAACCATCCACATAGTTTGCATGTACACTATTTTCTAATAGCTTATTTTGACAAGGGCTTCTTTCTAGACTGCTTTCCTTGCTTTTCATGGGAAAAATATCAATGATATTCTCAATTTCAAATTTCAGAATTTTCCAACAATCAGTTGTAGTCTTATTTATCAGCATATTATTGCAATCTAGCTTTGCTAAGTACTTTCTCACATCTTCATATTTACCTTCTTTGGAAGTTTATCCTGCATTGTTTATTTGTAATTTTACTTTGATGTCAAAATGTATTTGATTATGATCACTGTTATCCACCTGTGGTAACACACTACCACCATCCCCAGTAGCACACCGCAACTAGCCCTAGCAGCACCTACTGTCAGCCCTACTACTACTACTACTACTACTACTACTACTACTACTACTACTACTACTACTACTACTACTACTACTACTACTACTACTACTACTACTACTACTACTACTACTACTACTACTATTACTACTACTACTACTACAGCTGCTGATGCTGCTACTACTACTACTACTACTACTACTACTACTACTACTACAACTACTACTACTGCTGCTACTACTACTACTACTACTACTACTACTACTACTACTACTACTACTACTACTACTACTGCTACTACTGCTACTACTATTACTACTGCTACTACTATAGCTGCTGCTGCTGCTACTACTACTACTACAACTACTAATACTACTACTACTATTAATAAGTATAATAATAATAACTGCTAGTGCTACAGCTGTTGCTGCTACTATTGCTACTGCTACTACTACTACTGCTACTGCTGCTGCTGCTGTTGCTACTACTACTACTACCACTACTACTACTACTACAACAACTACTACTACTATTAATAATAATAAGAAGAAGAATAAAAATAAGTATAATAATAATAACTGCTAGTGCTACAGCTGCTGCTGCTACTATTGCTACTGCTACTACTACTGCTACTGCTGCTGCTGCTGCTGCTACTAATACTACTACTACTGCTGCTGCTGCTGCTGTTAGTACTACTACTACACATAATAATAATAATGAAAACAATAACTACAATAATAATAATAGTATTAGTAGTAATAATTAACTCCATCAGCGTCTATGTTATCAGGAAATTGAGCACAAATGTGCAACAATCTTGAGACATTCAGCCTCATCATGAATGGGGGAGTGCAAAAGTCATCATTACAACAAAAGTAGTCATTACAACAAGGACCGACAACGATTTAAGATGGAAATGCAATTTGGAATAAATATAACGTTTTTTAGGGAATGTTTTCCGTTGATCTCAATGTGATAGGGACTTCCTCCTCTCAAGCCTAGTTGCTCCTTCCTACCATCCCTACAAGAACTTTGCCACCAGTCCTAGCTAGTTATTCCCTCCTTCCATCCATAGTTGAACTTTCCCTCCAGCCCAAGGTGCACCCCATCCTAGCCACAGCATATAATGCGTACATTTGTACCCTTTTGCATGCCTCATAATAATCTGTGAAAGTACACTATTAAAAACATTTTTTGGAGTAACAGCGACAAGGTTCCTTTGTGATGCTTCTCAAACATACTACTTACTGTGTTGAGGAACGGGAGAACCAGGGTTTTGGGCAGCGTACACGGTGGTGTGTGAACCAGGATCTTGGGCAGCGTACACGGTGGTGTGTGAATCAGGGTCTTGGGCAGCGTACACGGTGGTGTGTGAGCCAGGGCCTTGGGCAGCGTACACGGTAGTGTGTGAACCAGGGTCTTGGGCAGCGTACACGGTGATGTGTGAGCCAGGGCCTTGGGCAGCGTCCACGGTGGTGTGTGAGCCAGGGCCTTGGGCAGCGTACACGGTGGCGATCATTAGACAGCGCAGCAACATTCTCTCAACCAATGTCGTCGTGGACAAATTCGAACAACCCATGATCATGGTCAATATAAGCCAGTTGTCAGTGAGTCAGGCATTTATAGATCGCTCTGGAGAACGTTAGTGGGCTATAAACATATTAATAAATCTTGTCATGTTTAATTTCCATTAGTTTCGTTCAACGAAGCAACGACGATGTTATTGTATATTAATTATTAAAGCGTTGTCGCCTGTTTTTGAATTAATATCCAATAAAGTTGTTTCCAGACTCTTCGGAGTGTTTTGTCAACAGTGCGTGATCGTACATGGATGGTGTTACCTAGATTCGGAACACTCCATATTTCTATTGTGAAACATGCAGTTCCGTCACATCTGATTTGCCCTTGCAATTATTGAAGCACTGGCCATAAGTTTTATATATTCAACATATGAAGACGGTGGAAACATTTCATCTCTGCTTATTATCAAGTAAAATAAATTTGTTTATGTCCAAATGAAAATACGTCACGTTTGAAGGAGTTTGCACTGAACATCTTTCTTACTTCGCCTTCACATATACATTGATTGCGGCTGACTTTGGGGCATATTTGCAGTCTCAGATGCTCTTCATACAGCGCTTTTCCACTCCACTCGGGCCCTCGTAGTCTACCGGCCTTGTGTCAAGATCAGTCCTTTCTACTCCTCCATGTCGTCGATCCAATTATTTTTGTCTTCTACGTCCTCCATTCATATATTTGCATAATTGTTTTGGAGAGGCCTGCCGATCCTATGACATCACTAGGCCATTGCAAGTTATGTCTTATCTCTATGGTCAGAAGTGTTTGGTGCAGGCCAATTGATTAAGCGATTGAGATACGTACTTCTTGTTTGGTGATGCTGTATGTGTTTGGAAGGTACAGAAAGGAACCTGTAGAGGTGCTTTACATTTATCCACCTGTTAGACCTGTTCATTCCAACACCAACTCAACTTCTCTGGGAAGCATTCAGTCACACTTCAATTACTGCGCGACGACAACCCGTTCGATTATCCACCAATGACTATAGCCTTGTGTTCATTTATACTACTGAATGAACTTAAACAAGTGATAGAAATTGCTAAAGCTTGAAACGACAGAATGTGGAATCGAACCGGTGTTTTCTCGATTCACAGTCTGATGTTTCGAAGCCATGGATGAATAGTGATTCAATCATAGCCTCTAACCGATCTTTTGTTGATAATGATATATGTTTTTCTATCCAGAATAGTTTTACTCTAGCAAGTGTTGCGACGTTCGCGAAATAACTTCAGGCGTTTGCGTTTGTCAAAGTCAAATTTAATTTGACTAATTCAAGATCGCTTTCCATATCTGCGACCGGAAAGTTGCAAGTTTTGTTGTGATGCTTATGTTTGATAATAATGCTTTCTACACCATGGTGCTCCTTACGGGGTCGTAGATGAACCCCTAACAGTGTTTTGTGCGGCCGAAATACACATTGTCTAAGGAGCAGTAGCAACACACGCTAGCAAACTAATCGTAATGCTATTGAAACGGTATTTGCATTACACTCGAAACTGGCAACATATACTGTGTCTTCATTAAAGAACAATACCCTCTGATGGCATACGTGTCTCAACCAGACCTTTGGCAAGAACATAGTATAATGACGTAATCACTGTCGCAACATACCCTTTAGTCTAGTCGTTGACACATCTGCGTTACCCTCCAATCGTATAATAACGTAATTAGACGTACAGTTGTTCGATTTTTGCATGCAACTTTTTTACAAAGTAGCGATGGTAATTGCAAAATATTCTGCTCAATGAACACTTAACATAACGTATGTTTATAACAAGTCGTAAAACGCCACTGCCTATTTGCCTACTTTAATTAATCATTAATAATTGGGCGCATTAGGAGACAACACATCTCGTCCAGCCAGCACGGTCTTTTGCGACCCAGCATAGTTCATTCCTGGTATTCCCAGCCAGCACGGTCTTCGGTGAGCCCGCATAGTTCATTCCTGGTATTCCAAGCAAGCACGGTCTTCGGCGAGCCAGCAGAGTTCATCCCTGGTATTCCCAGCAAGCACGGCCTTCGGCGATCCAGCAGAGTTCATCCCTGGTATTCCAAGCAAACACGGTCTTCGGCGAGTCAGCAGAGTTCATCCTGGTATTCCCAGCCAGCATGGTCATCCGCGAGCCAGCAGAGTTCATCCCTGGTATTCCCAGCCAGCACGGTCTTCGACGACCCATCAGAGTTCATCCCTGGTGTTCCCATCCAGCACGGTCTTCGGCGAGCCAGTAGAGTTCACTCAAGGTATTCTCCGCAAGCATAATTTATTCTTTCACATTTATCTCGCTGCATTCGAGCAAAGACACCACATTTTAGAATGACCCGATTCTTGGGATCCCCAACCATATAGACAAGGGGCACTATACAGTCACATTTCCCCCTATTGTTGATCCGTTCGGACATATTATTTATTCACACACATCTACATATGTACATAATCACACGCACGCACGCACACACGCATTCATGCATGCAGCGCATGCACTTTGAGCATTCCACATCCTCGCCTTCCTTCTTCTTCCACCTTGGGGTCTTGCGAGGTGGAAGCCGCATCACTTTTTTCTGTTCCGCCCTCTCGATGAGTCGTCTCCATTCATCGTGATTTTTCGAGATATCTCTGAACACTGACCCTCCATCTTAGTCTCGTGTAAGCAGATTCCTATTTCATTACGGGTGTATCGGAATCGGGATCGGAATTATATATTTGAACCACAGATTAAACAGTACGGTTGTCAATACAGTGAAAATCTACACCTCAAGTAACATGCGTCAATAAATAACAAATACTACATGTACTGTAAACTAAAATATGCAACACAAATTTAATACAATTAAAGTAATATGACATCACAGCATTATAATATTCAACAAAGTTAATTTAGCTTATTGAAGCTCTTTCGACAAATAATTATAACACAAGTGCATAATTTCCAAAACAGATTTGACAAATATTTTAGTTATTTTATCATTATATGATGACAACATTTCAAAGGGTAAATAAATTGACTTAATTTAGAATCTGACAAATATATAAGTTTACATCTGACATACTAATTACAGTACAGTTTACACATGAAGTAATAGAAGTAACGAAATATAAAAAAACTTTTATAATTTAATTATTAACCATGTTCACAAATGTACACATTTTGCTTAAAGCACTCTTCTCTCTAGTTTTGTAGATAGCACATTTTGGCATACCTAGTAAATTCATGTAAGCTATGTATTAAAATTGTGTTCCTTATGTGATTCGAAGTATTGTTTATTAATAATGGAATATCATATCTAATGCATCGTTTGACATAATCATGTTTTGTCCTATTTGTATGAATATTTGCATGTATTCATTATGTTTTAAAATGTAGTCTAATTGCGCTTTGCTTATTAGCTTTACAACGGTCGTCCATCTAACGACTTGATCGTCTCGACGAGATGCGACTGTCGCGAGATCATGAAAGGCTGCCGCTATAGCAAACATCATTATTAATCATTCCAATTATATGAACGAGTAGCAACACGACCGATCTCGACATGTGCTCTAATGCAATGATACAGCGATAATGGATGAATACGTTTTATCTGATACAATAAACATGTTTTATTTACGCTTTTAATGCAAGCAAGTAGCACTTTGTGATGCCGCAATTACATAATTAAGTGTTATATATTTTATGGGCAGCTTTATTCGATCATTAGGGGCTTCATAATGGAATTATGTTACATACCTGTCAACCACTGGATGGTTCATAGGCGTGATCGTTTTTTTCCAGCCTGGTTTCAGCGGTCGACGACTGCAAAGCCCATGGACGTCAATTAGTATCAATGGCATGTAAAGACATATGAAGACATTGTTTATTCAGAAAGTAAAGTAAAAGTCATATTCAACATATGTTTACACTGAAAGAAAATCTAAGTGGTTGATGCTCAGCTGTTGACCAATCACTGACTTTGTCTCAAACGATATTCAGTAAAAGGCGGAAATTACCGATACTATGCGCCACCAAGTAAAATGTGTGATTTGGTATAATGCACTAATCATAATCGCTGCGTATTCGTTGAACTATTGCAGTTGTAGCGCCTCCTGGCGAACTGCTCCTAATACTCGAAGGACTAGGCTATTCAACGGTTAACAAATTATTTGCAGGGTAGCTTTGCTAATTACTGAAAGAGTAATAGTTATTCGTAGAGCTGCCCTGCTTATTGTGACAATGCTAAGTCTTATTTGCAGAATTGGAAGAAACTGTGATTGTTATTCGCAGATTGGGCATGCGTGCGTGCGTGCGTGCGTGCATGCATTAAAATTAAAATTCCAACTCATTAATAATGACTGTTATTAATGTTTACTTATTCTTGAACACCCTACTCAAATATAAGTCTGCAGAAATATCCATCTACTGTGTGGTCATTTAATGGGAATCATCATTTATTTCAATTAAAACACATATATCTAAAAAAAAATATCAAAACCACCAGGTCTTAATCATCTCCAAATCCAATAAATAAACATGTTTCATTTTCCCTTTTATGTAAACAAATAGCACTGTATGATGCCGCAATTGCATAATTACATGTTATATATTTTCACGGGCAGCGTTATTCGATCATTAGGGTTCACACTATGGAATTATATTACATTCCTGTCAACCCTTGGATGGCTTTTAGTCATGATCACTCTTCCAGCCTGGTTCTAGCGGTCGAATACTGCGAAGTCCCCAGCCCAATTAATGTCAAGGACATTTAAATGTATCTGAAGACATAGTTTATTCAGAAAGTAAAGTAAACGTCACATTCAGCATTTGATATTTTACTTTATGACCTAACCATGAAAGCGACCACCTACAGCACCCAAACTTCTCCTCACATATCTACTATACATATACACATGTCATGTTGCCAAAAAAGTACATTTGCATACAGTGAAATAAATCAATTTTTTTGCAAACAAAAACGCATTTTTTATTCATAATTTGTATTGATAAAAAATACGAAAATATTTTATTTGAGACATATGCCGCGAGCCCGTGGTGTATAAAGCAACACCGTGAGTCTCACAGCTTGAGAGTTGAGATGAATTATATTATGGTCAACAGTGGATCGTGCTCGTTCCAGACTGCATTAAAGTGGACGGTGTTTGAACGAGCAGTGTTATAATACCATTGACATTGACCGCCAGTATAGCTTGCGGTGTCCTTGAAACACCAAGCATAATGAAATGCAGCACAATATTCGCCACCAGGCAAAATGTGTGATTTTGCATAATGCACTAATGCATAATCGCTGCGTATTCGTTGAACTATTGCAGTTGTAGCGCCTCCTGGCGAACTGCTCCTAATACTCGAAGGATTAGGCTATTCAACGGTTAACAAATTATTTGCAGGGTAGCTTTGCTAATTACTGAAAGAGTAATAGTTATTCGTAGAGCTGCCCTGCTTATTGTGACAATACTAAGTCTTATTTGCAGAATTGGAAGAAACTGTGATTGTTATTCGCAGATTGGGCATGCGTGCGTGCGTGCGTGCGTGCATTAAAATAAAAATTCCAACTCATTAATAATGACTGTTATTAATGTTTACTTATTCTTGAACACCCTACTCAAATATAAGTCTGCAGAAATATCCATCTATTGTGTGGTCATTTAATGGGAATCATCATTTATTTCAATTAAAACATATATATCTAAAAAAAAAGATCAAAACCACCAGGTCTTAATCATCTCCAAATTCAAACGTTGTCTTGTAGAGGCAGGCAGTGTCGGCGATTTTTAGTTATTTTTTTATATTTAGGACACAGTCATATTTCTAAATCAACATTATTTCACTCGCGTAAACTATTATCAGTATAAGTTGATAAATTTAGACCAATATAATTAATATAGTATGCATAATTAACTATATGTTTTTCATTCAAATATGGTTGGTAAATTGCTTCAACTAACACTTGGTGTGGGGTCAGTTGAGCTGCGGTGTAGCGTACGTTATGTCACAATGGGTAAATGCTAAATATGTGTATTATTTACGTATGCTTTCTACTAAAACTTCATAATAATTTAATCAATATATATACGTAATGCGCACATCATGTCACTGACAACTCAACACGCATTAATTAATAAATCAACATACTTGATTAATATTCACGTATAAGCCGATCGCAACCAGTGCAACTAACTGATAATGTGTTGCGTTTGTGTCTCAATTTGCATGGGAAGATTAATTGCTTGATGTATTTTGGAGTAAAAGAACACTCGCCTTAGTTCAACCACTGTCCAACTAACCCTCCTGGGGTAATACACAACTAGCCCCGTTTCGAAAAGTAAGCACGAAGTGAATCAAAATAATCTTCTTTCAACTGTATAGTTGGATCATTTGCAAGTGCACATACAATAAAGTCTGGTCAAATCCGTTGATAGTTTTCACACCAGTAGATATTAATCACAAACACCTAAATACGTTATGATAAACAACACAAATACGTATTTGTGTGGTCATTTAACCCCTTTAATTTTCATAAAAATATAAATTAAAAGTTACACCCAAAATGTACGCAACTAATTTTAAATATTAAGTTATTAGTTCCGATACCGATCCGTGTCGCTAGTGAGAAATGCATGAGTCAATTTAAGAACAGGCAGGATCCAATTATATGCCTTAATGAAGCCTTTAACTATGCGTATCACGGTGGGACGTTGGCCTCAAAAATAGGTGAGAACCTGGACTGACATTGGTTGGGTGGTGGACTTTACAAAACACGGGAAGTTGGCCAATAAAACAGGTGAGAGATGGGAGCGAATTATTTTATGTCTTTCTTCTTACATTCTTGTGGCACGATCAGTTCGCCATACCTCTTTACGAATCTTTACATTAACATCTAACAAGCTCAAGAACATAAAGAGAGGCTGCCTTAGCAAGACATCTCAAAGGCTTAAGCTTTTCTTCGGTATTCTGTTCCCATACAATGTATTTGAGGGCTAGCTCTGGTGTCGGTTCCTTGTATGATTTGTGTTGTCTTGATAGGAATTTGGCTCTTACTATTACTTACTACCCGTCTTATTTCAAATTCATATTGCGAAAAGTCATACCTGCCTTGTATTAACAGCGACATGCTATCTCGTTTGAGCAACGTTTATATGTAGTTTTGGTTAAATAAACAAAGTATTAAATTATTTGATGTTACATCGAACATTTAATCGAGAACTGGTGAACTTTTCGCGTAGTGAATTTCGAATATCTGTCACGAGGATGGAAGTCCCGCCCATGATCGGCTTAGACCCCCGCAACGTGGTTCTGTCCACCAATCTGAACATTACGGCGCAAAGGGCTATTGTCTTATAGCTCCCCAAAGTTCAACCCGTCGTGGGGGTGGAAACAGGTTAAACTAGAGAAAACTGAAACGGTCTGGCTAACGGGGCTCTGGTGAAGCTGTGACAGAGGGGGATGGGGAGAATGCATGGAACCTCTAACTGTAGCCATCTTCTGCTTTACACAACATCTCGAGTGTTCATAAATATTCTCGGTTGCTGATACAATCTTTCGTGGGATTCCATGTGTGATTAAGATTTTCCACATGGAGGGTATGTGGATACTGTCGAATGCTTTGGTGAAGTCTATGAAACTGATTGCGAGGGGTAACTGGTATTCTTGATATTTCTCTATAAAGCGTTTTTTTAAGGCTGCTTATTTGCCAACGTTAATGAACGAATAAAGCTGTCCATGTAAAATGCATCAGCGTCATAACTTAATTTTATTTGTTTGCTCTAAGTGCGTTATTAATACATGTTTTTTAGTCTAAGACAAAACGTTTTGATTCATTACCGCTTTATCTTGGTACTAGAACAGTTGTAGAGATCGGTCATGTTCCTACCTCAGGTGAACATGTTCACGTGATCGGAATTGTTAATTATGATGCCTGCTATGGTGGCAACTTATGATGACTTCGAACACAGTCGCGTCTCGTCAAAACAACCAAATTGTTAAACAGATTATCGTCGTACAATTCGTTTGGAAATGACATTTAAGGTGCAAAATAATGGATAAGTTGTACTGGTCGTCTGCTAATACGTTTCAGTTTGTAATCTAGCAAATAACCCGTATATGCATATGAGATTGATAGCCTGCAATTTGCAAATGGGTGAATATTACATTTCATAGGATAATATCAAATATCCGTGTAGCCCTTGATGAACGAATAAAGCTGTCAATACAGAAAACATAACATGGAATTACTTAATTGCGGCATCACACAATGTATTTGTTTGCTCTAAATGCGTGGCATATACATGCGTATAGTGTCAGATGAAACGTTACAGGTCGTTAAACAGGTGACCGTCGTACTATAACATTGTACAAGGGGCAATTTAGCTGCAACGACAATGAATTATTGTGTTGATCGTCTACGTAATACGTAATAGTGAATAATATAGTGAGAGTGAACAAGTGATTGAGTGAGTGAGTGAGTGTGTGAGTGAGTGAGTGAGTGAGTGAGTGAGTGAGTGAGTGAGTGAATAAGAGAGTGAGTGAGTGATTGAGATAGTGAGTGAGTGAGTGAGTGAGTGAGTGAGTGAGTGAGTGAGTGAGTGAGTGAGTGAGTGAGTGAGTGAGTGAGTGAGTGAGTGAGTGAGTGAGCGAATGAGCCCAACTACAGCTTACTGGCATAAAATGCCGATTCGTGATGTTGCCTGCATTCATACTTATCTTAATTATATAGATTTATAGAGTTTATGTTGTTATATTATTAGTTATTCGCGGACAAACTTTCAGCAGAAGTAGATAGTGACTTGGGTACAATGACATATATTTTTGGAAATAAACATTCTTTAAACTAGAAGTGCAGGGGGCTTACCTAGAGGTGTCTCAAGCAGAACAAGAGGCCACTAGCACAGATAAACCAATATCAAATCATCCGAAAAACATCTCTGAAAAAGGTTATAGATTCGTATGTTTAAATGCAAGGAGCATAGTAAAAAAGAAAAACGAATTAAACATTATGATAGAAGATATTGACCCTCACATAATTGGTATAACTGAATCATGGGCCAACATAGATATAACAGATGCTGAATAAGGACTGACAGGATATGTAATGTATAGGAAAGATCGAATAGGAAGAAGGGGCGGGGGAGTTATTTTATATGTTAAAGAATCTATTCAGGCTTATGAAATAAAACTAGAAAGGGAAGCAGATTGCGATGAAGCTGGTGCAAACTTTTTTCAGGAAATTCAAAATTAACTATTGGATTAGTTTACCGAAGTCATAAACGAAGAGGACAACACAAAAATAAAAAAACGCTATAAAGGAAGTTAGTAAAGGGGAATGTATCATAATGGGAGATTTTAACCATGGACACATAAAATGGAATTATCTAGAGAGCACAGGGATTGAGGACCAACAATTTCTATTTTTAATCCAGGATAGCTTTCTTACTCAGTACGTACTAGAACCAACCAGGGGAGAAAATGTATTAGATATAGTTTTGTCATCACAAACATAATTAGTGGACAATGTAAAAATATTTGAACCATTGGGTAATAGTGACCATAAGCAAATACATTTTGACATCAATGTAAAATCAGAAAGTAAAAATAAGAAAACGTAAAAGAGAAACTTTCACAAAGGTAACTAAAAAGATATGAGAAAATACTTAGCAAACCTAGATTGGAATAACAGGCTGATGAATTAGACCGCAACTGAATGTTGGAATATTCTAAAATATGAAATTGAGAGTATCATCGATAAATTTGTTCCCTTCCAAAAACAAGGAAACCGGTGTAGAAAGAAACACTTGGCTATTAGAAAAATAATGCTAAAACAAATTATGTGGAGGGTTTATAGGCGTACCAGAAAGGACGAAGACTATGCAAAATACAAAGAGGCACTTAATGCAGCTACAACTGAAATCAGACAATCTAAAAGAAGCTATGAGCAAAAACTAGCATGTAACATAAAACATGACAGCAAGAGTTTTTATGCATATGTCAGGAGTAAACAAAACGTACAAGACAAGGTTGGACCTCTAGAAGACAGTGCTGGAAATATAATATCACAGGGGTTTTTAATGGCGGAAGACCTAAATGGTTACTTCAGTTCAGTGTTTACCAAAGAAGATATTAGTTCATTACCAGTTGCTGATGCTAAATTTAAGGGGGCTAAATCTGACTATTTAGGTCGGTTAGTTGTAACTCCAGAATTGGTAGCTAAGAAAATAAAGGCAATGAAGGATAACAAATCACCGGGAGTGGATGGGATTACTCCAAAATTACTAATGGAAACAGTAGAACAAATCAGTATACCACTTGCAAGAGTATTCAACTTGTCATTAGAAGAGGGAGTTGTTCCGTTTGAATGGAAAGAAGCAAACATCATACCATTATATAAAAAGGGCTCGAGAAATAAGTCAGAGAATTACAGACCAGTGAGTTTAACGTCAGTGATTTGTAAATTATTAGAAAGGTTAATTAAAGACCATATGGTGGACTTCCTCGTTAAGCATAAATTATTAAATTCATCTCAACATGGATTCCTTAAAGCGAGGTCATGTTTAACAAATATGTTATGTTTTTTGGAAGAAATCACTAAGTGCATAGACGTGGGATCGCCAGTAGATATTATCTACTTAGATTTTCAGAAAGCTTTTGACAAAGTGCCACATCAAAGATTACTACTTAAATTAAAAGCCCGTGGTATCGGGGATAGCATAACTGACTGGATAGAACAATGGCTGACTGACAGAAGACAACTATTTGTAGTAGATGGAGAAATTTCAAATTGGAAATCGGTTTTGAGTGGGGTACCTCAAGGATCAGTATTAGGACCTATATTATTCTTAATTTATATCAATGACTTGGACGACAGTATAACAAGTAACGTACTGAAATTTGCGGATGACACAAAACTGTTTAGAAAGGTTAATACTGATGGTGATAAACAACATTTACAAAACGATATATACAGATTAATGAAATGGTCTGAGAAATGGCAGATGTTGTTCAATTTTGGGAAATGTAAATGCCTACATACAGGACATAGGAACTTGAATGTAAACTATAAAATGGGAGATACTGTTCTTGGTACTACTGTAAAAGAAAAGACTTAGGAGTTACAATAAGCGCTGATATGAAAGTTTCAGAGCAGTGTGGTATTGCAGCTTCAAAGGGTAATCAAATTATTGGATTGATTAGAAGAAACATTAAAAAAAGTTAATTATACCTCTTTATAAAGCAATAGTTAGACCTCATTTAGAATACTGTATACAAGCATGAAGACCATATCGTAAGAAGGATATAGATACGCTTGAACGCATACAAAGTAGAGCAACTAAAATGATTCCAGAACTGAGAGACCTTAGTTATTAAGAACGCCTGAAAGAATGTGGTTTAACAACTCTAGAGACAAGGAGGTTAAGAGGAGATCAGATTGAAGTTTTTAAGATATTGAATGGGTATGAAAATATTGATATAAATATGTTTTTCTCACTCAAGAAGGATAGCAGAACTAGAGGACATGAGGTAAAATTAGTAAAGGATCAATGGAGATTGGACATCAGGAAGCACTCGTTCTCACAGAGGACAGTAAATGAATGGAACAAATTGTCTACAGATTGTGTAACTGCTAGCAGCGTGAATATGTTTAAAAACAAGGTTGACACATATCTCAGGAGGGCGGGCTATAAGTAGATGAACATTTTTGGACTCTCGATAAGCCAATGGCTTCCTTGTCCACTTGCCATCTGGGCCTTTGGCTTGGATGGCAAATCTTGTTAAATCTTATTGTCCCGTGAACGTGAACGGGTGGATATGTTTGCTTGACACCAAGCGCTGTTTGCATTATCACCGTGTGCAACTGCGACACAATAATAATCATAATCAAAACAGTAATACGTACTTTACTATAATATATTTAATTCCATTAATTTGTCTTTGCTTGCTTTCGTAACCGACTCGCTTGTTCCATAGACACGCTCAACTACACAATGTCGCCAAACTATTGGATGATAAGTTTTTTTATTCTGAAATTCAGGGGCTGGTGATACCATCAAAATATGAAAAGAGGCACAAAGTATAAGATTTGCAACATTGCACTAAACGCGACATATAAAACAAGGATATATGCAACAAAAGAAAGACATTTAAATAAAAAAAATTATTTATTTGGTTGTCATCGTAACCAGGAAATAACACTAGGCCCTACCAGATACATAACCTGACTAGGCGTGCCATTCTCCATTACTGTATGGGCTCGGGCCTCGAGGCTATTCATTTGCAGGTCACCATATCTCAGCCAGGTATTAACCTACGCTCAACACCATGACCCTCAGAAGATGAAAACAGTCACATTTGATCTGATTAAGGCCGGTATGATTTAAAACATTTGATCCATAGGAAAAGCATTCACACCTGTATTGAATGCAGTCATGTTTTGAGAGACAAGGAAAGCGGATGCTGTGAGGGAGTTCCACAGTCGGCTCGTCCTAGATATATATGAGTTGAGATGTTTTTGACCTAGGAATACGTACATAACATGTATGTCCACTCACGCTCTCATGCTAGATGCCACAGAGGGTAGAATATCAGACAGCTCAATTGATGGCTGGAGGAATATATGAAGGTAGAAGACGTAAAGTGGTGCAACGTTTCTCTTGTGACTCAGTGTAGCTATGTCAAATTTGAAAGGTTCATCGATCTTAAGCAGGCGAAACGCTTTCTTCTGCCACCTATCTAGCACCGTCAAAGAAGTAGTTCGTGCTCCATTCCAGATTGGGGTAGCATATTCCATAAGAGGTCGGATGTAAGCCTTGTAGATGGTGAAACAGCTTGGTGAGGAAGGAAGTTTTTAGAACATCCCAGTATACACAGTCTTTTTGGCAATACATGTGATGTGCTGTGACCAGGACAATGTATTGGTGAAGGTGACACCCAGAGTTACGCTATATGTAGACATTAATTTATTGTTCATAAATTTAACTGAGGATGATTCTTTTTTTTTGTATTACAAATATTTTTGGTAGTAAACATTGTTTAAACTAGAAGCGTGGGGGGGTTACACAGAGATGCCTCAAGCAGGATAAGAGGCCATTAGTACAGACAAACCAATAACAAAATGTCATAAAAACAGATCTGAAACAGGTTATAAATGCGTGTTTAAATGCTAGGAGTATAGTAAATAATAAAATCTAATTAAACATTATGGTATAAGATATTGACCCTCACATAATTGGTATTACCTAATCATGGGCCAATATAGACATAACATATGCTGAATATTAGGATTGACAGGATACGTAATGTTTAGGAGAGATCGATTAGGAAGAATGGAACGGGGAGTTATTTTATATGTTAAATAATATATTCAGGTTTATGAAATAAAATTAGAAAGGGAAGCAGATTGTGATGAGGCTGTTTGGTGCAAAATAGATTCAGGAAATTAAAAATTAACTATTGGATTAATTTACCGAAATCCAAACATAGACGAAGAGGATAACATAAACGTACAAAATGCTATAAAGGACGTTAGTAAAGGGGAATGTATCATAATGGGATATTTTAACCATGGACACATACAATTGAAATCTCTAGAGAGCGCTGACGTTGATGACCAACAATTGATATTTTTAATTCAGGATAGCTTCCTTACAAAGCACGTGCTAGAACCAACCAGGGGAGATAATGTATTAGATGTAGTTTTGTCATCACAAAACGAATTCGTGGGCAATGTAAAAATACATGAACCATTGGGTAACTGTGACCACAATCAAATACGTTTTGCCAAAAATGTAAAATCAGAAAGTAAAAATAAAAAAAAACTTATATGAGAAACTTCCACAAAGGTAACTATAAAGATATGAGAAAATGCTTAGCAACGCTAAATTAAAATAGAATGCTGATGAATAAGACTGCAATTGAATGTTGGAATATTCTAAAATATGAAATTGAGAGTATCATCGATAAATGTGTTCCCTTGAAAAACAAGGAAAACGGTCTAGAAAGAAACGCTTGTCAAAATCTTGTCTTGGCACCAGAAAGGATAAAGTCTATGCAAATTACAAAGAGGCACTTAACCTAGCTACAAATGAAATCAAAAAAATTTAAAGAACCTTTGAAAAAAAATTGGCAGGTAATATAAAAAAAATTACAGCAAGAGTGTCTATTCTTATTTAATGAGTAAACAGAAAGTTCGAGATAAGGTCGCATCACTGGACAACAAGAGTGGAAACATCATTTCAGACAGGTTTCAAATGGCAGCGGTCCTGAGTATTTCAGCTCAGTTTTTACCACAGAAGATATCAGCTCACTTCCAGTTCCATTTTTGAAATTTGAGGACTGTAAATCAGAACATTTAGGGCAGGTATTTGTAACTCCTGAAATTATAGCAAAGAAAATTAAGAAGCTGAAGGATAATAAATCACTTGGAGTTTATTTATTATCAAAAACACTGCTTAAGGAAATCGTTTAGCAAATTAATACAACACTTGCAGATTTTTTTAACTTTTCTCTAGAAGAATAGTTCCTTCAGATGGAAAGAAGCAAACATTACGCCGCTATTTAAGAAGGGATCGAGGAACAAGCCAGAACATTACAGACCAGTGAGTTTAACACCATTTGCATGTAAATTACTCGAAACATCAATTAGAGACCGCATGGTGGAATTCCTTATAAAACATAAATTAATAAATACACATCAACACGGGTTCCTAAAAGCAAGGTCATGTCTAACCAATATCTTATGTTTCTTGGAAGAAATTACACAGTGGGTAGATGACGGGTCACCAGTGGATGTTGTCTACTTAGATTTTCAGAAAGCTTTCGATAAAGTGCCACACTAAAGATTGTTACTTAAACTAAAAGCCCGTGGTATAGGTAATGATGTAATCAACTGGATGGAATAGTGGTTTACACACAGAAGACAGAGAGTAATAGTAGACGGTGATATTTCAAACTGGAAATCGGTTTTGAGTGGGGTACCACAGGGATCAGTATTAGGCCCTATACTGTTTTTAATATATATATATATATATAAATGATTTGGAAGATGACATATCTAGCAAAGTACTGACATGTCCAGATGACACAAAGTATTCAGAAAGGTTATTAATGTTACACATAAACAAAGTTTACAGGATGATCTAGTTAAATTAGTTAAATGGTCAGGAAAATGGTAAATGTTATTACATTTTGGGTAGTGTAAATGCGATGTGTTGCTCTGATCTTTTTGTTACGTTAGCCGAAGTACAGCGTAGAAGTATTTCCTTCTTCGCGTGATTACTTCTGAATCGTACCAAATGTTAAATGGTATACAAATGCAGTGTTTTACGTTGCCTTTCTGGCTTGTGTTGTGTACATCAAAACGCTCGGCGTTATGGCGAAATCTGCGAAATGTTCCGTGTTCGTTGGTTGAACTGCACAGGTAACACATGTCACAGCTTCCTTCCGCACTTTGGCGCAATGCTCTTCGGCTAATCACAAACCTGAACGGCTTCATTGAACGCCAAACATGCAATGTGAGGAAACATGCAACATGCAATAGCTAAACCAATTGATGACATGATCACCAGGGCTGACACATTGATAGGTATTTATTAAAAACAAATTAAATATAATGAGTGCGAACCCCTCCACCTAAAGCCACCAATCCGTGCTTTTATGGGAACTGTCTTCGTGTATTTATAATTAACATAACAACAATTACATTGCATATAAGACTTCGCTGGGATGTGATGACGGTGCATTTGGATTGTTACATGACATACATTGTACATACAACATGTCCGTGTTTTGTTTGTAGATATAAACAAATATATATTATTTAGAACTTTAGACACTCTACCTTTCTACATTCTACCTTGTATTACATTCCATAACAATGGCGCCACTCACCAAATCGTCGCTACCACAACTCGATTATGAATTCAAAACGGACGGTTGGCGAAGTGGTATAAAAGATTCGTAGGTTGGGCGATGCCATTTTTCTTTACGATTTGTTGATCATTTGTATACCCTACATATGTAAAATAGTTACATAAAAAGTCGAACATTCTTGTGTTTCCAGTACAAATTCAACATGGAATTATATTCACAATTGTTCGCAATTTAAATTAAAAGACTTACTGACAAACATTAGGAATTTTTCGCCCAAACGCAAACCTGAATTAAAAATAAAAACAGATGTATTACAATAAGTGCGAACCCCTTCACTCAAATCGGGTCAGTATTAAACGAATAACAGAGTTATAGCGGTGGTAGAGCAAGTCATACTGAGGCTAGCGGACTTTATTTTATGTGGGTATATTTCGTAGCCTGATAGATGGCGCCAGTCTATCGGTGTAGGATTGGAACAGGCCGGTAAACTAAGGAGAAATGTTGTACGGCTTTATATGGCTCTATGCAGAATTTTCTATAAAAAAAATACGGACTTCAATAGTGTGGTACATATGTGTGTTAATCACCTTCGCCGCACGCGATGTGGCCGAGGAACCCGCCTCTGAAGCAAGGTCAGCGATCCACGTCTGCGTACATTCCATCCGCTTTCCCGGAGCAGTTTCTCCGTAGTCCGCATGGGGCGCTAGCAGTACGTCTCCTGAGAGAAAGCCGACACACTTGCCTTTATAATAATATGAAAAGCTTATGGGAGACGGTTTCGTTGTGACATTGTGTGACTACGTAAATACGAATATGCAATTTTATCCAAACGATGAAATTTGCGAGCGCAGTCATTGTCCGCCGAAAAATAAAGCGAGGCCGGCCGGGTGGTGCAGACAAGAATTAGTGGCGCCCCCTCCCGTATTAGCTATGCAGGCCCTGTCGTTTAGATTGTTAATGGCTATGAGGCGCTGATTGGGTTTTCAGGACCAATGAGGTCATGTGCACGTTATCCGGCCGGTGATTGGTCGAAACTGATTGAACAAGATTGCCATCCAAGGCAAAGGCCCATATGCCAAGTGGTCAAGGAAGCCATTGGCTTATCGAGAGTCCAACATTTTTAATCGATATATAACCCGCCGCCCTGTATGTGTTAACATTGTTTTTAAACATATTCACGCTGCTAGTAGTTACAGAATCTGTAAATAATTTGTTCCATTAATTGATTGTCCTTTGTAAGAACGACTATTTCCTAATATCCAATCTGCATTGATCCATTACTAATGTACTTATGTCCAAGTTCTATTATCTGAGTGACAAAAAGTATTTCTATAAATATTTCCATACCCATTCAATGTCTTAATCACTTCAATTTCAGAGAGATGCAGCGGGTTTTTGAGACAGTTCAGTTGTTCTGTGCACTCACCAAGTTAACGACCACAACAATTTTGTTGGCATTTGAAATGCAATCCACTCTCCCTAACATGACATAAAAAGTGTTCTTTCTTTCTAATATGGCACATTGTGTACATGCGTAGATTCATTCTGAAAGACCAATTGTATAGAAGTAGTTACGCTTTTCTCTGTCCAGATTGGTACATGATGTTTTGCATTAAATGTTTTTCCCACTTCGCTGAATTTCCAGGTGTGTACACGGGGATTTAGTGCGGGTACTTAGGTATGAGGTCCTTACCTGAGTACTACTTCGTGGGACAAAATTAACCTTCCCTCTCTGCATGTTTGTGTGTGTACATCATTCAAATTATGTTTTGTGTATTTACATACAATATGTATAGCAATGTTCATTGTGGGGGGAGGGGCAATGTACCCCAGCCTTTCTGTTTTACATCAATGTACATATGGTCAGTACCCATTGACCTGTGCTGTAACATTTGGCTTAACCGTTCGATTTGATGTATGTCACTAGAGTACAACTCGCTGTTACCACCGGAGGGTTATTTTCGCTTCGGCATCCCATACTTATTAGTAATATATGCTAAAAAAATGAGATACCATTTTACTCACACATGCATTTGTTCTAGTATTTACGGATATCTACAGAAACAAACTCAAGCTACACGTCAGTTTATAATGGTAATGATATATTAGCGAGTATCAATGTAATGACACAAGACGCAGGCATGCGATATACGAGATGTGTTTTAGCCAAATGAAATTAGGGTTAGCTACTGGGAATAATATTCATACGTTTTCGATATTGCTTCCAAACGGAAATTCGCCAAACGACATTTTGTCATTGTGGCTATTCGGTGCCATTTCCTGCCGCCTAATTCAATTTTGCATATAAACATCCAAAATGTGGTTACTGCCAATTAAAGAGATGTACATATAATGTCCATGATATTATAATCTAAGCAAGAAACACAGGGGGAAATAGGACAAATTTAAATATAAATCTAAATTTATCAAATAGTGTGCAACGTTGCCACAGCTCATAAGATATTTTGTGAAGACATATATACACAAACGTAAACCCTTTTCTCTCAATTAAATGTGGATTGCTGACGTAGAATAATACCCATACCTTTCGCAATATTGTTTTCCAACGAAAATCCAGTGAAATGACCTGTTATTGTCTTTCCTATTGTGTTACTCGATGTAGCCTACGGTGCCACTTTCTGCAGCCGAATCCAGTTTTGCATAAAACCATCAAAAATAGGTTCATTGCCACTTACAAATCGTATGCCGATTGTAAATAAACCAATATATACTAATTGTTAGGAAGAACACGCAGGGAATGTGCGGAAATTAATGCAAAATGTTCAGGTAGATGGCGCCACCGACTGACGTGCCGCAGCGACCATTGGGCCTATTGCATACGTGGACTCGAAAGCTGCGATGTGTGATACACCGGTAGATGGTACGACAGCCGCCCCCATAGGCACCGTCCTCTCGTTGCTTGCAGTCAAATTCTTTGCTAGGTACCGCTGTCACCGTCTCGTATTGACCTGTGTCACAGAAGAAAGTTACATGGTTTCATATGCACGGATACAACAACACTACCACTTACAACGACATGCACACGCACATACATGCAAACACAGACATAACCACATTTATACAGACAGATAGGCAGACAGACAGACAGGCACACATACATACATACATACATACATACATACATACATACATACATACATACATACATACATACATACATACACACACACATACATACATACATACATACATACATACATACATACATACATACCAAATTAGGATATTCATTAATTGTGTTGATCTAATTATTGTCATCATCATTATTTTCGCATTATTGTTATATATTTCTGGTAAGGAAAATTAGTAAATTGGTATCGTACGGCCCACGTGTTTTCTATATGACTCCCTGCCGAAAATATTTCTACAATGTGCGAATCCTGGAGAACAGAACAGCAGAAAAGAAAGTTTGACCCTGCTAAAATTATGTTCTCTATACTGGTTGTTTATTACCCAATTGGTAAACCTTACTTGAAACATCTGAATTTCCACGACGCTCGTATGTCGCGTCTTGCTAACCACATTCGACGCTATGCATTGGAAGCGGAAGAAACCTCGAATCGGAAGTGATGTCATGTCCATGTTTTGGTTGGTACTGACGACCTTATGTTTCCCGTCAGCGGCAAGCCAGAGCCAGATAAATGAAGACAGGGTTTCCACTGGCGTGACAGGAAAAGTCTCTCTTTGAAGGCATCAAACACAATTTTGCTATTTCTGGGCGGATCTACCAAATAGAGGCACATTAATGAAGTAAACACAATTTAACTTAATTTATAAAATATTACCTCTAGCGTGAAACCTAGTCGGTTAAATGATCAATAATCAATGCATGCCATCAATGCCTAACATACGAAAGCGATGCGACCATATTGGTTTAATGCAAAAATCCGTGCAAGGTACATTAGGAAGAGCAGGCTGTATCGATGTGTCAAATAGCAAGTCATGAAATGTCGTAAAATGCGTCACTAATTAACAAAATATTTGGTATCCATGATAATGTTAACATAGTATACATATTAGATTTATGTTATCATATCATATCAGATTTATTTTGGCGTATATCGGGGAAAAATATTTTATTGGATAAAAGAAACGCTCGGTTTAGAAATGACACACAATAATATGTTACACGACTGTTTATGTTTAATGTTGATGTATGCTTATGCAACCTCTCAATTTTATGGAAGTATATCTTTCAATCTTACGGAAGTATATCTTAAAGAAAACAATAAGTATTAAAGCTTGGTGTTGACAACATGAAAACAACGCTCCCAATCACGTCGCTGAGGTTACTAAATAAACATGAGGACATCGGTCAAATAATAATGATCGCAACACAACATTATGAAGTAACAACTCACACAGGACGGGTACTTTCTTCTAGTCGAACAATTCATCTTCTCCTGACTTGACAAGACAAAGAAACATTGCCCCGTCATATTCACCTAACATCCGCACTCGCAGTTCGGCGAGGGTCGGCCATGACTTTTCGGTCATGTTGTGAGAACCGAGGTGATCGGCACGTTGTCGAAACCAAAGCAATGTCGCGACCGGTTTATCTACTTCGCAGCGGCAACGCAGGGTGATGTCAGCGCCTACAATGGCCCTCGATTGCGTCGACTGATGGTCGACCTGGAGAACTGTAAAGCACATGAGTTTATTCCTATCATGTGGAGATTATTCCTCAATATTCGGGATTTCTACAATAATACAAATAAAGAAAGAAATATAAATCGTTGACAATAGTGGAGACGGATCATTATTTAATGTCCGGATTCATATCATACGAAAGAAGTGCCGGTTATTTTGAGACGGTATGCTTATGGTAATGTTGTGCACGCTCATTGAAAAAATATTTTGAACAAGAATATGGCCTTATTTGAAGACTGTCACCCTTGCGCTGTGTCCAGAATGTTTAGTGGGTGGCTAGAAATATATGTGACTGTATGAACCCATGTGCATCTAGACGTGACGTAGTTAGTTTAGTTGAATTACTATTATTATGTACAAAATGTGTGATAATTATTTTAACGTAATTTCCTGCGTTTCGTAACATAATTATGCATGCATCTCTTTGTGTATTTTATCGTGACGGCATGTACACTCCAAACTGAACATTTGCCAATAATAAACCGATTCTTCTTGTTACTACTACTACTAGTAGTAGAAGTAGTAGAAGTAGTACTGCTACTACTACTACTAATACTACTACTACTACTACTGCTACTGCTACCACTACTACTTCTACTACTACTGCTACTAATATATATATATATATATATATATATATATATATATATATATATATATATATATATATATATATATATATATATATATATATATTTACACAAATCCATGGGTTAGGCGACTTTCTGGCAAGGGTTGGGCGACGAATGTCGCCTTAGCCCTGATATTTGGTGTCGCCCTAATATATCTGGTCCTGCGTTATCATGCGTTATCATGCATCTGACTAGAAACCATTTGAAAGTTGTAAATCAATAACAGCACGTTGCCCTAAGGTTGTATTAATGCATTTAATTTCTGGAAATACACAAATTCAAATATAATGAAGGTTTTGCAAATGGGATGTATATATTCATTTCAATAATCGTCACCGTTAGGCGACATGGCGTATTTATTTGAATAAAACACAAACTGCTATGTATGTTGTATGTTTGTTTAGCGGGGATGTTCTATAACGCAACAAACTACCATACAACTGAATTTGTCTTGTGATATACACTAACAACATGTTATTTCATCGGTGAAAACTACGACAGCACACAGAAAACCTTTGGCCGTCAGCCGGGTCTTGTCATGCGCACTGTCTACATGTCAAGCTCCGCCCACTCGGTCGGTCCGTGCGTATTAAATTACGCTGTTGTTTAATTGCTGGATTTTAGCTACACGTCAGTTAAATATCTAAGCTGTACACGACGATGTAATGATTACGTAATCACTCAGGAATAAATCATTCAGGTACCAATACCTTCTTTATGAACAGTAGTTTCTATGTTTTACAAATAACTCGTCTACTTCTACTGTATGTGTAGCAGTTTCCTAATATCGCCCACAACGGGGCTGTCGTCGGCAACGCCTTCGATTACAATTTCATATTTTGGAGTTGTCAAACTCAAAGCAAAATAGTTTCGATGTTTTTAATGCTGTATGGATATAATGATGTAGCTGTGACACTGCCTATTTGAAGTAATATAGACATAACGCTGCCCTTTGATGTATACATTAATATGATTAATGAAGTTGTAAACAGAGCAACAAGTAAAAGATGACAAAAATAATCTGTCTACAGAACTCTTCAGTTTTTATACAAAAACACATTCTTGCCATTGCACATTGTAGATTATGTCATAGATGTAGGCAAGTGGTAACCGTATAAAAAGAAACATCAAATTGCAATATAACATGTCCAGAGAAGAGCTACGAAAGAATTACCAGGTACAGGTATGTAGAACGAATAAAATAACTTAAGTTACCTTCATGACATTAGCATACAGGTGTCTGAGAGGGGATATCATTGAAGTTTTTTAGAATGTTGCTTGAAATATATTAGGAATCCAATATATTACAATGAATCCTCGCAAAATCTTTGAAATAATAAACATCTATTGCACCTAATTCCTCAGGGACCTAAGCTCACAGGTGCAGCAAACCATAATCGTCTTCAACAGTGTAACACAGAACCGGTTATAGGTTTCAAATCTGACCAATGCAATATTTCTGTTCAGGCTATAGCCTATGAAATATATAAAAACAAAATGACATGTCACATTTTGCATCTGACCAATGTCTTTATAATTTGACCAATACAGTTGTATCTGAGTTGAATTGGAATTGATGAAAAGTTGTGTGAATTGGATTGAAAAAAATCAAAACAGATTGTATTAGAAATTGAATTGGACCTGAAATATGCAAAGTGAGGTGAATTGAGCTGAATTTTTACTCATATTCACCAGGAAAAACTGTCATAAACCAGGACAAACTGTCCAAAACTGAAATTAGCATATCATCTAGTCATTGTAACAAGATCTAGTCCAATGAGACACATACTGTGTTAAGGGCTGTCATGCAGATTACCGAATGTCATTGCTGCTGCACTTTCTGAATGTAATTTTTTATATTTATAGTCAACTATTGTATATGAATTTTTTTATGTTTGAAATTTCTGGGGTTTCATTTCGATTTGGTATTCATGAGATTTCACACACTGGATCACCTTTCTGAGTGATCCAATGATAGAACCCCAGGTCTACTAGTAGCTAAAATACACAACTTGCCATCAGTACACAAGTCATGTTCTTATGTGGATGGCATCTTCTGTTATCTGACTGCCTCACAACTTGACACAGAACTGTGTCATTTACAACATTTCATTAGGATGCCTGCTAATGTGTTTACATATATTGTGTGAATGTCACAGTAATTGCTGTAGCACTTAATGACTAGCTAATTAGTTGAGTAAGTGACATCTTGGAACTGTGTATTAATCTTATGCTAACTAACAAAATACAAGGATGATTAATGTACTCGTATATTAAATCATGTTTCGTATGTGAACATAATTATTTAATATTTATCATATAGGTGGTTTGGAATCAACAGCATTTGTATGCTGATGGACACAAGATGGACTTCACTAGGCTATTTAATAATAACTAAAACAATACATTATAAAGAGAAATTCCAGCCTTTATATTTTAAACCTTTATTAAAACTAACATCAGATTCAGAGGTCCTCACAACTTTATTGGGTTGTTAAAGTCACATCAAGGTATTCAGTCAATATTTTTTTTAATGTTGTGGATAATGTCTATGAGTCAGAACAACACTAAATTGTCATCTCATGTTCATTGTATGTGTGTATGCATATTTTGGTAACATCATTTGTGCACTTATAATACAACATTATTAATCATCACCATCTGTGTCAAACAAGGCCCAGTGGCTGGACACTGGTTTTCCACTGGCTTGTTGACCTTAATTACAGACTGCTCCTACCCCTGATGTAATCTACTAGTGAGATAGACTGCTGGCCACCCTTATAGTAAAGGATTACAAAATCAAAATTGGGTCAACAAGAAAACTGGATGGTAGGTACAGCAGAATACAAATAATTAAGGCAGGTTAAAAAAGTTCACTAATGTGCACTTGTAGTGGAAGGTATTTGTAAATTTCTTGGTGATTTGAGCAGGTTCGAATCCTGCTGTGTTGCAATTACTGCACAAAACATTCCTGGTTGTGGGCATAATCACCAGAACCTTGCACTAATTTTCGCTGCCATTAAAACATGTCTACTTATTATTGAGAATATTCATCAGTTCATAATTTAGTTATTCTTAAATATGTTGCCTGGACCTGGGCTCAGAGTGGGCTATTTACTCGGTTCTGAGTGGACCTATGCCCACCAACTCTAGCTTTATGAAACAGGTGCTTTGTCGTTCAATTTGATATTATAGTATAACATTTGGTAGACAGTGACTATACATACACATGTCATTCCATTTCTATGTACTAATCATCACAATCTGTGTCAAACAGTGCCCAGTCACTGGACACTGGTTTTCCACTGGCTTGTTGACCTTAATTAATTACAGACATTGCTCCTACCCCTGATGTAATCTACTAGTGAGAGAGACTGCTGCCCCCCTTATAGTTAAGGATTACAAAGTCAAAATTGGGTCAGCAAGAATATTAGATCACAGGTACAGCAGAATCTAAATAACTAAGGCAGGTTGAAAAAGTTCACTAATGTGCACTTGCAGTGGAAGGTAGATGTAAATTTCTTGGTGATTTGAGCAGGTTCAAATCCTGCTGTGTTGCATTTACTGCACAAAACATTCCTGGTTGTGGGCATAATCACCAGAATATTGCACTACTTTTCGCTGCCATTAAAACATGTCTACTTATTATTGAGAATACTTGTCAGTTCATAATTTAGCTATTCTTAAATAAATTGACTGGACCTGGGCTCAGAGTGGGCTATTTATTTGGTTCTGAGTGGGCCTATGCCCACCAACTCTAGCTTTATGATACAGGTTCTCTGTCGTTCAATTTGATATTATATTATAACATTTGGTAGACAGTGACTATAAATTCACATGTCCTTCCATTTCTATGTATTAATCATCACCATCTGTGTCAAACAGTGTCCAGTCACTGGACACTGTTTTTTTTTGCTGGTTTGTTGATTTTAATTAATTACAGACTTTGCTCCTATCCCTGATGTAATCAGTGGAATCTACTAGTGAGAGAGACTGCTGGCCAACCTTATAGTAAAGGATTACTAAGTAAAAATTTAGTCAAGTGTGGTAAAAGTGGCACACTTTTAAGTATACAAACAGTTGCTGCAATGGATTAAGGCAGGTTGAAAAAGTTCACTAATGTAAACTTGTAGTGGAAGGTAGATGTAAATTTCTTGGTGATTTGAGCGTGTTCGAATCCTGCTTTAAAAGTTGGTGAAACACTGAAGACAGAGAGGTAGTTCACAATTTTTTTTATTTTTTGACACTTTTCCCTGTTATAGTTCGGTACACAAGGTTTTGCATTAACGCTTTTCCCTCCACTGCCACTGTGTTTTCAGTAGTGTACACAGGATTTTTAGTGCGGGTACTTTCTATGAGTACATTTGTGTGGCTGTTTGGCCCTACCTCTCGGTCTGATGTGTTAGTAGTTATTCGTTGACTAATGTCTAGGTACGTAACACCTTTATACACTGTGTGTTGTGTTACCATAATTTTCATTATGAATTGTTCACGAATGTTTGGGTGGTTAGCTCACTTTTTTCATTTATCATGTTTGGCTGGGGGGGATTGAGTACCCCAACCTTTCTGTTTGTACATGTATGTGTATGGTTAATCCACTTTGTCATTACATGGGGTGGGCGGAGTGACCCCCACCGATGCCATGGGAATTGTATATAAGTCAGTAGTGGTACATATAGTACTGGTAGTGGGTAGGTGATAGGCATGATTTACTAATTATATGTAAACACCTTTTGGGGGCCGGCATGCTTGCTGAGATCATTTGATGTATCTTATTTTGATGATGTGTGCTTGCCTAATTTCCTGCTCCTTAATTAATAAATATAAATGTCATTCTTTGGCCTATTTCAATCTACGCTGGACTTCAATAAGCATATTTTCACAGTCAGGCTGTAGTCCAGGGCATTGGCAGGTACTAATACATCCTCTCAAGACAGAGTAATTGTGGTCACAGTGCATGTCACTGTGTGGTCACTGCCTGCTACAACATGGCTTCTAAGATAGGCTAATGACTCGTGTCATGTTACTGTGCACTTTGTGGCAGCAGAGAATTGGACTGGTAGAGCCAACTGACACTTGTAAGCACAACAACCAGTGACATTAACTAGTTAGTTTACTTCATGGCCAGTGCATGTGCAAGTAATCAATACCAATTATTTGTTTTGGCATTATGACAATAAAGTTTGATGCATACTCATTCATAACACTGTCTTATGTTATTATTCTTGTGTTGTAGAACTAACAAAGTTTTCATTTCACAGTGTGCAAAACAATGTTGGTGTTCCCAACTTCATATACTTGTGAAAAACACAATTGGTGTATGAAAGCGATGGCACCAGACTTGCCACCCGACTAAGCTCCCAGAAGTGTGCATACATACACATTGTGCAACAAATGCGAATTCATACCTCAATTATACGAATTATTCTTGCGAAATGTGTTTTTATTTGACCGCATTCAAGCATTATTTTGCTAACGCATTTAACATTTTTGCTAACAAAGGTTCAGTTGTGCACACCCCTGAACGCGCCTTGGCCAAAGCATACGGCTATATGACCACTCTATGCTTTAAAGCCCCTTTAAAATGTTTAAAACATAAACATTATTTGTTTTAGTATAGAAAGCTATTATTTCAAATTCAATACTAATAATTCGTCATTTGAGTCAACTTTCAAATCTATGTCATAAACTTGTATATAGGTCTTCGTGTAATGGCTATTAGAAGACTTAGTAATATTATTAAATGTGTTATTGGTTCCCTCCACACACATTTGTCTAACAGTTCCACATGCTGGCATTCTGCATGAAATCACAGGCAAAAGCATCCAAGAACACTGATCGCATTGTGGAGTGGGTAGGTAACTCTCACACCTGGTCCATCTGGACTGCGCACGACCGACCGACAGAACAAGAACTGTGAATTATGTGAAATGCAGTCAATTAAGGCGAGAGTCAAGATCTAATCTGGCTGTCAGCAGCCTCCTGGAGTGCGATGCAGGCTGTTCTGAATACCATCGACATAGCGCCGGAAGATGTAATAAAACTAACCAGGCTAGCTTATACATTCCATCTAGGGATTTGACATTGATGAGAGTATGTCAGTCAGTAATTCTGTGGACATGAATACTCAGCTTGTTTTCACTGCCAGCTGGTTGCAGAAATACGTCACTCAAATATCCAACTCCTCCCAAATGTCATTATTATAGCGCCTAGTATGTGTCACGCATGTATAAATGGCTCATGTCACAAAGTTTACTTATTGGATGAAAATGTGAGCCAATTAGAACAGTGACATCGTAGACTTCTTCGAATATAAGATCTAGTACTCAGGTGTCTTGAAGCAGAATAGGAACTATGCATATAGTACAGTGACAAGCGCATTTTCACAGTAACTGACGGACTCTGAGGTGTGTCAGTGCGAATCCATGAGGAAATTGAGAAATGGCAGCTTTAAGTCGTGGCAAACGAATGGTAAGTACGATTGCATGTTTAACACTAAGCCCTACCATGGATTATATAGTTGAGTGGTCCTGATCAACAGTGCGTCAAACCAAAGGGTTGGGCAGTCTCAAACCCGTTTACAACATCATGTTGTCAACAGTTGGAAGAGTACGTGGAAAAGCTAATGGGCATAAGAGAGGACAAAAAGGTGGTCTTCAGATGACGCCGCAATACCATTATAAAACCCGAAGACTGTTAAAGGTGCTTAATCAATTCGATTTTGTTGCTAGTCTCATTTCAAATTAAGTTTGCGAAAAACCAACCTACCTAGTATCCACTACAACATGCTAGCTCGTTTGTGCAACTTTTGTATTTAGGTTTTTGTGAAATCATCAGACAAACTATTAAATTAGTTAATGCTTGTTCAAGCATTTACTGAAGCGAAAATCGAAATGCTGAAAAATCGCGATTTTTTCCGTGGTGAAATTTCGTAACTTTGTCATGTGATCGACGAGAGGATGGAGGTCCCGCCCATGATCAGCATTGACCCACACAGTGTTTATCATTTTAGATATCCATTATTTTTTCCTCACCAGATCTAACGACGAACAACAATATGCATGTTTTTATTAAATAGACTGTGGGTGTTACATAAACTATTCACACACTACATATTTGGACACCAATGAAGCGGATTTGCGATAGGATAAATCAGTTGAAGCAGTGAATTCACACAAACAACTTATTGTAATAACACATGACCATGACATCCAATTACTCGTTACTTGTAGATTAAGTTTCACCCGCTTTAAGGAATGCACAGTATAGCCAATATAATGTTGTCCAAGTTCGCATGTCCTGTATGTAGGCATTTACATTTTCCAAAATTGAACAACATGTGCCATTTCTTAGAAATAATTTAGGACATGATTCTGCACCAGATGGCAAGTGGACAAGGAAGCCATTGGCTTATCGAGAGTCCAACAATTTTCTCATCTATGTGTAGCCCTCCCCCTTATCAGATATCTGTCAATTCTATTCTTAAACAACACTACTAGCATTAACACAATCAATGGTCCGACCTTACCTCGAACTTTCTGTTTACTCCTTACATAAGCATAGAAACTCTTGCTGTAATTTTTTTATATTACCTGCCAATTTTTTTTTATTTGTTATGCTACCCATGCCACTGTCTACTGCTGCTGTGAGTCCATCCGCAAATACTGCTGCCCCCTTTCCACTTAGATGAAGCCCATCCGTCATGTACATATCAGCCAATTTGATCAAATTGTCTCATGTTTCGTCCACAGCTTGAAAGAAGTTTGGCTGAAAACGGCGGGCCACAGGTGAGTTACTTTCGTCCGTTTTGGAACCTAAAGCGGTTGTGTGTTGGAATGTAAATTTATGAAGCCAACATGTTCAACAACTGTGCAGGGCCCCATGTATAAATCAATTAATTTTCATAACCACGTGTGCTCTGTTCGACATCACTGGCAACTTGAAGGTGATGTTGCTGAATATGCAGAGGTGTCACTTCTAACGCATTTGTGGGAGTCCTCACGATCTCCTGATCATAAATTACTATCTCCCGGTCAAAATACAAACCTCCCGAAGAAATCATGCTCGGGGTGGAAGAGTCTGGGCAAGCGTTACGGAGCGATTACAAATATGCTCGTGTAGCTGCCAATATCAGACTGCTAGGACTAATTGTTTGTGCTACTTTTTGGATAGTTGATTAATGTTTTTTAGAAGAAACAAAAGTCGGCAGGGAAAATTATGTGTGGCGGATCAAAGTAGGCCTCGACAAAGACGGAATTGTACTAAAAGGTTAGTGTGTTTTATTGATTTTACATTTATTTAGTTATTACGGGACATAATCATTACTACTCCGATAAGAGTAAACCAGCAGGCCATAGGTAAGTAAATCACCAGTTTCCTAAAAAAAATGTTGTCGCAATGAAAATAATTGATCTATCGTTCCCATCAATAATAAAGCATACGTTATTTGTGTAATTTCAATGACCCGTTCAATGCAAGGCAACTTCCACAGGACGAACACCATCAGCCGCCAGTCGAGATGACGCTCGCAGTGAAACGACTCCGATAAGAGTACATCAGCAGGCCATAGGTAAGTAAATCACCAGTTTCCAAAAAAAATTGTGTCATGAACATATATTTTCTACGAATCTGGATGTCGCAATAAACGTTTCTAAATTGGAGATTTTATTTTCAGCTTTCGAATGCAACATCTGTGGAAGGACATTCAAAAAGAAAGAGAGAGAGAGAGAGAGAGAGAGAGAGAGAGAGAGAGAGAGAGAGAGAGAGAGAGAGAGAGAGAGAGAGAGAGAGAGAGAGAGAGAGAGAGAGAGAGAGAGAGAGAGAGAGAGAGAGAGAGAGAGAGAGAGAGAGAGAGAGAGAGAGAGAGAGAGAGAGAGAGAGACGGAGGCGGAGACAGGGAGAGGAAGGGGAGGGAGGAAGGGAAATAAGTTCCTGTGGAGATCATTTGGCTATGTATCTATATAGGTGATGCATCGCGTAGTTCATTACGTTCAATATCATACAAGTTATAGCCATTTTAGTGGATATCCTCAATATGGGGGATACGCCCACTCCTGGGCCTTGTATATTCATTACTCTAATTTGAGTTACTAGTTATCAATGTGATGGTACTTTTGGTACACTTGAGTATATTGGTTTATGGATGCATATTCTAGTCATAGTTATTATAATCTTCTTAAGAACCGTTACTGGAACTACTAATTAATCAATCCCTTACCTGAAAGTAAACAAGTTCGTTTGATTTAGTGTCTTTACTATAAACTACTCGGCCTTTTTTGGCATACCAACTATTGCGTATATGTCGTTTGCTGCAACGGTATTCTAATCGAATGTGAAGAACTGTTTTATTGTCGAGCCGTGTAGCTAGACATGCAGTGTGAGTTATGCCCCTTGATCAGGCATTGTGCCTAACCGCACTGTCTCTATACATTAAGTGTACGAAACAAATTTGAGTTGAATAATGTTTATACATTGTGTGGCTCCTACAATAGCTACTCGACCATAGACTCCAGTGTGCTACACAGCGTTAATGTATGTTCTTATTTGGCCGTGTAAATTCCGTTATGTATCATTATGAACGTCTTAGTTATGCGCGCATGATCTTCATTCTGCCAATATTGCCGGCATGTCAATGTTTACTTTGTTTATAATGAACACTATATATGATTATGCTGACGAAATCATTTATATCGAAATTTACACAAATAAAACATTTGTTTTTTCTGTCTGTCTCTGTGTGCCTATCTGTTATGAATCTTGTGCAAAATAGAGGATGATCGATTATTTAATCTGCATAGTTTGATTGTTTGATGCAATCTGGTATGAATAAATAAGGTGCTTAGATATTCCGTGGTATATTAGTCGTATAGTGGTGTTGTGCTTATATATTTTAAACTATGTAGCTTATGATCCCACGGACACACGAAACGTATCACTATTACGCAATAATCAATATGTTATATATACACACACACACATATATATATATATATATATAGCCTATATTTTTGCATTCATCGTAAGGCAACATATAAATTGTTTCGCCATTGGGCGACGCGCGCACGCATGCACGCACGCACACACACACACACACACACACACACACACACACACACACACACACACACACACACACACACACACACACACACACACACACACACACACACATACACACATATTTACACTGACCTTTGGGCGACATATACTCTGTGTCGCCTAACGGCTGATTTTTTTCATGAACCTGTTGAACTTTACCTTAGGGCGACACACTTTGGGCAACACCAAATGTATATCTTTGTATTGTAAGTAACATTTTAAAAACGATCTCTAATATATTAGTTTGGACAAATATATACCATATAGCAAAATGTTTTTTTTTTAAACTTGCTTAATTAAAGATATACAAAGTGTCGCCCAAAGGTGGCAATTTATTTGGTGTCGCCCTACCCTGGGATTTGTACATTTGTACATATATATATATATATATATATATATATATATATATATATATATATATATATATATATATATATATATATATATATATATATATATATACATACATATAAATATTCCCAGCTAGCTTCATTTGTTATGCCACATTTTTATCGCTGTAATCGAGCAAAGACATCAAATTTTAGAATTATCCTATTTTGGGGAGTCCCAACCATATAAGATAATATAAGAACATTTGGCGCTTAAAATACATGTATATGCTAAACATTTATAAGTTTTGTAACTGATGATAAATTAATTCAAATAGAAGATAATACATCATATTAAAGGAATAAGTTATATAGAATATATTTATTAAAAATATATGATAATAATTAATTAATAAGTAAAAAACAAAATGGTGTAAAATTTACATAAAAACATGTAAAGATAATAATAGAAAATGTTTAATATTAAATATAATTAAATATCAAAAAACAAAATAAATAAAAATATAAATAGGTGGTGTTTAAGATGCGTATGCAACCCGGGAGAGATGCGTTTTAGGAGTCTTTTAAAAGTCACTAGGCAAGAAATTGTCTTCGTCTCGTGTGGAAGTGCAGTTCACAGTCGTGGAGCTGAAACCGAGAAAGTTTTGTCACCGTATTGGCTACGAGATGGCGGCACATACAAATCATTGTTTGTAGCCGAACGCAACACACGAGTAGCTCGTTGATCGTGGGGTAGGTTAGTTATGTAACCGGGTTCTAGTCCTCGTTGAGCACGAAACGCCCGTAGTAGAATTGCATAATGAATGCGTTGGTTCACCATATATGTTAGGGACACTATATAATCACGTTTCCCTACTGTTGACCTTTTCGAGAAAACATATTTATTAACACGCATATACACATGCACACAGGCACGCAATCACACGAACACACGCAGTCACGCGCGCACGACGTGATCGTCACGAAAGGTTGCTGCTATGGAAAGCAACACTAGTAATAATTCCGATCAAGTGAACGCGTTCCCCTGCTGTAGGAACACGACCGATATCTGCAACTGATCTAATAGGATTCGAGCAGAAACGAATGATAGTATGACCAACATTACTCAACGTTCCATATTTCATTGTGACACTTCCACTTTGATACATTTCATCCTGCATTAATGTCCTGCATTAATATTTTAGCATGCAATGCGTCAAATGCCATGGTGCAACATTGTCATTCTATCATTATGTTTGTTCCACCATTGGCCCCGTGCGCCAGTATAGTTTGTTGTTTTCATGACAAACGAAATCGGAGAACTGTACGTAAAACAGAGTTCCATTAATGTCATTTCGACTGTGGACATTAATAAATTGCAATTTACAAAGTGCTTTTCTCATATAGTTCAGTAAAATGCAAATAAAGTTCGCATTAGTGCTACGTTAATCTACAGCAATGTACTTAATTGTAGCCACTATTGCATGTTTTATCCTGTTCGAATAATTTATCCCGCGTCTAGGTGCGATCGATACCCCTACACCCACGTCTCCCGGATTATTAATGTTATGCATTCCTTCATCAGAGACCTGTGTGCGATCTTGACACACAAACACGTGTCCTTGCATTAGTGTTGGGAATTGTTTTTCATTTCTATGATCGATCATATCTAACCGATCGATGATTGATTAATCCAAATAGTTTTTTTTATATACATCACTGTGGATCCCCGCAGATTCTTGCTTGGTCGTTGATTCGTCCGGTGTGGCTGGCAACACTGACCCCGACGACGTACACGTTAGCAAGTGTGTGACGCACGACACTCCAGCTTTCCGTGACTGGTGCCAGTCAAACTGGCCTGGTTCAACATACGTAATCCAATGACGTGTCATCTAGAGAGTGGACCGTTTATCCTTTTTTAATCCGATTACTCCCCCGTAGGACCTGTATCCGAATACATGGGAATGTGTGGTTCTACGGATCTGCGGGGTATGAAAGGCGGAAGGAGCACATTATATTCCTACCTGTTGCGAAACTCGCATCTCGGTTCAACATCTGGCTGCTCACAGAACAAAACCGTGATTCTAACGGCTTATGCGTGAAAGTTGAGAGGAATGATATTATGACCAATAGTACATCATCATTCGTTCCGTATTGCATTGTGACACTTCCTTTGTCTATTGCCCATTTACGAAGTTGTGCTGCCTAAGTGAACGGTGTTGTTCTAACTTGCGGTGTTTTAAATGCCACGGTGCAACATTGTCGTTCTATCATTAGATTGATAACACCATTGACATTGAGTGTCAGTATAGCTTGTGGTGTGCTTGATACACCAAACACGAGAACTGTACGCAAAACAACGTGCCATCAATGTCAAATCAACTGTGGACATTAATAAATTGTAATTCGCAAAGTGCTGTTTTCTCGCTCGTATAGTACAGTAAAGTTCAAATAAAGTGCGCGTTAGTGTTACGTTAATCAATGTCAGTTTCAACAGTTGCATATTTTGTCATCATAAAATCGTATCCTGTTCGAAAAAATTGTCCCGCGTCTAGGTAAGAATTACACCCGTATACCCACGTCTCCCGGATTACGAATGTTATATATTCCCTCATCAGAGACCTGTGTGCGACCTGGTGTTAGGCATGTGAACGTTGTATTTATTTGCTAACCTTGAAACACAGACACATGCCCTTGAACTAATGTTGGGGATTTTTTACATTTGTATGATCGATCATTGGTATGGCTATCGACCGATCGATGATTGAATAATCCAAAGATGTTTTGCATACATCACTGTTTCTATTAGTAGACCGACCTATAACAATATCCATCAATGAAATAGAAACAAAAATGTTTTTTTTTGCGGTTTCGGAATGTCGTCGTGTGAACGTAGATATGCATGGCACGCTCGCTCGCCGGACCCGGATCATTGACAGTGGCGCTGCGTCAAACAGACTCGCATCGAATTATTTCGTTGTTTCGTTCTTTCCCTGCCACGCCGCTAACCGCCGACGGGAATCGAAACTTCAATCATTCCTTTCCACGCCCGAATTTGTTGACACCATTATCAACATAATAATATGCACATTTTCTTTGGCCAGTAATTGGAGAAGGGGGTAGGATAGCCAATCTGAAGTCTTCTCACTTCCTGTCATGTCATGCCACAATTTCGGACATATGTCATGGAAATACAGGGAATGAAATTCAACATGAAAGTTATCGAAAATGATCGATCACACAAGATTGTGATCGATTCCGTGATCGGAATAATGAATCAATAAAATAAGTTTCGCTGTTAATTACTGTTAAACATCGTTCATATCGTATTAATCAGATTAACATTATGCATGCACAGTTCTAGATTAGAACAAAGTAGATTCCTTGCAAAGTTTTAGATTAGAACAAGTAAACAATAGGTAGGCTGGTGTGTAGGATGGTTCTACAAAGGGTTGTAGGAAGCTGTTGCATAGGCTGATATGAGGGTGCTACCAGGACTGGTAGGATGGGGCTACTATGGAAGAAGAAGACGAAGAAGAAATGTTTTATTTGACCCATCATACGTTTCACATAATACATATATATCCATGTTAAATTATAATTTTAAATAATACAGTTGTATATGGTTGTAAGTAAACATGGTATTTATTAAGGTAAACAAACAAATAGGGTCAGTAGACTCTTCTAAGACTTTGATTGTCGCTATCGAGGAGCCACCTTGCAAAATAAAGTTAAACTAAATCAGTTGGTCAAACATATATAATTCGTACGAGAAGAGAAGAAGAAGAACAAAAACATAATAATAATATCATCTCTGATTGTGTGTGTGTATGAGTGTGCTCGTGCATGTGCTTGTTCGTGTGCATGTGCATGTGCGTGTGCATGTGCGTGTTCGTGTATTACTATTCTCGCTTGATTATGTGTGTTTGCAGTTTAGGCGCCTTTTAGTATAAGGTGACAGGTGGTTGTATTGTTTAATGTTGCATACATATATAGCAATTTTGCCTTGTGCATGAATTTTGATAATTTTGTAAAAAATGAAGTTTTGTATACTGAGCAAATCCTTGTAAGCTGTGTGTATTAAGCTTTTCCTTAACTATAGTGGGAATATTATTAAGTAAAAATGGTAAATTATGCCGAAGACATTTCTTTGCAAATTCGTGTTTAGTTTTATAAATATATATTTTGCTTCTTGATTCGTGTATAATAATTATGTATGTCATCGTTGAAGATTATCCTCCAGTTGTGTAAATAAACTGGTAAATTTTTATGTAAATATTTATAATAAAATGTTAATTGTTGTAATTTAAGCATGTAATCTGCTTTTAACATGCTGAGTTTTTTTTATGGAGTGACTCTGTGTGGGATTATAATTACTTAAGGTAATAATTCTCAATGCTTTCCTTTGAAGTTGTATTATTCTATTTGTTTGAAAACTCAAAGTCATGATGCAATAATTAATGTGTGGTACAATTAATGAATTATATGATAACGTTTTAATTTGTTGTGATAACACATGTTTTAATTTATTTAAAATACCAATCTGTTTAGAACATGCGTTTGAAATTATTTCAGTATGTCTTTTCCAGTTCAGATTTGTATTAATAATTAAACCTAAGACATTACATTCCTTAACTTGTTCAATATTTATATTATATATATCTTCAGAGTAAGCGTCTGTACATTTTTATTTGTCCTTTGGAATGTCATATATTTAGATTTTGCAATGTTTAATGATCATTTATTTATTTTGAGCCATTCATTTATTTTTAAAAACTTCATCATTTATTAAAGATTCTACATTGTCATTTTGTATGTTATCATTAAAAGTACTTGATAAGTTTGTGTGTCATCAGCATAAATGATGAAATTAAAAATGTTACTGGCTTGTGCAAAATCATTGATATATATATATATATATATATATATATATATATATATATATAAATATATATATATATATATATATATATATATATATATATATATATATATATATATATATATATATATATATATATATATATACATATATATATATATATATATATATATATATATATATATATATATATATATATATATATATATTTATAATAATGTATATATATATATATATATGTATATATATATATATGTATATATATATATATATATATATATATATATAATAAATAACAGAGTTCCTAGGATTGAGCCCTGTGGTATGCCAGTTGTTATTGGTAACATGTTTGATTTTATATGATAAATTTCAGTATATTTTTTACGGTTATTTAGGTAGCTACCGAGAAAGTTCAGATTTGTACCATTTATACCATAATATTTTAATTTGTCAATTTAAATTAAATGGTCAATGGTATCGAATGCTTTAGAAAGGTCCAAATATATGTTTATGGGTATTTAATCCTGATCCATTTGGGTTATAATCCTATATATTAATTCCAGTGCAGCATATTCCGTTGAATGCTTGGGTCGAACACCATATTTATGGTCAAACAAAGAAAAGTTTGGAGTTTTTTAAATAAGTTGACAATTGATAACAAAAATTCCAATACTTTGGAGATAGCCGGTAGAAGAGATATGGGTCTATAATTATAAAATATAGTAGGCTCGCCTTTTTTATCAATTGGAATTACCTTAGCAATGTTTTATTTATTAGGGAATACTCATGTGGTTAATACGTGATTTGTTAATAATGTTAAAGATTTAGTTATTACAGGTCAGGTGACCGGTAGATGGCGCAACATGCTGATGAGGTGAAAGTTATCTCTCCGTCACCTAAGTCGTTTTCTCAGGCTTTCGATACATATGGTGACAACTGGTCATACTGTATGATGGCTAGCGTATTGGAGAACCTCTGTTGTGCCTGAATGTTTGGTAAATCCCGAACGCACTCTTTATATTTGCTGGCCGTTCAGCTCGAGTGATAGCAGCACACCGCCTGACATGGCTGCAAAGCCTGTTACGTCAGATGTGTTTATCATATAGTGCCCTAATGCAACACATATGTGTCACTACTGTAATCGTGTTAGTTTATTGCATGCATTCGTGCATGCATTCTTGTCTCAGATTCCCGTGGGTACCATGCATAGCCCTACTTTTATGTGGATCATTTGTATAATTATGAAGCTCAATTGTTAATAGGAACAGTGTATTGCGTGTTTTGCTCTATCTGCCTGTCACGAAATTCTTATTTTGAGCCATCTGCCTCGATGGGACGGGACATAAATTAAGATTATTATATTTCTTATCCTCTAAAGCAGCTACTATTGTTGAGCACATATTTTGTATTTCACCAACGCTTACTTTTCCGGATGCAGACAACAGAGTGTCAGTAACAGAGTCCGTTCACAACACAACGCATCAGTCAATCAATACTGACAATGATGCGAGTACAGACACGGAAAATAGAGCGGTCTCTCCACAACACCACGCCTCATTTATTTGCCTACAGTCAATATAGACGTTTATAAAGTGCCTTGTCTCCCTGTCAGCGTAATCCCATAGAATGAAATAATATATTCCTTCAAAGATGTACCAATGTAGTTTCTACATTATAACTAATATAGACACTAACACACGCTACATCACCCGCTGTCACGTACCAGAACTCTCAGCTCGAAAATAAAATATATTATAGTATAACCTCACATGCGTCTAATACATAGTTGTGTGCTGTATTGAATGAAGAAGAACGAAATGATAGGAGGAACTAGAAGAAGGAAGAAGATTATGTTAATGAGGAAATAGGTATAATATGTGACCATTGTGACGTCACTCTACATTTGGGTACAGTTTCGAGTGACGTCACCGTGATGCATGTCTCGGCACAAACGCCCCACCAGTGGCGCCACTCACCATTCCAACAATGCCACAATTTACATATGATGAGCATATTACCCATATCTTTATTTCATTTGATAAACTCATAATATAATTTCTTCAGAAATATCTCAATTTCAACAGGATATACTTGTGGATAGTGTTGCTTTGAAATGTTAGCAACATAACGTTCGCCTTTGTTTGAAACTATGTTATAATCAAATGCACAATTACATTGACGTAAACAAAACTCGCGTTGCCCAGCCACGCAGTAGTCTATGCCACTCCGTAACTGCCCACTTTGAATAATTGATAATCCAGTTGTGGAAGTGGTGATATGCTGAGTGGCGTCACTATTGGGGAGTGTGATCTCGGCAATATACCTTATTATCGCATTACGCGTTTTTAAGCAATTTAGAAAATGTCACGAATGATACTGGGACATTGTACGGTGTCCAACTCGTACTCACGTCAAAGTCTTTGATAACAAATATACGAATATGTTTTCCGCTTAGATATATACCATAATTCGATCATTGTGGCAGCTTGAATTACAGTATGCCTTGGAAAAGACCGCGAAATAAGAAATTAATCAGAAGAACCGAACGTTTATGTTGAAAGGGCTACATAACTCAGTAATGCTTACTATTGTGGTGTGCCGTGTCATCCCGTGCAAATTGTTAGCCAAAGGCGGTCTTTGTGTTATATAATATTGTTTTTATTTACTGGGTAAATTATATAATTTACCCAGTAAACAAAAAAAACATAGGTGCCAATTTTACTTTTCGTTTTAAAACTGTCTGTGGGGTATCATGCCTAAACGAAGTGCCCGTTTTGTCGACCGATGTAGCTGTGTCGATATTATTACCTGACCTTTCAGTCTGAACGTCAATTTAAGAACACGACGAATGTTTCACAAAACAACGTGCCATCAATGTCAAATCAACTGCGGGCATTAGTAAATTGCAATTTGCAGTGTTTTTCTCAGTCAAATAGTGCAGTAATGTTCAAATAAAATAGCACTGATGTTACATTTATCTATAGCAATCTACTTAATGTTAGTCATTAGTTGCAAGCGTTGTCATAAACCCGTATTGTGTGCGATAATTTATCTCGCGACTAGGTAAGGGCGACCAGACTACACCAAGTCTCCAAGATTACGATTCCCTCATCATAAACCTATATGCGTCCTGGTGTACACACATGAACATTTCTAGGCTTAACGTTGTATTAATTTGGTAACCTTGATACACAAACACATGCCCTCGGATTGGTGTTGGGAATTGGTGACATTGTCATCATCAATCATTGGTTTATCTAACCGATCGATGATCGATTAATCCAAATGTTGTACATGTACATCACTGTTTATATTTTATATCGACAAGTGTCACTATATATATGTGTGTGCTCTTCCTCCTTGTTCCCTGCTGTACAGGGGTGAGGGTCAGGTAAAATATTGTCGAGCCACTCTTTCTGTTCTTTCTTACCATAGTTTTCTATCGGCTGCTCCCTCTCTCTATCTTTCATCCTCCCCCGATCTTCTCATGTCCCTCCTCACCCAGTCCTACCATCTCAGCTGTGGCCTTCCCCTTTTCCTGCGTCCTTGATGTTTTTTTTCACATCTGCTCTCTTTGCTAGCTTGCTTGCATCCATTCTTACCAAGTGGCCTGCCCATCTCATCCTGCTTCTCACCAATCTTCCTGTTAGGCAGCATTGCATCCAAACCTTTTTCCTTAGGTCGTTCATCCTTCTTCTGTCCACCCTCTTTGTTCTTGTTATTCGCCGAACCCAGTTATTCTCACACACTTGCAGCTTCTGTTGTTGTTGTTCTGTCAACGCCACTGTCTCCAGACCATACAGGCATACTGGTGTAACACATGTTCTCAGGACTTTCCCTTTCAGCTTTTTTTAAGTGTTTCTGTCCAACATGACACCCTCTACCTTTCTCGAAGCATTCGCTCCCGCTTGTGTCCGACGTCGCACTTCTGCCGCTGACTGCCCATCCTCCGTAACCATTCCTCCAAGGTACACAAAGCCATCCACTTGCTTGATCTCCTTACCATCCAACCTGATGTTCAACTCCTCTCTCTGGTGTCCAACCCACATCACTTATGTCTTCTCTAGGCTCATTCGCAGTCCGTGCATCTCGAAAACCCCCTTCCATTCCTCCAACACTTCAGGTAGGTCTTGTTTGCTTTCTGCTATTATGGCCAGATCATCGGCATGCATCATCTTCCTGAGGATATCCATCGTGCTGATCTTCCTGCTGATTATTTCCATCACCATGATAAACAGTAAAGGGCTAAGGGCACTTCCTTGCCTCAAACCGATGTTAACTAAAAACTCTTCTGACAACCCAGATCCAACCACAACTCTTCCTTTTGTTCTCTCATACATTGCATCCACCATCCTGGCTTCTGCTTCTGGCACTCCCATCCATCTCACTGTTGCCATCACCATCTCTCTAGGGACTGTGTCATAGGCCTTCTCCAGGTCCACAAATCCCACTGCCATTTTCCCTTGCATCTCCAACCTCTTCTCTACCATTTGTCTTAATGCAAACATTCCATCAGACGTCCCTCTGCCCTCTGAATCCGTGTTGTTCTTCACCCAATTCTTGCTCTACTTTCTTTCGGATCCTCACATCCATGATCCTCTCTAGCAGCTTCATTGTGTGACTTAGAAGTGTGATTCCTCGGTATTTTCCTGGGTCTTGCACATCTCCCTTCTTCTTCCATATTGGGACTATTAGCCCCTGTCCGCCATTCCTCTGGTACTTTACCTTGCCTCATACATGTATTCAGCATCCTCTTTGTCCAGCTGATTCCACTTTCCCCCGCTGCCATTACCATCTCCACACCCATCTCATCGATACCAGGTGCTCTTCCCTTCTTCATCCCTTTCATCCCGGTTTGCATCTCTGTATCCGTAATATCAGATAACTCCACTTTCCCCTCTACATATGATGGTAATTCCAGATCATTGTTATTTCTTTCCTGGTTCAGTAGCTCCTTGAAGTAGCTTTCCCAGACCTTCAGCACTGCCTCTTGTTCTGTCACTAACTTCCCATTTCTATCTTTCATCACCGTCCCACCCTTCACGTCTTTACTATTCTCATCCCTGTCTCGGGCCATTTTGTATATCATCTTCTTTCCACCATCCTCATCTAGCTTACTATATACATATGCTTCCATATCTCTCCTCGCCTTATCAACAGCTCTTTTTGCCGCGCTCTTCTTCTGCCCGTATGTGTGTATCATCCTCGCATCCGGTTCATTTCCTCTCTCCTGGGTCTTCTCAATTTCTTTCCAGGCTTCCTTCTTTTCGCATACTGCCTCTGCAACCTCACTTTTCCACCATCCTTGGTTACTACTCCTTGACATTCCGCCCTTTCCTGATGTTATTCCACATAGCTCCTCTGCAGCTCCCACAAATGCTTCTTTGTACTTTTTCCTTTTTTTACTTAACCGTCACCCGCTCCTTGTATTCAATAGCGACGTCGTCTTTCCACCTCCACAGTTTAATGGTCCTGCGGCCCACAGTCTTAGTTTGTTTCTTCTTCTGCATACGCACAACGGACACCACTGGCTTGTGCTGTGTCGTGACATGCTCTCCAGCCACAGCTTTACAATCCTTAATCTTCCATAACTGCTGCTTCCGGACTATCACTAGATCTAATTCTGTATTGTGCTGTTCACTCCTGTATGTGATCTTGTGGCTCTCTCGCTTCTGGAAGAAAGAGCTAGCCACAGCTAACCCATTTCTCGCTATCAGCTCCACCAGAGCTCGACCCTCTCTATTCCTCGCTCCCCATCCATACCTGCCAACGCTCTCCTCTTCACCTGGTTCCACTACTCCAACATGTGCATTGAAGTCTCCCGCAATACACAACATCACCTCCAGCTCCACCAATCCTATCATCCTCTCCAAAGCATCCCTGAACTCCTCTTTCTCTGCCTCCATCCTTCCCGTCTGTGGCCCATACACATACATAACACACATCATCTGTTTCCTAATCATCAGCCATGACATCACTATGTGCCCCTTCCATCTTTCCACTCTGACCACCGTCTTACTGATCTCTTCGGATACAATGATGCCCTCTCCGTTACTTCTTCCATCTCCTCCTGCGTGCAGTAGCTTGTACCCTCCCATCATCGTCCTTGTTCTGTCTCCCTTCCACTTAGTCTACGGGATGCATAATACTCCCAGTCTCCTTCTTTCCATCATTTCCACCACCTCTACTCCTTTCCCGCTCATCGTCCCCACGTTCAGACTACCTAGCCGGACTTCACATCTGGATCGCTGCCGACCTGACGATTCCTTTGGTCTTCGCTGTCTTCACGCCGCAGCCAAGGTAGACGGCGCGTCGGTTACCCCGGATGCGGTAGCCCTCTCGCTCGACAATATTTGTACCATCATTATATTTGGGACATCTTAGCCACTCAGCAGCGCTGCCCTGGCTGACCTGCTTCTCATAGATCACCTGCCTACCAAGGCAAATGAGCGTGATCTACCCAGTGCTATTTGCCCATAGTTGGGGGTTGGAATGGTGCAGCACCGGGACGTGTCCACACGCTGGTGGGCCCTGCACACTGCACCTTTAAGGCTCCAACCTGCTCCGAGATCCCTAGCACATTCGCCTGGGGCCGCAAGGTGCCCAGTATCAGCAGTGTACCACGAGGAGGTTGTGCTAGAGTCTTGTCTATGGAGAGGCTATGTTCCAGCAGGGGAGACTTACGCACTCGGCTCCCTTTTCACTACAAGATGTGTGGCGGCTGTAGCTGAAAGCGAGAGTATGAAGCACACACTACATACTACACACTACACTACAGCACTAGGCACATCACACAGACCTGTGTAAACACCACACCACAGTAAACACCACACCATATATATATAAATATATATATATATATATATATATATATATATATATATATATATATATATATATATACATATAATAATGAAAGAGACACAAATGTGTGTTGTTTCTTGTTTAATTTGCGGCTTCACCATGTCGAGGTATACACAAAGATATGCGTGGCACGCTCGCTCGGCGGACTCAGTTAATTGGCAGCGGCGCTGCGTCACGTAGATTGGCGTCCAATTATCTCGTTAGTTCGTTATTTCCCTGCCACGTACTTAACGGCCGACATGATTCGAGAAAGTGATTGCAGTCTTTCCTTTCCACGCCATACTTTGTCGACGCCATTATCAACATAATAATTCGAAGATTTTCAATGGCCAGTAACTGGGAGAAGGGGTAAGTAATTCATAAGTCTTCTCACTTCCTATCATGTTGTACTAACTATCAGGTCACGATCTCGGACACGTAAGTCAAGGATCGACAGAGAATTAAACTCAACATGAAGTTATTCGAAAATCGAGGTCTCATAAACCAATAAATCGTCGACGAAATCGGTTTATCGGAACAACACTACTTTGCATCAATGTTTTTTTTGGAAGGGCAGTAAGAAAGCTTGTCAAGAGCCTTATTCTTATTATTCAGAAGGATTTGTGCACGCGAAGGTTATGCAATCCAGCTAATAACACTAAATAAATGGTCGATTCTGGAAGCTTCCACTAACAGCAGTTTCTATGACAGTTCATAACATGCCAGGTAACATTTTCACAACACTTCAATAATTAATAGAACAGCCCACTCCGTAACTGTCAGTCACATCAAATATTATGATCACCGAACACTATATTTTGTCATGCGGATGGCTTGCCATCAGGTCGTCATGCCTACGCTGCCAGGGAGAACGTTGTTGCGCTATGTGTTGATCGCCGCCGTGTGCGCCGCCCACGGCCCTGACTCATACACAGCCATGTACGCTGTCCAACGCCCTGCATCACCCACTGCCGTGTACGCTGCCCAAGACCCTGGCTCATCCACAGCCGTGTACAATGCCCAAGACCCTGGCTGCTCCACAGCCGTGTACGCCGCCAAAGGCCTTGCATCACCCACAGCCGTGTACGCTACCCAAGACCCTGGCTCACCCACAGCCGTGTACGCTGCCCAAGACCCTGGCTCACCAACAGCCGTGTACGCTGCCCAAGACCCTGGCTCATCCACAGCCGTTTACGCTGCCCAAGACCCTGGCTCACCAACAGCCGTGTACGCTGCCCAAAACACTGGCTCATCCACAGCCGTGTACGCTGCCCAAGACCCTGGCTCACACGTACCGCAGCACAGTAAGTACAAATTGGAAATTGTTTTTTGTTTTATTGGTTTTATTTGGCATTCATAATACAAAAAAACAAAGTACATGTTACAACAACGAATGCCAGGACGCTAGTAAAAACCAAATTAGTTGGGGCAACTGGACGCCCTCAATCCTATACAATATTATTATACATGTTTGTATAGATGATGTAAAAAAATAAATCATACATATGTTTTGTATATAAAATTAGTACATATTCCAATTTAGTATGGTACATTAGTATAATTAAGAAAATTATTCATTATAAATTATCATTGATGCTCAAACAGGAATAGCAATTTCTTATTAAGCACTCCTCTAAATAAGAGCTAATAATTGTTATTTTAAGGTTGTGCCTTTTAGCTATTGGTAGGTAAAGCACATTTGAAACATGCAACATTACAATATACAGTTTGTAACACAGTCCCTGTTTTTTTAGCTTCTGTTCTGATTTCATCTAAGTGAATATTGCTGATCTGCCTTGTAGCATGACTGTGTATTTCATTATTTCTTGTGACAGATGTGACGAGATAATTTGGGCATTGTTTTTTATTATTTTATTATTGTATCATATAATTGGACGCATTGAATTACGGCTAAATCTTCTAACTTAACAATTCCAAACATTTTAAAGATGGGATCTGTATGTGCTACGAATTTGCTTGTGTATATCAAATGTACTGGTTTTTTTAGTTGAAGTAGTCTGGTAGTATTAGCTACATATCTATGGATATTACTGTACCATGCAAGTAGGCCGTATGATGATTTTATATTAATGCATTATATATTTGTTTTAATGTGCAGGATTGTAGTAGGGGTTTCATTTTATTTGATATAACTAATATTTGAGACATTTTCTTGAATTTTTAATTTGTATTTTTTTCCACTTTAGGTATTTATCTATCCAGATACCTAGAAATTTTAAGTGATAAAAATTGTATATTTTATTACCATGTAGCACACTGTCCACTCGATTGCGAACTTGACTTTGGGTGTTTTGAAATAACGTACATTTAGTTTTGCTTATCAGAATCAGAATCAGTTTATAATTGGCAACTTTTCAGTTGGATTGTACATACAGTCCCAATAAAATACACAAAGCCATGCATGTGTAATTATGTTATAAAACACCGGAAACTACATTAAAATAATTGTTTGAACATTTTGCACGTAATAACAGTAATGCAATTAAATTAAAATTACATGTATACACATTCACTACAACGAACCGTGACCGCAACCCACTCAGTAGGAGGCACTTTATATTAAAACTGACTGTATCATTATAATTACATTAATATAGTTCATCCTATTCAACATGACTAAATTACATTAAATGAAACTAAATAAACTACTTTAGATATTACAATTGTACGATGAAACATACCCAGATAAACCATTTAAGTGTTTTGACAGTGTACCAAACACCATGGTATTAACGAGCGATTTGTGTTAGCCATTGATTTAACAAGATTTGCCATCCAAGCCAAAGGCCCAGATGGCAAGTGGACAAGGAAGCCATTGGCTTATCGAGAGTCCAACAATGTTTATCTACTTATAACCACCCCACCTGAGATATGTGTCAACCTTGTTTTTAAACATATTCACGTTGCTAGCAGTTACACAATCTGTAGACAATTTGTTCCATTCATGTATTGTCCTCTGTGAGAACGAGTGCTTACTGATGTCCAATCTACATTGATCCTTTACTAATTTTACCTCATGTCCTCTAGTTCTGCTATCCTTCTTGAGTGAGAAAAACATATTTCTATCAATACTTTCATACCCATTCAATATCTTAAAAACTTCAATCTGATCTCCTCTTAACCTCCTTGTCTCTAGAGTTGTTAAACCACATTCTTTCAGGCGTTCTTCATAACTAAGGTCTCTCAGTTCTGGAATCATTTTAGTTGCTCTCCTTTGTATGCGTTCAAGCGTATCTATATCATTCTTACAATATGGTCTCCATGCTTGTATACAGTATTCTAAATGAGGTCTAACTATTGCTTTATAAAGAGGTATAATTAACTTTTTTCCCTTGTATGTTATGTTTCTTCTAATCAATCCAACAATTTGATTACCCTTTGAAGCTGCAATACCACACTGCTCTGAAACTTTCATATCAGCGCTTATTGTAACTCCTAAGTCCTTTTCTTTTAAAGTAGTACCCAGAACAGTAACTCCCATTTTATAGTTTACATTCAAGTTCCCATGTCCTGTATGTAGGCATTTACATTTCCCAAAATTGAACAGCATCTGCCATTTCTCAGACCATTTCACTAATATGTCTACATCGTTTTGTAAATGTTGTTCATCACCATCAATATTAACCTTTCTAAACAGTTTTGTGTCATCCGCAAATTTCAGTACGTTACTTGTTATACTGTCGTCCAAGTCATTCATATTATATTAAGAATAATATAGGTCCTAATACTGATCCTTGAGGTACCCCACTCAAAACCGATTTCCAATTTTAAACTTCTCCATCTACTACAACTCGTTGTCTTCTGTCAGTCAGCCATTGTTCTATCCAGTCAGTTATGCTATCCCCGATACCATGGGCTTTTAATTTAAGTAGTAATCTTTGATGTGGCACTTTGTCAAAAGCTTTCTGAAAATCTAAGTAGATAATATCTACTGGCGATCCCACGTCTATCCACTTAGTGATTTCTTCCATAAAACATAACATATTTGTTAAGCATGACCTCGCTTTAAGGAATCCACGTTGAGCTGAATTTAATAATTTATGCTTAACGAGGAAGTCCAACATATGGTCTTTAATTAACCTTTCTAATAATTTACAAATCACTGACGTTAAACTCACTGGTCTGTAATTTTCTGACTTATTTCTCGAACCCTTTTTAAATAATGGTATGATGTTTGCTTATTTCCATTCAAACGGAACAACTCCCTCTTTTAATGACAAGTTGAATACTCTTGCAAGTGGTATACTGATTTGTTCTACTGTTTCCATCAGTAATTTTGGAAGAATCCCATCCACTCCCGGAGATTTGTTATCCTTCATTGCCTTTATTTTCTTAGCTACCAATTCTGGAGTTACAACTAACGGACCTAAATAGTCAGATTTAGCCTCCTAAAATTTAGCATCAGCAACTGGTAATGAATTAATATCTTCTTTGGTAAACACTGAACCGAAGTAACAATTTAGGTCTTCCGCCATTAAAAACCCCTGTGATACTATATTTCCAGCACTGTCTTCTAGAGGTCCAACCTTGTCTTGTACATTTTGTTTACTCCTGACATATGCATAAAAACTCTTGCTGTCATGTTTTATGTTACATGCTAGTTTTTGCTCATAGCTTCTTTTAGATTGTCTGATTTCAGTTTTAGCTGCATTAAGTGCCTCTTTCTAATTTGCATAGTCTTCTTCCTTTCTGGTACGCCTATAAACTCTCCACATAGTTTGTTTTAACACTATTTTTCTAATAGCCTCTTTTGACAAGTGTTTCTTTCTACACCGTTTTCCTTTTTTTTTTGGAAGGGAACAAATTGATGGATGATACTCTCAATTTTTTTAGAATATTCCAACATTCAATTGCGGTCTTATTCATCAGCATGTTATTCCAATCTAGCTTTGCTCAGTATTTTCTCATATCTTTGTAGTTACCTTTGTGGAAGTTTCTATTGTACGCTTTCTTATTTTTACTTTCTGATTTTACATTGATGTCAAAATGTATGTGATTATGGTCACTGTTACCCAATGGTTCAAATATTGTTACATTGTCCACTAATTCTTTTTGTGATGACAAAACTATATCTAATACATTTTCACCCCTGGTTGGTTCTAGCACGTCCTGAGTAAGAAAGCTATCCTGGATTAAAAATATAAATTGTTGGTCCTCAATCCCTGTGCTCTCTAGAGAATTCCATTGTTAAAATCTCCCATTATGATACAATCCCCTTTACTAACTTCCTTTATAGCGTTTTTTATTTTTGTGTTGTCCTCTTCGTTTATGTTTGGACATCTGTAAACTAATCCAACAGTTAATTTTGAATTTCCTGAAACAATTCTGCACCAAACAGCTTCATCGCAATCTGCTTCCCTTTCTAGTTTTATTTCATAAGCCTGAATAGATTCTTTAACATATAAAATAACTCCCCCGCCCCTTCTTCCTATTCGATCTTTCCTAAACATTACATATCCTGTCAGTCCCAATTCAACATCTGATATATATGTGTTGGCCCATGATTCAGTTATACCAATTATGTGAGGGTAAATATCTTCTACTATTATGTTTAACTCGGTTTTATTATTTACTATGCTCCTTGCATTTAAACATACGCATCTATAACCTTTTTCAGAGACGTTTTTCGGATGATTTAATATTGGTTTATCTGTGTTCGTGGCCTCTTGTTCTGCTTGTGACACATCTAGGTAATCCCCCTGCACTTCTAGTTTAAACAATGTTTACTTCCAAAAATATTTGTCATTGTACCCGTGCCACTATCTACTGCTGCTGAAAGTTTGTCCGCGAATACTGCCGCCCCCCTTCCACTTAGATGAAGCCCATCCTTCATGTACATATCAGCCCTCCCAACACAACTTCCCCATAATTCCACAAATCCAACTGCCTCTTCCCTACGTAGCTTCTGGACTAACATGTTAATTGCCATCCCCCGACAATTTCGATATTTGTGACCCCTCCTACCCATTACAGGTAAAATCCCTGACATTGGAACGGATAGCTCGTTAAATGATCTCAGAGCTTATGAACCATTCGAGTGTCCGGTAGTAGCTTATTCAGTTTGTGGTCACCACGCCTAATTCTACCGAAATACGCTCATTGATATGGACAAACAAGTGTTTTTGTCCAGACAAAAGTCCCCTTGGAACGCCTCCATTACGGTAGCCTGATCTTGATACAGCGTCCCAGATCTTAAATATTTGCTCACGGTCTAGGAGAAATGCTGTCACCCATCGGACTAGATGTGATGGTAATTCCATTTTGACAAGTTTATCGATTAATATATTATGATTAATTAGATTAAATGCTTTCCTGTAGTCCAGAAATAAAACCCACAAAATTGCCCGTTACATATGTAGCTTCATACCACATGTAGAGCATTTCAACCAGAACATCAGTAGTACAAGTCCCTGTCATACCTCCGAACTGCCTATCATCAATCTGATGTTTAACACAAATATCGACCCACTTCAGCACAAGTGACTCTAACACCTTTGCCAGAATTGTAGTTAGCGATATAGGTCTAATGTAATTTTCCACTGTGTCTGGTGGATGTTTCTTTGACAACGGAATGACTTCCATAGCTTGGGTAGTACTCCTTCCCTGAGTGAGCTGTTAAAGATAGCTGTGACCGGTGCCACGAGACTGTGCGCGAAAAGTATTTCAGTATTCATGACGGAAGGTTGTCCGGTCCAGTGGTGTTAGTAACATTGACTTTTTCAAGTACCACCTCTGTATCTGTCACGCTGATAATGAATTAAGCTGGCAATGCTTCGTCGGCGTCAAAGATTGGGTGAGAGGACTGCAATCTTGGTAAGTCTTGACACACTGACACAAAGAATCCATTCGTACAGTTGAACAAGCTGTCCAAATCTCCATCAGTGTATTTATTGGCCAGCCCCTGCATCTCACTGTGGCTGCCAGATGATGTTCCCAAGAGAGGCTTCATGTGTTTCCACCAGTCACGTGTCGATGATTCATCGAGTGTTGCGATTTTTTTATTGGTAAAACTGGTGGCGCAATTTTGGCGCTGTTCGATTCACTAAGTTCTTCAGTCTTCTGGCCTGTTCCATGTCACCAGACATACGAGTCGCTGTCTGATCAGGTGCCGGAAGCCATCTGGGATCCATGGTTTATATGTGCTATGACGTGGCACAGTCTTGTACGGAAACCACGTGCCCAGTAAATAGTCTATGGTTTCCTGGAAGAGGCTAAACTGTTCCTCGCACGTAGCCAATGTGTACGTATACTCCCATCTGGTATGTGACAGCGCTTTTGTAAACATTGCTCGTTCATTGTTACCCTGGCAACAATGCTCTGGACCGTGCTCGTGTCCAGTGTTGGGAAATACGATGGGACCAGTAGCTCCAACTTGTGGTCTGATGTTAGACACCATTTTTTATAATATTGCTCGAATACGTGTGGCTGCCTTAACAAGTTGCTCGTATCCATAATGTTTGTGTAAAAATCAGTCTTTGAATTGATTAAAAGCTCCACTTTAAATAACACCACAGTCTGGGCTACGTCGCAAAACGGTGTCCAGACTAGTCACCATATACTCCCGCAGCGAGCCGTTAGCAGCACCAGATGGGTGGTAGATGCACGCTATAATAATACACGAGTATTTTTTTGGTAGTTTATTGGGCTTCAATCTATTCCATAGCACTTCATGCTCATCATCTTCAATATCGTGCAACTGACCATACACCGCGGTCTCTGCCACATGACGCGCCACTCCTCCACCTCCTCTCTCCACCCGGTCTCTGTCACATGACACACTACTCCTCCACCTCCTCTCTCCACCCGGTCTCTGTCACATGACACACTACTCCTCCACCTCCTCTCTCCACCCGGTCTATGTCACATGACACGCTACTCCTCCACCTCCTCTCTCCACCCGGTCTCTGTCACATGACACGCCACTCCTCCACCTCCTCTCTCCACCCGGTCTCTGTCACATGACACGCCACTCCTCCACCTCCTCTCTCCACCCGGTCTCTGTCACATGACACACTACTCCTCCACCTCCTCGCTCCACCCGGTCTATGTCACATGACACGCTACTCCTCCACCTCCTCTCTCCACCCGGTCTCTGTCACATGACACACTACTCCTCCACCTCCTCTCTCCACCCGGTCTATGTCACATGACACGCTACTCCTCCACCTCCTCTCTCCACCCGGTCTCTGTCACATGACACACTACTCCTCCACCTCCTCTCTCCACCCGGTCTATGTCACATGACACGCTACTCCTCCACCTCCTCTCTCCACCCGGTCTCTGTCACATGACACGCCACTCCTCCACCTCCTCTCTCCACCCGGTCTCTGTCACATGACACGCCACTCCTCCACCTCCTCTCTCCACCCGGTCTCTGTCACATGACACGCTACTCCTCCACCTCCTCGCTCCACCCGGTCTCTGTCACATGACACACTACTCCTCCACCTCCTCTCTCCACCCGGTCTCTGTCACATGACACGCTACTCATCCACCTCCTCTCTCCACCCGGTCCTTCCTTTCACAACAGAAACCTACTAGTCCGACAGATTCCGAAGCCATGTAGCTCTTAAACCAGGTTTCTGTGACATTCACGCCGGCAACGTCGTTCATGCGAGCCACCACGAGCAACTCATCTAATTTCTCAATACTCAGTGACAGAGCGTTGACATTTAGAAACCCTAGTAGGCTCCATCGCGAACTGTTTGTGAGCTTGATTAAATTGTCTGCATTCACACCTGATGTTCTGTGTTGTGATACTCTACGGCAACGGGTAATTACAAACCGAATGTTGAGCATTCCACTTTCAATACGTGGCATGACCGTGTTATTCCGGCCTTTTTCATAGTCCCTCTTCGTATGGTGTTTGCTATTGCGGTCTTGCTGACCACAGACAAAGCACGACACAGCATACTTATGTGGACATGACGGATATCTTGCGCGCTGCGCTCCTGTTTCGGCGGCCTTATGAAAGTCGGTCTCACCATACTGCGGCCCTCCTGCGTCGAGGGACGACTAGCCGGCCCGCTGCGGCGCTGTTTCGGCGGCCTGTTACTAGTCGGTCTTGACGTAATGCAGCCTCTCTGCGAAGAGGATCCCCGGTGAGCTCCGTCTTTGCGATGTTTACTAGCCGCTAGTGAGAGTTTACTCATTAACCTGTTCACCCCGCAAGTAGAAAGACGGACACTGTCATTTTGGAAGGCTGACGTGTCGCAAGATCCATCACGGAACAGGACATTCTGGCCGTTGTCTGATATTAAGCGAATGTTTGTTCGCATTTATCCATTTATCTTTGCCGGTTCAGTAACAGCATTATTTGTCAAAATAGTAATAAGCCTAGAATGGATCCCTGTGGGACTCCATTCATTATATTTTGGTAACCAGACAATTGCTCTTTATTAAAAACAAACAGTTTTCTGTGTTCGAGATATAATTTAAAAAGTTTATGTTTGACTCCCAGTATTCCATATTACCATGATTTTTCAAGTATGATACTGTGATCTAAAGTGTCAAAACTTCACTTAGGCCAATGAATACAGCAAGTGTTTACTGTTTGTCATTCAATGAATAGAGCAAGTGTTTACTATTTGTCATTCAATTAATACAGCAAGTGTTTACTGTTTGTCCTTCAGTGCGTTTGCTGTGCTATCGATTAATTCTAGAGTTGCATGTTTAGTTGAGCATTGTTTATGAAAAACTTACTGGGATGAACTATTATTTTGTACTTTTCAAGAAAGATATCAATGCGATTATAAATCAATATTTCAAAGATTTTGGAGAGATGGGCCTGTGGTTTGTAAATAAACTGGCATCACCGGATTTGGTGTGACTTTGGCAATGTTTACTTCATTGGAGAATATACCAAATTTTATTTTAGAATTGAAAATCGTCGTGAGTGGCAAGGCAATGCTTTCCACACATTGGTTCATCAATTGTGTTAGTATGTTATCATATCCAGCAATTGTTTTTAATTTAATTTTTGGGGTGACATTAATTATTTCTGCACAGGTGGTTTCTTACATGACAATGTTATTTGGCAATTGATTCAGCAAACAATCTTTATAATTATTTTATTTGTTAACTTTGGGCCAATATTTGAAAAGTGTTCTGTTGGGTTATTGCTTATTCTGTTAGACCACGTTTGTTTGATATCGTTTTTGGGTTCTACAAATTGTTTGTTCCAAATATTGGGATTTTGCATTACGTAGTACTCTGTTGAGTAACTTTCTGTACTGTCTGTATTGATGGTCAATATTATGAAACTCTGAAGACATTTTAGAGTGAATGCGTTTTCTACTCAGATGACACCGAGTATGTATCGACTTTAATATAGCATTTGTTGTACAAGGATGTTTTTTCTATTTGTTTAGATTTACTATTTCTTCAGGAATGTGTTCACCCAGCGAACTGTTACATGTGTTAATAAACAAAGTGTATGCCTCATTCTTCCCAACTTGTAGAAAGAGCATTTTTGAAACTGTCTATATTAGACTTGCACAAATGTCTTCGTTTGCTCCGTTTATGTGCACATTTAGGTTTACTTGAGGTTTAATTAATGAAAATGACGTTATGGTAATGGTATGAAATATCAGTCATAATTGATCCGGCAATATAACTAGTTTGAGGGTTATACTTTAGGAAAACGTGGTCAGTGAATGTGGCTGAGTTTATAGTTAACCTGGAAGGCTTAGTACTTGTGGGAATAAAGTAATTGTGGGAATAAAGCCACCTGCCACGAACATGTCAAAATAGTCAACACGGTGACTGTTCTTTTATCAACGTTTAAAATATTTACGTTTGCGTCACAACAAATATTGATGTTTTTTCATTTTGCAATTTTTTCATTATTATTTCAAGTCCCTGAATAAATATGTTCCTTGTACTTAGGTCTGGTGATCTATATATTGTTCCTAGTGTGTGTGGGACCATGGGCTTTGCTCAAAATCGCAATAGATATACAATCATAGTAGTTTACGAAGAATTGTATATGAAGACAATATCATTTCTTATTTTACAATCGATGCCATATTATATATATATATATATATATATATATATATATATATATATATATATATATATATATATATATTATCGTAGAATTGTATGCATTACTAGTTATATCTAGTTGTCAGACAATACGTATATATATATATATATATATATATATATATATATATATATATATATATATATATATATATATATATATATATATATATGCAATATAGGGTATATTGCAATATATATATATATATATATATATATATATATATATATATATATAAATATATATATATATATATATATATACACACACCTCTTCTTTAATTGTGAATGTGTGTTTACATACCAACTGATATTTTTTTATTTTGGTAGATGACTTAGATTTTCATTTAACTTTTCTAGTTCTTATTTTTTTTAGTTTGCTTCGGATATTAATGTTCAGAATGGAGACTCATTTTTGTATTTTGTTTAGCTAATATCCTAAGTTCGTCTCGGGGATAGTTGTTCGATTCAGTTATATTATTAGGTTGGTCTTCGTTATTTTGAGCCATCATTTTGGAGAACGTGCAGCAGTTGTTTACGGCACAATACAACAAAAGTTGCAATGACACTAATGACAAACATTACATAACGGTGTGTGCATGTACTACCACAGCACTGGCTCTGACGATGACCCAAGTTGTCTGGGGTACAGCAACATATGTCTGAACATGTGTCTTCCCCCCACTACTATTATGATTTTCGCAGAGTATGCGAGTCTGACTCATCATTTCAATAAAATACGCTTAAACAATCGGTTGCTTTACCAGCCTCCTGTTGTATTACCAAACTCCGGTAGGAAGTGCAACCGCAACATTAACCCTGACGTCATAGCGGAAGTCGCGTGGGTGTCATGAATACATTCCTAGTTGCCATTACATTTTGAGTGAAAAATATATTTCAGTTGAATATTACATATGTAGGGTATATTGCTTTTGTGGGAAATGAAATACGTGATTACGCATCGTATATATATATATATATATATATATATATATATATATATATATATATATATATATATATATATATATATATATATATATATATATATATATTATATATATATATATATATATATATATATATATATATATATATATATATATATATGTGTGTGTGTGTGTGTGTGTGTGCGCATGTGTGCGTGAAATGTAAATATTAATTCCACAAATTATAATTATATATATTGTATGCTAACATATTTATACTACGAATTTTAGCCGACCATATTTGTTAAGAAATATAATACATCGCTAGTTGTCATTACATTTCGAGTGAAATAAATATTTATGTTGAATGTTACACAACAAAATATATTTATTATTTTGAGTCTAAAAAAATACCTGAATGCGTACCGTTTGCTGGCATACATTAAAATGACACTATTGAAAATATAAAAATTCCTTCAACATTTATGTTGATTTCACATGTGTACTGCCGAAGGCATTGTCTGACTAGCCTAGTTATAAATCATTGTTGTTTACAAACAAGTATTGTTCAAATATCTCTATGCAAAAGTCCAGAGCAGCCCTCCCCACCTAGAGCAATTCATCAACACTGTACCGGGCTAACAATGGCTACGATGATGATAATGACCAGCGGTTTTCCAGTTTTTTTTCCATCTACATTCTGTTTTGACTAGTCTGTTGGATTGTTTACTTGTAGATTAGTTCAACTTTTCGTGTTTACATACGGTGCTTTTGTGGCGGTTATATATAGTGGTTAACAGTGGATACTGTTTGATCAACGCTCTTAAGACGTTTTACCACGTCTCAATACGATTGACCATGTCAATATTCTTCAGACGGAGTCAAATAAGGTGCTGGGAACGTTTACCTTTTGACCTAGTTAAGTTTAGCCTTTGATGCTCGCGCCGCACAGGATGCCGAATACGGTGCCCAGAGATGATCCGTATGCTTCCACCGCGTGTCTACCTCGCCGATTGAACACGCCCACAAACGCACTAGTTTATAACACGATACCACACAAAATACCAACATTTGACCTTATTAACTTGACCTATTTAATGTTAATGCTTGACCAATGCCTTAAAACTCTTGACCAATACTCCTAAGACGCTTGACAAATATTCTTTAGACGGTGCCGAAAACGGTGTTGGGCACCTTTACCTTTTGACCTTATTACGTTTAGCTGTTGATGTTCCTTTGATGTTCGTACCGCAGACGGTTTCGGAATCGTGCCCAGAGACGATACAAATTTGAGCTGCGTCCTTGTTAACATATTACTTGATTTGTTAAATAATTTCATGTAGGTACTGTGAAAAGCGCCCATAGGGTCGGCGTTTGCAATATTTTTGCATTTGAATATTTTATTATCATAAATCGACCTAAAACAAAACATTTATGTCACTACTATAATCGTGTTAGCTATTTGTATGCATTCCTGCATAAATTCTTGTCTACGTTTTCCTTTGCTACTGTCTATAGCCCTACTTTGATATGGACCAACTATGAAGCTATTTTTATAATATGAACAGTTTATTGCATGTTTTGTTTTTACTGTAACATTACTGGAACTAGATGGATATAAAAAACGGCTCTACCTGGCTATCACGATTTCTTTTTACATTTCAGCCAGTTGACTCGGTGGGACGGGGTAGATATTAATATGAATATATTTAATCATCTATAGCAGCTATTATTCGTTGAGCACATAGTTTGAATTACACTAACGCTTACTGTTTCCAGATGGAGACAACAGAGCGTCAGTGATAGAGTCTCTCCACACCACAACGCCTCAATATGTCAATACTGGCAAGGACACTACAATGGACACGGACAAGAGATCATCAGTGACAGAGTCTCTCCAAAACACGACGCCTCTGCCAGTCAGTACTGGCGAGGATGCGAGTACAGACACAGACAACAGAGCATCAGTTGCAGAGTCTCTCCAAAACACGACGCCTCTGCCAGTCAGTACTGGCGAGGATGCGAGTACAGACACAGACAACAGAGCATCAGTTGCAGAGTCTATCCACAACTCAACGCTTCAGCCAGTCAACGCTGGTAAGGATACAACAACAGACATTGACAACAGAGCGTCAGTGACAGAGTCTCTCCACAACACAACGCCTCAGTCAGTCAACGATGGTAAGGATACAACAACAGACATTGACAACAGAGCGTCAGTGACAGAGTCTCTCCACAACACAACACCTCACTCAGTCAACATTGGTAAGGATGCGGGAAAAACTGGTCAATATGTACGTAGTCCACCAATCACACATACACCAGGCATCACCATGACGACTATGTCAAGTGCCACAACAAGCACGGACAACAGAACATCAGTGACAATTGACCCATCGATAGTGGAAATAGAAGCCAATTCGTACAACAAGATACATCGCTGCGGCACATGCGAACACAAATGTGGTCTACGCGAGGCCCAGCTTCCCATGCATTGCTACTGTGACAAGGCCTGCATCCAACTTGGAGACTGTTGTCTCGATTACGAAGCATCCTGTATGTCTGGTCCAACTGTAACGAACAAGAATTACGGATACATTTTAAGGAGTCGAAACTCACGAGCGGCCAAATGCGTTGAAATTCGAGGAGAAACAGGGAAGAAAGAAACATTGATGGTTGTGTCGTCTTGCGGATATGAAATAGTGACAACCACTGATATTGATGCAGTTAACCGATGTGAAAGACCGTTTGCAATAAACGAAGGCCTCGTCGCTGTAATTCCGGTTATATTTCTAGATGTCATCTACAGTAACAAGTATTGTGCAATGTGCAATAATCCGGGCGATAATTTCACTGATATGGTCACAGCTGGTGTAGCATTTACCTGCTCCGACTATGAATGCGAAATCAAATTCGGTTTATCAGATTTTTATTACATTTTCCAAGGCAATGGCCGCTACACATGCCGACTGGAAGGCGAATGCAACGCCGCCTTAGTTGATCCGCAGTTTGACTTTGACTACTTACGAACGACATGTCAGAAGTATCGAGCACCCATTTTTCACAATCCTTCACACACATATCACAGCAATCCACACTGCGCGTTATGTAGCGGCTTCGATGTGTTTGACATCCGATGCGGTTATCATGGGGAGACGTTCTGTAAACACCGATGGCTTTGCGAACTAACCTTCGGTAGAATGACAAACTTCAAATTGTTGCCAGAAACAGCAATCATCGCCGAACCGCAGATTAACGCAAGCAATTGGTGTGTTGGTGACAGGATGTTCAACATCAATAATATGGTTTGTCCACTGATTTGTCCGGCTGGCCACGTGGGTGTGAGAGGCAACAATTGCGCGAGACTAAATGTGACTGTGCCACAGATATTGTCAAGGAAACGAGACGTTAAAATTTATGTCGTCATATCGACCGAAAAGAAACATTTTCGACACGTTGATCAAAAACAGATTATCGAATACATTGATGTTGCCGTTGTTGAGAATTCAACAAAATGTAACATATGCAAAGCTTTCAAAGTGTGGAGTAATTGGAATGAAGTAATTTCAAACACATCGACTTGTTGGTTTCAAGAAACACTGTCAAGAAATGTCGGTTATGTGGTTAATCAAGTAGATCGTTTTATACGGTATTGGGATGTTAACAGTTGCATCAATATATTTGTCCTACACCATGGCACTAATGATATATTGGGTTCATGCTTGAATGGATCACCGAAGATTCAACGGGACTTAGTCTTTCCGAGTGATGGAACGTGTCTCGACAAGCCTGGTTGTACATTTCAGGTTGAGGGTACGGATCGTATGTACAACGTTGATGAAGTCCCTGTTGTTGTGTCGTGGCGAAACACCAAATTAGGATGGAGCGAGAAATCGAAAGCCATGGTTTGTGAACCTGACATTTTCAATTGTGATACGGTAACGTTTCAGGCGGAGGAATACATCGACATGGGCGAGTCACTGGTGTTGTATGGTGGGACATCGCACGAAATGAAAATTTTCGAGAGAAATGTTCTTAGACTGGATTCAAATGCGATAGTACTGTGTGCCTCCCTGATTTTGAATCTTACCACAATTATTAGTATCAATAACGACGACAATAAACCTCACATTTCTGTTCAGGTTATACTAACGCTGATCGGGAACTGTTTGTCAATGGCGTGTCTCGCATTCACGATGATCACCTACTGCATGTTCGAAGATATTCGCTCTAGGGCAGGGAAATGCGTAATGAATCTATGCGGGGCCCTCTTCTTTGCCCAACTATCTTTTCAAGTTAGCGATGCGTTCTTGCCGTATAGTGAGGCCTGCACCGCCGTCGCTGTATTCCAACACTACGTGTGGCTAGTTGTCTTCCTGTGGATGAACGTACTTGCCTTCGATATATCGTGCACCTTTGCTGATCTGAAGCCATCTAGCAGTGTTCCCAATACATCTCGTCTTCGTGCCTTTGCCCTCTACGCCTGGGGCCTACCGGCTGTCTTTGTAAGTGTTTGCCTGGTTCTCGACTTATACACGAAACTGCCTTTCAGCTACGGCAGCAAGAACATGTGTTGGATTGTAAACGGCCGAGCCGTTCTGTATATCTTCGGTATTCCGGTAGCCGCAGTGATCACTGTCAATGCAGTGTTGTTTGTTCGCACCGTCGTTGCTCTCAGACGTGCCATGTCAACGGCCAGCAGAGCGCGACCACCGAAACAACAACGCCGTACATTTGTCATTTACTTACGGTTGACGTCACTGATGGGCTTCATGTGGCTTTTCGGATTCTTGGCAAATGTCGACGGTCTAGATTTCTTGTATTACCCGTTCATTATGTGCAACACTTCCCAGGGAGTATTTATTTGTGTGTCTTTCACGCTAACACCTAGAGTCCGAAGACTCTGGCGAGATTGGCGCAATACAAATCAGTGCAAGAATACCGAAACGTACACTTTATCGAATGCTACTACGTCCGAGCACTGCAACACCCGCCTGTAACGATTCACTAGCAGGGGACTAACATTTGCACGAACCCATTGCGGTATCTGCTTGATGGAAATGCACAGCTTCTTCGCTCGAAAACGCCCGAGTGTAATATCTTACTCGCGGGAATTTAATTATACTGTTTTACTTATTCACTCCCTGTGCTATCATGCACCCAAGGCAGAGCACAATCGACATATTTATTTATGCAGCCTTTCATTCTTGGTCATGTGTCTTTATTTTATGTGTGTGTGCCTCTTTTATGATGGTACGCTTGTACGTTAATTGTGGCCGTCTTCTTTTCCTTTTTTTAGATGGTATCTACACATGCTTTGGTGTTCTTGTTGGAGGTGTTCTAAACACGTTGTCACAAAGTGGTTTGGGGAGTGATTTTTGGTTAACTTCTGCCTCTTTGCTGCCATCTAACGTACGACAGGGAGTTATATTTGCACAATGCAAAGGTGTCACCTTTTGACAAAGTTTTAACTACTTGAGTGAATTTGTACTATCATGAATTAAGCATACATTTTTCGGTTAGGATGGTGTGTATAACAATTAGAGCGTGCATAACCGGTTTGAGGAGCTGTATATTATGGTGTCATTGTGAATCACATTTAGTGAAGGTATAAGATTTTTAACTAGTTAAACTAGTTGTTGTTCCGCAAGGCAGCACGGTGCGACAAACGATTTCACACCTCTAACACGTGCTAGACAATTCGGGATATTCGTTTTATTAATACAACGTATTAAGTTGTACGAGTTGGGTAGTGCAATTAGTAGCGATGTTTCCGTGTAATAGCAGCGATTCGGGTGATATTAAATGTATAAGAAAAAGTATGGTGTTACCTCGAAGTCCTAGGAACGTCTCAGTCATAGAGATGGTTCAGTTTGCATTAAGCTCTGCTATTGGTTAACACACTGCTAGCCTGGTATGGCCGGAAACGTGGGCTAAAGACGAATATCGATTTTATCTTCGCCCATATCATGTGGCTGTAACTTCATCGTAAAGTGGCGCAATTCAACCTTGTGTACATGGGTTGTTATTGCCACTACAAGAGTTGATCACTCTTCGGCAAATCTTCGAATGTCTTCGACTTATGTGTACAACTCAACATTCCTCTACGTCTAATGTGTTCCTGATTTCGCTTGACGGAACTTCTAGTATTGCAAGCGCCACTGGAATGCGCCTCTATTAACACATTGTCGGGACCTGTTTGCCGTCACTCGTGTAATTGATTGTGCATACACGTCACGCCCCCATGACTTCACACCTGCTACCGCCGTCACGTAAGCAGACTCGTTCAACTTTCGTTTCCGTGGATTTACAGAACTGTGAATATTCGCTGACCTATCAAGTGATGATACAAATTACATCCTGATACAAGAGTCGCACTGCCAAGTGGATGAGCTGTCAATTGTGTGATATAATACTACATGCCTTGATGTGTTTTCCAATTGGATTCTCAATTACCATCCACGGTTCAATGTTGTGTTTATACTCTACTCTACACTTTGTTCTTCGCCCCCATTCATAGAATCACATCTGTGACATATATGCCACAAATATTGATTTGATTGGCTCTGGTTGTGGCGGTGGTGGCGGTGGCGGCGGTCGGTGGCGGTGGTGGTGGCGGTGCGGTGGCGGTGGCGGTGGCGGTGGCGGTGGCGGTGGTAGTGGCGGTGGCGACGGGGTGTTGTTACTAGGATATTGCATCATCATTTGGATTTAATCGTAGCATTCATTAATATACGCTGTTGTGGTGATGTAAAGCTGCCAGCAGAAACACGGTGGATTTACACGTCGTCGTCGTCGTCGTTGTCTTCGTCGTCGTCGTCATCGCTTTGTTGTTGTTGTTTATGGTGGTGGTGGTGGTGGTGGTGGTGGTTGTTGTTGCTGTAGCTGGTGTTAACTGGGCTTTTTGATGATGCGCAATGATGTTGGGGGTCTGCGTATTCCCGTGAGGAACTAATCAGACATATCCTTTGCGCAGCCACGAGCGAAGCATTTATTATAGGTAGTTACCATTATATAGCCATTGATGGAGTGGCCATGCATACGGCGACAGGTTCCTGAGGATATAGGCGCCATAGCAGTCAATTAGTATTATTATTATTATTATTATTATTATTACACGGAACACATTCGCGGGTCTGCCGGTGGAGGCATGCTGAGCACGTCTAGTGCTGACAAAACTTCAGAGTTAGAGGCAGCCAGCACTGCAACGATTAATGAGCTAACTACGTGTGCAATGCTCCATCACATGGTCCGCTTGAGACTTTTTCCAGTACTAGGCACCTCCCAATTTAGTGTTGTCTAGTATACCGGCAGTTACACTTACCAAGCACCACACCGTTTAGTGCTGTCTAGTACACCGGCACTCATTATGCACTTCACTATTTAGTGTTGTCTGATACACAGGCAGTTACACTCACCAGGCACCTCACCGGTTAGTGCTAACTGCCTAGTACACCGGACAAACGACCAACACTTCATCAATGCTAAAGTCATATATTAACCATACGCAACATCATGCTTCTGCGGTATAGTCTGGTCAATTGTGTGCAGTTCATTATGATGACGACATCAACCCTAGAATATTATTCTTAGTGCGGTCACCGAGTATGTGGCTGTATATTATACTTCATGGCCTGAATATGAGAAAACCGATTAAAATGGCCTATAAAATATAATGTTAGGCAGTATTGCATGTTTACCAACTTTATACTGTAATTAATGTAGGACTTGTTAAATAATGCCAACCTTCTGAAAAAATATTAGAAGTAAAGTATGTGTAAGGGTCTGCATACATAATTGTAGTGTAGTAATAACCCTAATTGTACAGTTGTGTAGGCCATAGTGCCCTGCGCGGGCCTAGAATTTGATCCCAAGCCCGGCCCGCAATTAGCAGTTAGAGTCCAGGCCCGCAATAATTTTTCAAGCCCGGCCCGGCCCAGGCCCGCAAACTAGAACTTAGGCCCAGGCCCGGCCCAGACCGTGAATGTTTGGCCCAGGCCCGGCCCGGCCCGCAAGTTTCAGGCCCAGGCCCGGCCCATACCCGCGGGCCAAAGATGGGTAAGCCCGCGGCCCGCAAGCCCGTGGCCCGCTAAGTTTAGAGAAGATACACCTATAATTTTATAACAAAGACGAAAAACAAATAAACTGTAAAACAGTTTATTTGTCCATAGTGTGCTGGACGAGTTCTAAAAATACAGCATCACCAACTTCTTCAAACGGACGAATATCCTGAAGAAAAATAAATAAAGACTTAACCCTTATGCAAGCCATAACCCCAATTTATATTGTTAATTGAATTAGCTCAACTAAGTTAACATAATTTAATATGATATTTCAATTAAATGTCACCCACTGGCACTGATACCCAATGGCATTTCCAACAGGCCTGCAGTCACTTGCCTGAGACAGACCGGTTCAGACATGTGTGAATTAGTACAAGTGTGAATGAATTAGGACTGGGGAGAAATACCAATTACCAACTGGGTTGGGTACTGGGTAGTGGACTAGTGGCCTAGTGGGCACTTGGCAGTGGGCAGGTCATTCAGGTGGGCAATGTTTGGAGGGAAGACCTAGACAATAGAATGTCCACTGGTAGGGTCAAAGTTGATGGTTAATCATGGCTTGATTGCCTCTGCAAATATTTCTAAAGTAAACATTTGGGGCTGGCTACTTCCATCCAAGTGAACTTATGGGGCCATTAGATTCCATGCAAGGTCTCAATTTGCAACTATATAATACTAAAGAAATAATTTTAAGCATTCATTAACCGGAATTACAATTTATAATCAGGTTTTATTAAAAAATAAAGTAATAATCGGTGTTTTTTATGAATATTTTTATTATGTCCAGGCCCAGCCCAGGCCCGGCCCGGCCCGCTCACACTAGGCCCAGGCCCGGCCCAAGCCCGATGTGTTTAAATTGTTTTCAGCCCGGGCCCGGCCCGGGCCCGCAGTATGTAGGCCCAGGCCCGGCCCGGCCCGGCCCGCGGAATTATGTAGAGGCCCGGCCCGGCCCGGCCCGGCCCGCGGGCTGCGGGCCGGGCCGGGCTTGGACCCAAAGCCCGGCCCGCGCAGGGCACTAGACTAGGCCACCTTATTAGGAGATATGACTATGAGTTAGTCGCCAGGTGGCGATACTGTTTGGCTACTATGACTTGTAAGGTGCTGCAACTGCGGACTTGTTGTGTGACGATGACTATAACATGAGAATAACACACATACCAGCACAGATTCTAGTACCTGTGTAGTAACTTGTTATTGTACAGTAATTCGTGGACCCATAGAGGTTATTTGATACAACAAGCGGTGTGTCACATGCTAAACTTCTACATGATCAATGAAATTATGTCACCGTATATGAAAAAAACTACCATTTTGCTTGTCCCACGCAACACACGACATTGGTTAAGTACTTTTCCTTACACTTGAGCCGAAGCACGTTATCTCAAGTCACGTTCAGATTGAGCCAATGTTGTGGTCTTGTATGGTAGACCTAGCACAGCATGTGTAGAAAGAGTTATTGTCTGTATATCAAATAGATTTATGTACGTCAATGAACACTTCAATGTATACACAATTAAGTATTGTAATTGTCTTGTGGGTGGTTCTCCCAACCTACACCACGGTTCTCTACTTTGTAATAAAACACATGTTGCCTTGTTGTCAAAGCATAGGCTAGGGGTCGGCAACCTGCGGCCCGCGGGCCAATTGCGGCCCGCATAGCTATTTAATGCGGCCCGCGGACTGATAGCGAGATTATGCGTGGCGGGGCCCGCGCCCGCAATATTGATATATAAAATAAAAATAGTACGTCTTATCCAGACTAAATTCTAGACGAGTCGTCTAGACGTCTATCCCATAATGCAACTCGATAATACCATTTCCACGCGATGAACATATCAAACATTTCTCACTTCCTTAAAACTTTAATTAATTAAGTTTTGTCCACACGCAGACATGAATTTTCTATCTTTTTGTGTTTGAGTGATAATGTGTTGTTTTGAATAACACTCGTCAACACTCGTTAAATCACTGGCAGTTCCAGCACTTTCCGTCCCAGATGAATGTGCAATATTAACAATTTCTGTGTACGAGCTGAAACATGAGATTAGCGTATTCATGGAGAAGAAGGGTGGAGAAGTACCGGCATTCACTGACCCCTTATGGATCTGCGATTTTGCATTTTAGTCTGCGTCACGGAGCACCTCACTCTGCTGAACGCCAAACTCCAGGGAAGAGAACAACAAATCAATGAACTCTGCCCGTTTGTCTCCGCTTTCGAGACCAGGTTTCGATTGTGGGAAACACAACTGCGGGATGCAAATTACTTCCCGACACTCATAGAAAACAAACTAACTACTCCGGACATGTGGGCCTTAGAAGCATTCATTGACCTGCTGATACGGGAGTTTGCTGACCGATTGACAATTTCAGGGCTCGCAACAAGGAGTGAAAAATTAAGATGAACTTCGTGTAATGCAAGCCATGAACGCATCTAACAGACGGACATTTGGATGACGTGCTGAGGCTCGCAGTGTCAAGTCTGCAGCCAGATGTGGGACACTTGGTGGCGCAGCAACTCTAGCATCAACATCTGTAGCATCAGGCGTCAGTGTCACACGGGTCAACATGGCATCAGCGGCATGCCAAGAACACGTAACATGAATAATGTGTGTTTTTGAACAGCATAGTGACCATCGAACTGTTGTTCAAAATAAATCAGACCTATTTACAACAGCAACGTATGCATGTTTCATGTATATATATATATATATATATATATATATATATATATATATATATATATATATATATATATATATATATATATATATATTTATATATATATATATATGTGTGTGTGTGTGTGTGTGTGTGTGTGTGTGTGTGTGTGTGTGTGTGTGTGTGTGTGTGTGTGTGTGTGTGTGTGTGTGTGTGTGTGTGTGTGTGTGTGTGTGTGTGTGTGTGTGTGTGTGTGTGTGTGTGTGTGTGTGTGTGTGTGTGTGTGTGTGTGTGTGTGTGTGTGTGAGTGTGTGTATGTGTATATGTGTGTATATATGTATGTATATACATAAATATAAATATATATATATATATATATATATATATTGTACGTGTTACAAGAAAGATAATATCCTTATGTGCACGCGTGCGTGCGTGCGTGCGTGCGTGCTTCCATATGCGTGCGTGTATGTGTGGCCCGCTGACCTATTCCAAGTAACTAATTTGGCCCTCCGTTCAAAAAGGTTGCCGAACCCTGGCAAAGGCAATCCTAATGATACACGCGCACCACAAGCATTAGCGTAATTCTGTGTACAACTTCACTCCTCATGTATTTCTTCGCAAACTTACACGACAAAGGACAATATGTTTCATTTTCAAAATGTAGTACAACTGTTATAGAGTCACACCTGTGTGTGGGAACGTACATCGTTCATGTGGAACTTTTAATGTGTATTGAGGCTACTGAGTTGTGGAAATGATATTCCACATACAGAACATATATATACGGCTTCACACCTGTGTGAATTCGGTCATGAACCCTAAAGTGACCTGACTGTGTGTATGATTTTCCACACGTGGCACAAGTGTGTAACTTCACACCTGTGTGATCCCTTTCATGTGTGGAACAGGTACGTGACTCTGTTGATGATTTTACACATGTGGGACAAGTGTTTGACTTCACACCTGTGTGAATCCTTTCAGGAACGTTAAGGGGACCATACTGTATGAACGATTTTCTACAAGTAGAACAAGTGTGAGACTTCACCCCTTTGTGACAACTTACATGAATCTTACATCAAAAGGACGTTGTGAATGACTTTCCGCATACAGCACTCGTACATGGCTTTACACCTGTATGAATATATTGATGTGTCTTAAGGATATTGGATGTTGATAATGATGACAAGTGTGTGACTTTCCGGGATGGGTCGAATGCCATTTTTATTTATTTGTATTTTCGAAAATGCAAAAATAATGTTTTTTTGTAAATACATTGGTTGAGCAGAGTTTATTTGAGAAATACTGGCCTTTCAAAAACAATTATTGCCAAATTTTACCTGCTGTATTTCAAATTAATCATATAAATATATATATAATGGGTGTGCTGATATTTTCGGCGCCATCTCGTTTAGCTGACTGTCACCAGGATACGTGAACTCGCCCGGAATATATTGTTTGCGACAAACAGTGTCGCCACATCGCTTATAATCGGGGCTAGACTTAATTTTCGTGCTTCCGGTATACATATTGTCATTATGTTATTATTGAATTTCGCATAGATAGTCTGTATCAATATGTCCACATATTCATCAAATAAACCTTTTCTGTTGAGGGCCATATGGAAAGGCCGATACTATTTTATAGCGTTATCCATTACTGACATGTGCAAAGTGCGTAATCTGGTATCCGCTAAAAGGTCATTTGATGCGCCTAGAATCGCTGTGCCGTCACTCGACATTACATCTTAGTGTTGAGTAATGCTACAAACAGACAAATCGAACAATTGTTGGCATTTCATTTACTTTTAATACGATAAGCAACCATGTACAACAACACAATACTATGCAATTATATTTATTCATATTTATTGATTGGTGTAGCACAATGTGTTGTATTACGTAAAAGAAGATTACAATTTACGTACTCTGCAGGGTATTATTTATTCACTGTGTACGTCAACATAGGAATAGGCTACACAAGTGATTATCTTTACATACTTGTTTCGAGACAATAGTTGACGAGATAATGCACTTACGGTTCCCCAGTTGTGCACACCATAATACTTTAAATACCTGTATGCCATAAATCATTGGTATTAGTATTAACACATTTTAATGCTAGTTGTTTTAATAATATAAACCAATGTGCTATTGTTTCTTCTCTCTTTTTTTGTTTCAAATGTTTTATATGTGTTCAATGCTATTGCGGCCAAAGTGTCGTTGGGGTCCGGAAGTGAACATTTACGGGCAAATTTACCTAAAACAACATGGCGGCAAACGGCCGGCTTATTTCGACACCACGCTACCGTCCGTACTGGCCGACACTATATTGGCTGAGTCTCGCTTATACGTAAATAGACAATCATTTCACATGGGATGCGAGTCTCTAATTAGATAATAAATTAGGGAGTCGTTTCACATTGAATGTGAGTGTCTATTCATGTAAAACTCATAGCGCAGCGATACGTTACATCGTGCAATCATAGCGTACAACAGGAGCCCCGCCATTTAGTAATTTGGCCGTCAACACCAGCACACGGTTGGAATCAACATTCGGTTAAATATCAAACTTATTTTTTTGCGAAATTATCCAATAGCAACCAGCGTGTCGCTGTTGACAGCTTCACATTCACACCACAGAGTAGAAGGCTAGGATATCGAAAATACTAACGCATTCGTAGCAACAACAACAAAACAACGAAACCGACGACGATGGCGATAATAGCACAATAAAAAACGACGAAGAACAACGACGATGACTACCACTACTACTACGACGACGGCGGCGACTACGACTATAACAACGACTACGACGTCGACGACAGCAACAACTAAGCGAGAAGCAAGAACGTTACACAGCATCAGAAGCAATGGAACGTAACATGTAATGTGACCAATTTTGTTCCGAATCATATACGCCGTGTGTTACAACCAATATAATATATAATAATCGACCAGTAATGATAATCGACCGGTAGTGTAATAAATCGACCAGTAATACAATAAAAATGATGATGATAATCATGACGACGATGATGATGATGTTAATAATGATAATGAAGCAGGTGATGACGAGGGTGTTCAATTATGATGATGATGATGATGACAATTAAGGGATCATCTTAGTCACGACGATAATGATGACGATAATGATGATAATGATTATGATAACGACGGTGGTGATGATGGTGATTAATGGATGTGATGACGAAGAGGAAGAAGTGGTCATTTAATAATAAACTTGCCGATCATATCAAAGTATTATGGGGTTATCTCGTAAAAGCAAGTGGTCGTCTCAAAAAAATAAATACGTTAAGGGGTTATCTCATAAAATGAAAGGGTCTTCTCAAAAAAGTTAAAGGATCTTCATAAAATAATAAGTCATTAACAAGTTAACTACCTGGTCGTTTTAACAAATTAAGGGATCATCTTAAAAAAGTAATGGTGTATTCTCAAAACAGTTAATGGATCATATTAAAAAGTGTAACTAGTCACCATAAATGAACTAGCTGATCGTCTCAATAAATTAAGGGATAATTTCATAAAATAATGGGGTCTTCCCAAACCAGGTTAACGAACATTTTAAAAAGCATGGATCATTTTAAAAAACTTATCTAGCTGGTTGTGTCAAATAACTAAGGTGTGACTTTATGAAATGAATCGATCAATTCATATTTTTTTTAATTTTTAATTTAATATTTCGCTTGATTATCCCTTAAATGGAAACAAAAGGCAATTGTTTGGAGCTATGCATCTAATAAAATGAATACAACTAATCATTTGCAACTACAATCAACAAGATTACGCTAGTGGATTATTGGTAAAATCCTGTTGAACACACAACAACCATATTTCATGGGCTGCGCCATTGTCGTCGGTAAACCAACGTAGCGAGTTCCTGCTTATATATAAAACTAGTTTTCCGCATATCCGACAAATGACGCTTGTTCTTTTTAATGAATATTTACATTTTTTAAATGACCCCTTGACTTTGTTGAGAAACCCCTTTATATTATGAGAGGACCACTTAATATTTTGAGACGATCCCTTAATGTGTTGAGACGATAAGCCACTTTTTGATCAACACGTCTATTTTTGAAAACATCAATTAACCTTTTTTGAGTTTACCCCTTTTTATGAGATGACCCTTTAATGTTTTAAGATTATTTTAAATTTATTAATCCCTTATTTTATTGAGACTGTGAGCTAGCATACTATTAATGACCGCTTGCTTGTTTTGTAATACATATGAATCGATAACGTACCAGCGTACCAACATACCGTGACATGTGTGTATCCATAACATGCCGGCGTACCAACATACCATGACATGTGTGGATCCATCACATACAGTAAAACAACCAATTCTAATAAATTAATTAAGGAAAATATGACTAAAAATATGACCAATTTAAAAGTTGTATGCGCATCATGTTTAAAGTTATGTTTGTAAATAAACAATTTACATATAAAAGGACGTAATCATCAAATAAAACAGGCAATACTATAGTAAAATTAAGTATATGGCCTACTACTAATACGTAGAAAGTATCTCATTTATGAATGAATTTAAAATTACTGCCATAGTTTTAAAGCATATGGTATAAAACAGTTATGACATCTTCAAATTATGCAACGCGACACACAGTAAGTCCTTGTGTTTCGAGTTGTATACTGAGTTTCCCGGAGGGAGGCAGAACACGGAGTAGTTGATGTGTAGGTTGTTGCATGCTTGTGAATAATGTTCTGCATAACGTCTCCCTCCTGTTGCGTTCCGAGAGAGAGCCGTCTGGTATTCTGTTGGTACACCATATCTCAGTGATGGTTAGGACGTCCACTCTGTAGTTGCCTTTAACTACTTTAATTTAATCGATTTTGCTTGCCAAGGCACCTCGAATGCTAGTAATGATGGTGGTTGGTACATCCCACTTGTTCAAATGTACGTTGATGAGGTTGCTGTGATTAGCCCCATTTCTGCTAATGTTAACGTTATATTGTATGTTGCTCCCAAGGGCGCGTGTGTGGCGCTTCTATGTGTGCGTGTGTCATATCGTCCAGGTTGATAGTATTGTTATTGAAATGTCTCACTTTGCCGACTGTGGAGTTAACACATTGAACGCGCCTGAAGCCAGACAATACCACTTGAATGGGTCTCCGTAGCAATGTTCCTCCTAGTTGACCTATTCTAGTTGGCTGCGTAAAGGAAATGTCGTTCATTGCTAGAGCTTTCAATAATGAATTGCTGCCTGGTTTTCCATACACAAAGCCGACCAACTGATAGAGAGCCTTTACTGAGTATTGCAGGGCGGTGGACAGGCTTGGCTGAATCATCTGCTACTGTTTGTGCCAACTGCTGCTTGGTCAAATTGTTCGAAATTGAGCGATCGATGTCGCAATTTCCGAAACTTTATCTCCTCCACATTTACTGTGTGTATGGAGCAATTGGCTAAAATTGGCACATGATAGTTCATCAAACTTAAAATTAATCACACTAAAGCCAAAAATTTCTTTGGTTCTGTCGTGTAGACGGACACACAGATACAGGCTTATGACTTGTCAGTAAGATATTACAGACGGGTGTTGCAGTATTCTGGCGAAATGGCTCTCGACAAATTGGACATCACGTTTGTGCTCTTGTTCTGTGTGGCATTGCGCCAGTCTCGCCAGAGTCTTCGGACTGTCGGCGTCAGCATGAAAGAAACACAGATAAATACTCCCTGGCAAGTGTTGCACACAATGAACGGGTACGTCAAGAAACGTAGAACGTCGATCATTGCTAAATAACCGAACAGCCACGTGAAGCCCATCAGTGACGTCAACCGCATGTAAATGACGAACATCCTGCGTTGTTGTTTCGGTGGTCGCGCTCTGCTGGCCGTTGACATGGCACGTCTTAGATCAACGACGGTGCGAACAAACAACACAGTATTAGCTGTGATCACTACGGCTAGAGGAGTTGCAAAGTAATATTCAATGGCTCGGGGACCTGAAATCCAACACATCATCTTGTTGCCATAGCTGAAAGGCAGCTTCGTGCCGAAGTCGATACCCAGACAGACGGCGACAAAGACAGCCGGTAGTCCCCAGGCGTATACGGCAAAACAACGAAGACGAGATGTATCGTGAACACCGTTAGATTGCTTCAGATCAGCAAATGTGCACGATGTATCGAAAGCAAGTACGTTCATCCAGAGAAAGGCAACTAGCCATGTGTAGTGTTGGAAGACGGCCACGGCGACGCAAACCTCACGATACGACATGAAAGTTCTGCTCATCTGGAAAGATAGCTGAGCAAAGAACAACGCTCCGCATAGATTCATTATGCATTTCCCTGCTCGAGTGCGAATCTCTTTGAACATACAGTATGTGATCATCGTGCATACGAGACACGCCATTGACAAAGTGTTCCCGATCAATGTAATTATATTCTGGACAGTAGAATTAGCTGTTTTGCTGTCGTGATTGTCATCAAGAATCCCGGTCAGATTAGAAAGCATCGACTCACACAATACGATCGCATTCGATTCCAGTCTAAGAACATTTCTCTCGCGAATTTGCACTTCTTGCGATGTTCCATTGTACACCACGAATGATTCACCCTTGTCGATGTATTCGTTCGCCGGAAATGTGACCGTATTACAACTGAATATGTCGTATTCACAAACCAAGGCTGCCGTACTATTGATCCATGTGTCACTGTAACGCCACGACATAATAACAGGCGTGTCAGTAAACTCGTACACTTGTGCCGTACTGACAACCAGAAATGTAGATGGAATTGTGTCCGGAAACGTTTTGTTACCCAAGAAGGCTAAATCGCCTCGAATCTTAGGTGATCCTTGTAAACAGACACCAGATGAATGGTTAACATCTTGGTTGAACACAATTATGTCGATGTGCGAACTATTTGAACTATATAAGAATAAATCATCACTATCATTGGTTGTTGCAGCAAACAACTCCACTTTAGAGGCGACATCAGCGAAACTTCTTGACAATGTCTCTTGAATCCAACATGTCGAGATGTTGGAAGTAAATGTATCCCAATTGTTCCACACTTTAAGGATATTGCATGGTTTTTGCTTTGTTGAAATTCCAACGACATCAACACCGATACTTTTGATAATATGTTCTAGATCAAAGTGTTCCAACTCATTATGTTCAGTCGATATGACGATATATATTCTAATGTCACGTTTCCCCGACAGCATCTGTGGCAAAGTCATATTCAGTCTCGCACATCGTTTGTCTCGCAGACCTACGTGACCATGAGGACACGTCGGTGTGATGCAAAACCCAGTCTTGTGGTCGTAAAGGCTGTCACCAGCGCACACAGCGAATATCTTAATCAACTGTACGGGCACGAACATCTGTTTGAAAGATGCTAATTGTCCGCTTGGTGGTTCAGCTAAGCCATCTAAATCATAGCCCATGGTCAATGGGTCAGTGAGCCCGTTACACATGGCGCAGTGCGGATTACTGTATTGTGTACGTGAAGTCAAGTGATAAATGCGCGCCCTATATTTCTCACAAGTTGATCTTAAGTAATCGAAATCAAACCGTGGATCAGTCGCGTCAGCGTTGCAGACGTGTGCTGGGCGAGTTTTCTTCGAACAGTTATGGCGGTAATAGATGTCGCCAACGTTCTTCACATTTGAGAAATTGAACTGAATTTCGCAGTTGGAAATGTTTTGGTCGTATCTGGTATCTCGGTCGGAGCGCTGCCAATAGTAGGATCCAGTTGTGTTCGAGCAGTTAAAGGTCACACCAGCGGTCGTAATATCAGTGAAATTCTCGCCAGGATTATTGCAAATTGCGCAATACTGGTTGCGGTAGATGACGTCCCGAAATATAACCGGAATTCCTGTGGTATGAAAGTTGTTCACCACGGATGGTCGTTCGCAGAGATCAACTATTATAGTACCAGTGGTTGTCATATTCCCGCAAGACGACACAACCATTAATTCATTAATTAATTTATTTTTTATGTGAATATAGACACATTGGGCAGTTGGTGACATTCGATTTCGTAAAATGTATCCGTAATTGTTGCGCGTTACCTTTGGACCAGACAAACAGGATGCTTCGTATTCGAGACAGCAATCTCCGAGATGGACACAGGCCCTGTCACAGTAGCATTCGCCGGGATTCCAGCGCAAGTAATTAAGACAGATGAGTGCGCTAGACGTGTTGAATAGTTTGTCGTAGAACATGCCTTCGAGTTCGTTTATCGTTGGATGTTTATATGTGATTATTTCAGTATATGTTGTCGGGTTGTTTTTATTGTACGTGTCCTGTGCGGGAGTCGTGATGCTGGAAATGTTTGCTTTGTTGCGTACATTCTCACCAGTTGTGTTCGCAACCTTTCCAGTATTGACTGATTGGGGTGTTGTGTTGTGCAGTGACTCTGTCACTGAAGACTTGGTGTCCGTGTCTGTAATTGCATCCTTGATAGTATTGACTGACGGGAACATTATGTAGTTGATTGAATTTCCCACTAATGCTCTGTCGTCGGTGTCTGTCGTCACATCCTTGCCAGCATTGCCTGTGTTGTGGTTTGACTGTGTCACTAATGCTCTGGTCTCCGAGTCTGGAAAGAGTAAGCGATGACGAAATACAAGTGATGCGTTTGAACATAAGAGCTGTTTCGGGTGTCACGAAATAGAAGAATGCTACCAAGAAATATACATTCTGAGTTAATTAACATTAATGGAAATGCATCAAAGCACTACACATATCGCACAATAATATTTTTAGCATAATACGAAATCGTTTCAACTATAACTCATCAACGTTGAAGTATTTTGTTATTATTGAATTGTACTTTTACTTGCTGGATTGTTTAAAATAACTCTGATAGCAAACAATTATTAATAAGCTAATTTTGACAATATAACATCTTCGTAATTATCTCAGTAACATTTCGTTTTCAATTTATTTCTGGCATCAATGTGTCCCTTTATATGGCGTGCTCATTTTGTTTAAACAGCTCCACTTAAATGCCACTAAATCCAAATATGTATTTTAAATTTGAATTCCAAACAATACGCCCACAAATAGTCCAGGGTATTAATAAAACAAATAATGATAGCATAGCATCATTGAACGTACACTGAATTAATCCCACAAAATACAGTTTTCAATTAGACAATGTAACAATCCTAGTAACACCCGCCTACCAGCATTATTAACAACTTCCTAAAAAGTAATAGTAATAAACGCATACCGGCCTTAGTAACCTCCTGCTACCAGCCCTAGTAACCTCCTGCTACCAGGTCTAGTAACCTCCTGCTACCGGCCCTAGTAACCTCCTGCTACCAGCCATAGTAACCTCCTGCTACCGGCCCTAGTAACCTCCTGCTACCAGGCCTAGTAACCTCCTGCTACCAGCCCTAGTAACCTCCTGCTACCAGCCCTAGTAACCTCCTGCTAACGGCCCTAGTAACCTCCTGCTACCAGCCCTAGTAACCTCCTGTTACCGGCCCTAGTAACCTCCTGCTACCAGGCCTTGCCACCAGCCAAAAGTAAACCATTCCTACCAGTCCTAGTAACACTTACCTAGCAAACCTACAAAAACCCTCCTAAGAGCCGAAGTTGCAAAATAGTACCCAACAGCTGTAGAATAACCATGATAATATAATGATAATAGGTGTGCGTTTGAGCAGCTGCCACGTGTAACACTGTCCAGGTAATAATGTCATTATTGCAAACTATACGCTGTATTGACCAATAATTATACACCTAATTTGATTGTGAACGCTAGCGTACGACTGTAATGTCATCAGATTTTAACGTGAATATTTTATCTTTCCAGATTTTACTGTTTTTAAGACATATTGTGCAGTTGTAGTGCCATCTCCAGCGAACTGTGACGATTACAAAGGTTATCGTGTATTCAAGCTATCAGCTGAGACAACTAATGCAACATACTTCTAAATCTGTCACATTGGGCAGTTGGTGACATTCGATTTCGTAAAATGTCTCCGTAATTGTTGCGAGTTACCTTTGGACCAGACAAACAGGCCCTGTCACAGTAGCATTCGCCGAGATTCTAGCGTAAGTAATTAAGACAGATGTGTGCGCTAGACGTGTTGAATAGTTTGTCGTAGAACATGCCTACGACATTATCCGTCGGTTTGGACTGTGTTATTACTTCTATGCGGATGGCACACAGTTGTACATCTCGTCCAAGCCGAAGGACGGTGCAGCCCAAACAGATTCCCTGGAACTAATTGAGAGGTGCCATCCTAAACTGAACAGTGAAAAGACTGAGGTTGTGTTATTCACATCCAAGCATAATGCCATGCAGATGGAAAATGTCACTGTGCGTATTGGCGACACTGCCATTACATCAGTGAACAGTGTACAAAACCTGGGTGTTATCTTCGACTCTGCCATGAACATGGAGCAACATTTGAACAGTGTCTGTAGGTCTGGATACTATCAGATCCGCAACATTGGACACATTAGGCGTTATCTCACAAACGATGCCACTCAATCATTAGTCAATGGGCTTGTAGCATCACGTCTAGACTATTGTATTGCTCTGCTCAGTGGACTGCACCAGACATCAATTAACAAGTTACAACGTGTGCAGAACACCGCGGCACGGATTGTATCCAGAACATCACGCTACAGCCACATCACACCAGTGTTGCGAAACCTGCACTGGTTACCTGTTAACTATTGTGTGCAATTCAAAATCCTGATGCACACCTATAAAGACTAATATGGACAGGCTCCAGGATATATTCCGGACATGCTGAATGTGTACAAATCAAGAATACCGCTACGATCCATGGATTCAGTGACACTAGAAGTTCCAAAGGCTAGAACAGTTATTTACGGCGACAGAAAATCCCAGTGTTCAGCAACTAAGTTATTGAATGCGCTACCGGCTCATATTCGTGAAGCACAAACACTGAACACTTTCAAGAAGCTGCTAAAGCACATTTTTCATGGTTCATGTTGATTCTTAACTCTTTCTAGTCTAGTTTCAAGTTTTTCTTTTTTTATTAATTTTTTTAAAACAGTATATACATATTCATCTTATTATATCCAGTCTTCTATAATATTCAATTTTTCTATCATGTTACCGTTTTCATGCTTTGTTGTTTTTACTGTCTATGAGTATTCTATTCATTGTGTACATCGCTGTTGAGCAGGCTTTTATGAATGAAAAGAGCGCTTTATAAGTTCGGCATAATAATAAATAATAACCCACCTAATACCCCTCTACAAGCTGATCACTCCTACAAACCGTAGTAACATTCTACTATCAGCAATTTTGCCGCCCTCCAACCAGCCACATATACGTTTTCCTACAAGCCACGGGAACACCATTCCAAAAGCCCTAGCACCTCCTCCTACCATGCCTAAAAGCAATTTCCTTCCAATCCTAGTTGGTCTTTAATACCAACCTTAGAAGCATATTTGTACCAACTCTACAAATCCTAGCAAAATTCTCCAACCAGCGTTAGTAGAACCTCCTACTTGCCCAATTATGCACCATGCATAGTAATACCCTCCTACCAGTTCTAGGAAAACCACAACACCAGACCTAGCAACACTCTCCCATTACGCCTAACATCACGTTCGTACTAGTCTTCCTATCAGCCTTTGCAACACCCTCCCGAATTGCTCCCTCATACAAACCTTAGTAACACCCTCCTACCAACTGTACTACCACCCTACTACAAACCGCAGAGACATCCTCCAACCAGCTCTGGTAACAACGCTCCATAATCGCGATGAACTATCTCCTGCCACGTATAGTAACATCTTCGTACCAGCACTAGTATCACACTCCTACCAGCTCTAGTAGTACCGTCCTACCTGTTCTAGTAACACCCTCCTACAAGCCCTAGAAACACCTTCCTACCAGTCATAGTAGTACCTTGCTACATGCCCTAGTAACACCCTACTATCAGCTCTGGTAACACCTTCCAAACAGCCCTAGTAATACCTCCTACCAGACTTAGTTGCTCTCTCTCTCTCTCTCCCTTTCAAAATGTAGTAACACCCTCTTACCTGGTGTAGTTCCACCCTCCTACCTGCCAGAGGGACACCCTCCTACCAGCCCTGGTAACAATTTCAATATTCCCCGTTAATACCCTCCATGCCTAGTAGTACCCGCTCTGGTAGAACACTACCACCAGCTCTTGTAACACCCTCCTACCTGTTCTAGTAGAACCCTCGTGCCAGCCCTAGTAGCACCTTCCTACCAGGCTTATTAGCACCATCCTTCGGAACAGACCTAGTAGCACCCTCATGCCTGCTGCAGTAGCACCCTCCTTCCAGACTTAGTAGCACACTTCTATCAGGCCGTAGCCGCAGTAACACCCTACTGTTAACCCTTGTTACACCTTGCAACCAGCTTTAAGAGCACCCTCCTGCCATATATGATAATACACTCATACCATCATTAGTAGCACACTGCTTATATCCCTAGCAGCACCCTCCTGCCTGCCCTATCTGACACCCTACCAGCAGCCTTAATTGTAGTACCACAACCATGACTACTACTGCTACTACCACTACTACTACTACTACTACTACTACTACTACTACTACTACTACTACTAATACTAATACTACTACTACTACTACTACCAATAATACTGGTAATACTATTACTACTACTCTTACTACTACTACTACTACTACTACTACTACTACTACTAATAATAATAATAATAATATTACTACTACTAACACTACTACTAGTACCACAACCATGACTACTACTGCTACTACCACTACTACTACTACTACTACTACTACTACTACTACTACTACTACTACTACTACTACTACTACTACTACTACTACTACTACTGGTACTACTATTACTACTACTACTACTACTACTACTACTACTACTACTACTACTACTACTACTACTACTACTACTACTACTACTACTATTACTACTACTACTACTACTACTACTACTACTACTACTACTACTACTACTACTACTACTACTACTACTACTACTACTGGTACTACTATTACTACTACTACTAATAATAATTATAATAATAACAATAATAACAATAATAATATTACTACTATTACTACTACTACTAATAGTACTACTACTACTACTAATACTACTTCAATTACCGCTACTACTAATACTACTACTATTTTTTAGGGAATGGTATCGGGTGATCTCAATGTGATGAGGACTTCCTCCTCCAAATCCTAGTTGCTCCTTCCTACCATCCCTAGAATAAGAATATTCCACTAGTCCTAGCTAGTGGTTCCCTCCTGCCATCCCGTGTTGAACTTTCCCACCAGCTCAAGGTGAACGTCATCCTAGGCATAGCATGTAATGCTTATATACCTTCTACCCTTTTGTATGCAGTATATTAATCCACAGAAGGTACAATATAAAGAAAACTTTTGCGAGTAACAGTGACAGGCCTCCTCTGTGTTTGTACTTACTGTGCTGTGGAACGGGTGATCCAGGGTATTGGGCAGCATACACTGTGGTGTGCGAGCCACGGCCTTGGGCAGCGTACACCGTGGTGTATGCGCCAATGCTTTGGTCAGCGTACACGGTGGCGATCATCAGATAGCGCAGCAACATTCTCCCAACCAGTGTCGTCGTGGACACATTCGAACAAGCCATGATCATGGTCAATACAAGCCAGATGTCAGTGAATCAAACATTTATAGATCGCTGCGGAGGACGTTAATGGGCTATAAACTGTTCATCACTCTTAACATGTTTCATTTCCATTAGAAAGACGATGTGTTGGCCTAATGATGCTTAAAGCGTTGTGAAAAGGTCGCCTGTCTTTGATTTATTATCCAATATATTTAATTGTTTCCACTGTATTGAGTGATTTGTGTACACAGTGCGTGACCTTACATGGGTGGAGCTGCCCAGATTCGAATCACTCCATGTTTATATTCTGAAACAGGTATTTACAATTATTGGAGCACTCGTGCTAAGCTTTTTATATTAAAAAATCGTTATTTCCAAACGTCACTGTTGATACAGTTCCACCAAACATGTTTCTTCCTTCGCCTTCACATTTCCATTGTTATAGGCTGTCTTTGGGGCATATTTTGAGTAACATATGCTTTTCGTACAGTGCTTCTCCATCCCACTCGAGTCCTCGCCACCTCCACGATCCAGCTTTGTTCTGTCTTATACGCCCTCCATTCACTGTGCCTTGCGAAATTGTTTTGGAGAAGCCTGTTGATATCATGACATTACCAAGGTATTGCTTGTTACGTCTTATCACCATAGTCAGAAGTGTGTCGTGCATGCCAATTGATTGATTGAAGAATATACGGATTTCTTGGTTGAAGATTTTGTCGGTATATGGAATGCACGTAAAGGAAACGGCAGTTTCCTTCTTATACGGCGCGGCATTTAGGAGGACCACTCAAAGCGCGTTATGCTTCACTTCTACATTCCAACACAAACTACTTCTTTGGGATGTATTCAGTCGCGCTGCAATTTCGCCGCCACGACTACTCGTCCACATAGCTACCACTATCCATAGCCTTGTTTTCATTTATACTGCTAAGTGAACTGAAACAAGTGAAATAAATTGCCCAAGTTTGAAACGGCACCAGGTGGAATCGAAACCGGGTTTTCTCGATTCTCTGTCCGATGTTTCGCCCCCATGGGTGAATGGTGACACAATCAGAGCCCTCGGTAACCGAACTTTGTTAAGGTAGTGGGATGTGTTCGTCTGTGGATACCAGTTTTACTCTAGCTAGTGGTGCGTTTGTCAACGTCAAATTTAACTTGATTAGTTAATGATCGTTTCCAAAATATACGACCGGAAAGTTGCCAGTTTTATTGTGATGTTTATGATTGATGATAATAACCATGGTTATATTTTTCATCTCAGAGTGCATGCCATTTCCACCTTCACGATAACTGGTGTGAAAATAGTAAATTCCAACGTGTTTGTATGTGTGATATCACCTTTGTATTCCACTCGCCTTTTACAATAATAGTGTCTTTGGGTTCTGCCAATAAAATACAATACGATAAAACATACTTCTATAGGGCCAAAATCCTCAGAAAGCCGAACTCGACAGCGCATCAATACCAAAGTTTCAGGCAAATCTTAATCCAAATTCCATTCCGAATCGTCAACAGTGATGGTGGTGAGTTGAGGAGCTAAGGCGGATAGGCCAAGTCAAATTGGTAGGTTTTAGATCCTGCGATTAGATAATACCGGTGTTCTTAATATGTTGACATCTACAAGCCATCCAGAACGGTAAGTGCCTGGATAGTGTTACGGGTTGATCGACTAATTACGAGGTCGAGCCAGTGGCCATGGATGTGTGTTACAAAAGTGATATGTTATTTTTAATTAAATCACGTCAAAATGTCAGCAAATGAAGAGTTTCCTGCTGATGATGTTTCCAAATAAAGATTAAAATCATCTGAGATGTACATTTCCGAGAGCAACCTTACAAAATTTTCCAGTAATTCATGGAATTCTTCTAGGAATTTAGCTGGCTGTCCTGGTGTGGGATAAAGATAGATAAAAATGTGCTGAGGAAGAAGAGTCTGATAGTTCAACACAAATTGACCCAAAACTTGAATATTCAGGGATAGAACGTTAACTAACCAACTAAAATATGTGAACTGTGAAACATTATAACAGAGAAAAGCGACACCCCACATCTACCAACTGAATGTGGTCGATGGAGGAAAGTGTAACCTGAAGGAGAAATGTCAGAAATACATGCAGCAATGTCATGTGGTCTGAGCCGAGTTTCTATAACAGCCAGAATGTCAATCCTTTTAGAAAGTAGCAAATCACTGAGTGATGCATCCGTACTCCAAACTGATCGGATGATTGTTGTTGCAAACCTTACATTATGACTTGGGGCAGGCCAAGAATTGAAGCTTACATCTCCAGCTAGCATAAGCATTATGGTAAGTTTAACACTTGGTTTTGATCGAGGGATTGGAAACAATTTGTGGTTAAAACAAAGATTGAGGCAAAGCGATCGCCTCGCAAAGCAAGTGAACTGGACAAGAAGAAAACACTCATTATGAATATTGGTGCCATGATCTTGATACAGCTTGAAATGTTGTAAAATACAAACAAATTACTAAGTTTTAAAAATGCAATAAATATTTTAAAAGTGAAGGTTAAACAAATATGATGAAGCAGTATATGTATAAATGTTCGCGCTTTGCATGGATCAGCTAAATCGCTTAGGCGCCGTACTAGTACCTGCAGACTAACAAGGCGTTTAGTGCCCTTGCAAATAAACTTTTAGGGGTATTCACCCCATGGTGCCGCTGGGCGTAACATAAACGTCTTGTTGAAAGGCCTGTTATTAAAACGTGTATATGGATTTCCTTTTCCTTTCTATTTTACTGATAATCCGGTCAAAGGCGAACAACTCGGCATATACTGGAAAACTGTGTGATCACCCAATTAAAGAAAATAAAAAATACAGTTTATGTTTTGTAGAATTCGTACATCTCGTTGTCATCATGATCTGAAGTTGCGACGTATGCTTGTACTATAGTGATGTCGAAAGATGAACATAACCACATTACAGTGTTATTGACTTTCTTATGGGCCTATTATTTATTCGTATTTAGTAAAGTGCGTGTCCTTCTTCCGTTAGTTCTCCAATTTATTTCCATCTGAAATCCAATGGTCCACCGATATGGCAGTTGCAATGTTCCATCTTGTGTGTGTCTGCAGATGGTGGATGCGCTATTACGTTCCATGTAAGACCACAAAAGACACAGTGACGTGGAAGCTGCCTCTTTACATAGACATAAGCCAAGTGGATAGTTTTCAGTAATTGAAGTTGATGGTTTGGACGTAGAATACAAGATTTGCTGCTTTAATCAAGTTGTATATATTTCAATTACTGCCGTTTCCTGCACACCAATCATGCATCCAGTAAAAAAACAATCGGAGGGAAACAGTTCTTATTATTTTACATTTGTTACTTGAAACTACACGTTATCTTTACACTTAATTCAACGGTGGTGTCACAAATGTATTGTTTTAATAGGTGTCGACGTACGTATTACCTCAATGAATCGATGCCAAATATTGTATATGATAATTCGGAAGATCATGAATGGCTATCGATATATACATCCTTCGAACGAGATAACTTGGCAATTGGACAACCCAGCACACGCCGTCTTTCATACACCAAACGGTGTGCCATGGTTGGCATGGTAACGCCGTTGTTGCCCATGACTTACGTCACGGCATATGTGCAGTGGACGGTTCACGAAACTCGGAACTATCGAAGAGTTACGAATAATCTCTAATTATACGATTTATGGTAATACAGGGGTGAATTAAAAGTGTTTTTACCTCCCTACAGGAATCGTAGATGAACCCTTGACGTTTCTTTGCGGACGAGATACAAATTGTCTAGGAAGATTAGCAAACACACGCTAGCTAGATAATAGTAAGGTGACAGAAACGGTATTTGCATTACACACGTAACTGTCATTATAGATTGTATCGTCATTAAAGAAACAATACCTTCTGATGACATATGTGTTAAAGCCAGTATAATGACGCAATAATTGTCGCAACATGCCACGTGGTCCAGTCGTTGAAACATCTGTGTTACCCCCAATCGTATAATAATATGATTAGACGCACAGTTTTGGGAGTTTAACATACCCATTTTGTAAATTAGCCATTATAATTGCAATATATTCTGCTTACTGGTAAGTTAATATAACGTATATTTATGTAAAGGACACTATATAATTATATTTCCCCTATTGTTGATACTTTTAAAACAAATTTTATTCACCCAAATATACACGTACACACGATCATTCGCACGCACACACGCACGCACGCATGCATGCACGCGTACGAACGCATGTATTTTGCGCATTCGACATCCTCGCTATTTCTTCTTCTTCCCCCTTAGCGCCTATCGAGGTGGGGACCGCATCACTTGGTTTGTTCCGCCTTCTCGACGAGTCAACACCGTCCATTACGATTTTTCGAGATCTCTCAGAACACTAACCCTCTATCTTAGTATCGTGTAAGCAGATGCTTAATCCGTTACGGCTGTAGTCTAATTGCGCTTTGCTCCTTTGCTTTACGACGGTCGTATATCTAACGACTCGACCGTCTCGACGAGATGCGAATGTCGCGAGATCACGCAAGGCTGCGGCTATAACAAGCGACATTATTAATAATTCGGTCACGTGAATTCGGTCACCTGCGGTTGTAACACGACCGATCTCTACACCTGCTCTAATGCGATGATAAAGCGATAATGGATGAACTCGATCGGTAATGTAATAAATCGACCGGTAATGAAATAATCGACCGGTAATGTAATAAAAATAATGATGATAATCATGAAGATGATGATGCTGTTAATAATGATGATAAAGAAGGAGATGATGAGGATTATAAATGATTATGATGATGATGCCAATTAAGGGGTCGTCTAAGTGACGACGATAATGATAATAATGATAATAATAAAAACAACATAATTTGTATATAGCCTGATCAATATACATTACTCTCAGGCGCTTTACATACATAGTAGTATTTTACAGGCAACAAAATTGGTAAAAGAAAAATTATACTGAGAATAGTCTGCACAAATGCTAAACAATGCTAACAACATAACCATGTTAAAATACTAAGCGGAATATCTACGTTTTTCAAAAGATCCTTTAACTTTTTTAGACGACCAGCTAGTTTATTACTAATGACCGCTTGCTTGTTTTGTAATCCCATACCTTTTTGAAGAAGCCACATTATTTTGTTTCAGATGATCCCATATTTGCAGATAATCAGCTACATCATTTTTTAAATGATCCCTTACACTTTTTGAAATCATCCTTTACTTTTCTAATTTATTTTATTACATGACCCATTACACTTTTGAAATGATCCAGTAAGCTATCGTGACAATCAGTTTATTATTTTGTGATAAATCACCCCTTATATTTCTTTATGATATGATATGTTAGTACTTTGTCTTCTTACGTTTACATTTTGATGGCTCCTTATATTTGTATTTTAATATGACCCTTAATTTTATGAAATTATATCTTATTTTATTGAGATGATCAGCTAGTTGATTTTTTGTAATGACCCCTTACATTTGTTTTAATGTTCCCTACACTTTTTTGGAAGACCTCTTAATTTTAGGATGTTACACCTTAATTTGTTTGAGACGATCAGCTAGTTATGTTTAAATAATACCTTACATTTCAGTTTAACGTTTATTTTTTAATGACCCTCTCCTTTTCGCCTTCCCTGATACCTTGCCTGGTTTTTATGCATATTTTAGTGAATTTATTACATTTATGGTTGTCACAGCCGTGACATACATCGATCCATAACATACTGGCGTACCAACATACCGTGACATATATTGGTCCGTAACATACCGGCATACAGTGATACCGTGACATTTATGGGTCTATAACTTACTGGAGTATTGCCGTACCTTGACAAACATTGATCCATAACATACCGACGTACCGTGACATACTTGGATCCGTAACATATCATCGTACCGATATAGCATGACATATATTTATATATTACATACTGGCCTACCGATATTATGTGACATACATGGATCCAGTGCACACCGGCGTACCAACATATAATGACAAAGTGTCATACCAGCGAACTGACATACCGTGACATTATATAGATCCATAACATACCGGTGGACGGGCATACTGTGACATACATTCAGTAATGTCACAGTGGCGTACCGACATACCTTGACATATATGGATCCATAATATACCAGCGTACCGACGTACCATAACACACATGAATATGTAACATACTGACCTACCAACATGCCGTTACATACGTGGATCCATAACAAACAGGCGTACCATGGATCCATAACATACCGGTATACCGACATACCGTGTCATACATAGTTTAATAACATACATGTCTACATACATAGCGTGATATATGTACGGATCCATAACATACCTGCATGCCCTGACATATATGTATCCATAACATACCTGCAGACCGAAACACTGTGACATTCATGCATCCATGACATACTTGCATACCAACATACCGTGATATACATAAATCCAAAACATTCCGGCGTACCGAAATACTGTGATATACATATGGATCGATAACGTACCATCGTACCAACATACCGTGACATGTGTGGATCCACAACATACCGGCGTACCAACATACCGTGACATTTGTGGATCCATCACATACAGTAAAACAACCAATGCTATTAAATTAATTAAGGAAAATATAACTAAAAATATGACCAATTTAAAAGTTGTAAGCGCATCATATTTCAAGTTATGTTTGTAAATAAATAATTTACATATAAAACGACGTAATCATTAAATAAAACAGGCAATGCTATAGTAAAATGAAGTATCTGGCCTACTACTATTGCGTAGAAAGTATCTCATTTATACATGAATTTTAAATTACTGCCAGAGTTTTAAAGCATATGGTATAAAACAGTTATGACATCTCCAAATTATGCAACGCGACACACAGTAAGTCCTTGTGTTTCGAGTTGTATACTGAGTTTCCCGGAGGGAGGCAGAACACGGAGTAGTTGACGTGTAGGTTGCTGCATGCTTACGAATAATGTTCAGCATAACTTCTCCCTCCTATTGCGTTCCGTTGATGGATTGGCTATGGTGATGGCTCCGGTGTATGACTTATATTGGAAAATCCGAATTGCCCGTCTCTGAATGTATTATATATGTTTTCTATAAGGCTCGAGTGCCACATGGCATGCGTGAAGTGTATATGTTGATGACATAGTAAGGGTAAATGCCAGTTCTTTTGAGGAGGATAATGAAATATAGACGTTGCGATGTTTTGTAGTGATTTCGTCTATGTGTGATTGCCACTTCAGAACTTCAGATAGAGTCAAGCCTAGTAGACGAGTGATGATAACTTGTTGGATTGGTCTACCGTTGATTGTTAGCAGTGTGATGTCTGGAGTTGATTTCTTGAAACATATTCGCAGTTGTTTCGTCTTGTTTTAGTTCAGCACCATATTGTTGTCAGATGTCCATTGTCTCACTTCGTCTACTGCTACTTGGAGTGAGCTGTCCATTCCGGAGGATGAAAAACTGTCCATATTTTGCAATCGTCGACATATTTTATATGTTAGTATATTGTTTGCAGATCATTAATATGTATGAAGCTTATTGGTCCAAATATATAAAATGTGATGGTCGACTCGGTCAAACGCTTTGCTGAAATCGAAGAGAAATGGTGGCGTGGTCATATAAGATAAAGTTGGGTATCTCGTACGGGCTGATTGCTTTGTGGGTTTTAATTTGTGATAGTGATTTGGCTACTTCATCGACGTTGATGATGCATGCATATGGGACCGTGGTGTATCAATGGGTAACAATGGTGGGAAGTCGTTGGTCACAGACTCAAAGAAGTCACTTATTTCAGTTGTTAGAATACTGAGGTTTCCTGAACACTGTGGGTTAGCAAGAACTTGTAGATTGTCACAGTTGATAATAACCCCTGCAATTTCTTTCAAACTATTCTACCATCGTTTCTGATGTTCGTTCTCGAATGATTGGAAGTTTCGTTGGTAATACTTTCGTTGCAAGGACTTTCTCTAAAGATTGACTTTCTTTCTGTAAAGCCTGTACAACTGTTGGTTCCCACAAAGAAGCGCGATCTGGCGGCGACGTATTAGATTGTCATCTATCAAAGGTTTGTCGCTGGAACGTCTTCTGATTTTTCGTTCTGTGAGATGCGTGTCGAGTAAAGTTCTGAAGGTAGAACTGAAAAAACTGCAGTTGTTGTTCGCAGGTTGGTTGATGGAAATCGGTTTCACACGAGAAGAAGTGGTTGTTACATCCCACGTGTTCGATTGTACGTTGATGAGGTTGTTGTGATTAGCAATAATTCTGCTAACGTGAACGTTATATTGTATGTTGCTCCCAAGTGCGCGTGTGTGGCGCCTCTGTGTGTGTCATATTGTCCCGGTTGATAGTATTGTTATTGAAATGTCTCACCTTGCCGACTGTGGAGTTAACACATTGAACGCGCCTGAAGCCAGACAATACCACTTGAGTGGGTCTCCATATTATTGTTCCCCCTCGTTGATCTCTTCTGGTTGGCTGCGTGCAAGAAATGTCGTTCATTGCTTTCCACAATGAACTGCTGCCAAGTTTTCCTGACACAAAGCAGGCCAACCGGTAGAGAGAGTCTTTGCTGAATATTGCAGGGCGGCCGTCATGCTTGGCTGAATCTTCTGCTACTGTTTGCACCATCTGCTGCTTGATCAAAGAAACTGTTCGAAATTGAGCGATTGACGGCGCAATTTTTGAAACGTTTATCTCCTCCACATTCACTGTGTGTATGGAGCAGCTTCCTAAAATTGGCATATCATAGTTCGTCAAACTTATAATTAATAACACTAAAGCCGAGAATGTTTTTGGTGCTGCCGTGTAGACGCACACACACACGCACGCACGCACGCACGCAAGCAAGCAAGCACGCATGCACGCACGCACGCACGCACGCGCAAACACACACGCGCACACACACATACATACATACAGGCTGATGACTTGTCAATAAGATATTACAGACGAGTATTGCAGTATTCTGGCGAAATGTCTCTCGACAAATTGGACATCTCGTTTGTGCTCCTGCTCTGTGTGGCATTGCGAGAGTCTCGCCAGAGTCTTCGGACTGTCGGCGTCAGTATGAAATAAACACAGATAAAGACTCCCTGGCAAGTGTTGCAAATAATGAAGGGGTACGACAAGAAATGTAGAACGTTGATCGTAGCTAAATAACCGAACAGCCATGTGAATCCCATCAATGACGTCAACCGTATGTAAATTGTGAACATCTTGCGTTGTTGTTTCGGTGGTCGCTCTCTGCTCGCCATTGACACGGCACGTCTTAGAGCAACGACGGTGCGAACAAACAACACTGCATTGGCTATGATCACTACGGCTAGAGGAGTTGCAAAGTAATATTCTATGGCTCGGGGGCCTGAAATCCAACATATATTCTTGTTGCCATAGCTCAAAGGTAGCTTCGTGCCGAAGTCGATGCCCAGACAGAAGGCGACAAAGACAGCCGGTAGTCCCCAGGCGCATACGGCAAAACAACGAAGACGACATGTATTGCGAACACAGTTAGATTGCTTCAGATCAGCAAATGTGCACGATGTATCGTAGGCAAGTACGTTCGTCCAGAGAAACGCAACTAGCCATGTGTAGTGTTGGAAGACGGCCACAGCGACGCAAACCTCTCGATACAGCATGAAAGTTCTGCTCATCTCGAAAGAGAGCTGAGCAAAGAATAACGCTCCGCATAGATTCATTATGCATTTCCCTGCTCGAGTGCGAATCTCTTTGAACATACAGTAGGTGATCATCGTGCCTACGAGACACGCCATTGACAAAATGTTCCCGATCAATGTAAGTATAGTCTGGACAGTAGAATCAGTTGTTTGGCTGTCGTGATTGTTACGAAGAATCCCGCTCAGATTAGAAAGCATTGACAGACACAACACGATCGCATTCGATTCCAGTCTAAGAACATTTCTCTCGCGGATGTGCACTTCTTGCGATGTCCCATTGTACACCACAAATGACTCACCCATGTCGATGTATTCGTTCGCCTGAAACGTGACCGTATTACAACTGAAGATGTCTGGTTCACAAACCAAGGCTGCCGTACTATTGGTCCATCTGTCACTGATATGCCATGATATAATAACAGGCGTTTCAGTAAACTCGTACACTTGGGCCGTACTCATAACCAGAAATGTAGACGGAATTGTGTCTGGAAACGTTTTGTTACCCAAGAAGACTAAATCGCCCCGAATCTTAGGTGATCCCTGTAAGCAGACACCCGATGAATCGTCAGCGTCTTGGTTGAACACAAATATGTCGATTTGCGAACTATTTGAACTATAGAAGAATAACTCATCGCTATAGTTGGTTGTTGCAGCAAACAACTCCACTTTAGAGGCGACATCAGCGAAACTTCTGGACAATGTCTCTTGAATCCAACATGTCGAGATGTTGGAAATAAATGTATCCCAATTGTTCCACACTTTAAGGATATTGCATGGTTTTTGTCTTGTTGAAATTCCAACGACATCAACACCAATACCTTTGATAATATGTTCTAGATCAAAGTATTCCAATTCTTTATTTTCAGTTGATATGACGATATATATTCTAATGTCACGTTTCCCCGACAACATCTGAGGCAAAATCATATTCAGTCTCGCACAACTTTTGTCTCGCAGACCGACGTGACCATGAGGACACGTCGGTGTTATGCACAGCCCAATCTTTTGGTCGTAAAGGCTGTCACCAGCGCACACAGCGAATGTCTTATTCAACTGTAAGGGCATTATAAAATGTTTGAAGAATGTAAATTGTACGTGGTGCAGAACTAAGGCATAGTGCATGGTCAATGGGTCAGTGAGCCCGTTACACATGGCGCAATGCGGATTACTGTAAATTGTACGTGAAGGCGAGTGATAAATGCGCGCCCTATATTTCTCACAAGTCGATCTTAAGTAATCGAAATCAAACCGTGGATCAGTTACGTCAGCGTTGCAGACGTGTGCTTGGCGACTTTTCTTCCAACAGGTGTGGCGGTAATAGATGTCGCCAAAGTTCTTCACATTTGAGAAATTGAACTGAATTTCGCAGTTTGAAATGTTTTGATCGTATCTGGTATCTCGGTCGGACAGGTGCCAATAGTAGGATCCAGTTGTGTTCGAGCAGTTAAAGGTCACACCAGCCGTCGTCATATCAGTGATATTCTCGCCAGGATTATTGCAAATTGCGCAGTACTGGTTGCGGTAGATGACGTTCCGAAATATAACCGGAATTTCTGTGGTATGAAATTTGTTCATCACGGATGGTCGTTCGCAGAGATCAACCATTATAGTACTAGTGGTTGTCATATTCCCGCAAGACGACACAACCATTAAATCATTAATTAATTTATTTGTTATGTTAATATAGACACATTGGGCAGTTGGTGACATTCGATTTCGTAAAATGTTTCCGTAGTTGTTGCGCATTACCTTTGGACCAGACAAACAGGATGCTTCGTAGTCGAGACAACAGTCTCCGAGATGGACACAGGCCCTGTCACAGTAGCATTCGCCGAGATTGCAGCGCAAGTAATTACCACAGATGTGTGCGCAAGACGTGTTGAATAGTTTGTCGTAGAACATGCCTTCGAGTTCGTTTACAGTTCGATGTTTATATGTGATCCTTTCAGTAGATCTTGTCGAGTTGTTGTTACCGTACGTCTCCTGCGTGTCAGTCATTGCAGTAGTCGTGATGCTGGAAATGTTTATTTTGTTGCGTACATTCTCAGCAGTTGTGTTCGCAACCTTGCCAATATTGACTGATTGGGGTGTTGTGCTGTGCAGAGACTCTGTCATTGATGCCCTTGTGACCGTGTCTGTAATCGCATCCTTGATAGTATTGACTGAAGCGTACATTATGTTGTGGAGAGATTCTGCCATTGCTGCTCTGTCGTCCGTATATGTAGTCGCATCCTTGCCATTGTTATTTGACTGAGGCATTGTGTTATGGATTGACTCTGTCATTGCAGCCCTGGTGTTCGTGTCTGTAATCGCATCCTTGATAGTATTGACTGAAGGGTACATTATGTTGTGGAGAGACTCTGTCATTGATGCTCTTTCGTCCGTGTCTGTAGTTGCAACCTTGGCAGCACTGACTGACTGAGGCGTTTTGTTGTGGATTGAATCTGTCAATAATGCTCTGATGTATGAGTTTGTAGTTGCATCCTTGCCAGCACTGACTATCTGAGTTGTGCTGTGGATTGACTCTATAACTGATGCACTAGTGTCCGTGTCTGTAGTCACATACTTGCCGGTTTTCACTGATTGAGGCGTTGTGTTGTGGATTGACTCTGGCACTGATCCTCTGGTGTCCGAGTCTGGAAAGAATAAGCGGTGACGAAATACAAATGATGCGTTCAAACATAAGATATGCTTCGGGTGACGCGAAATAGAAGTATTCTAAAATGTAAATATATTTCTTAGCATTAATGGTAATGCATGAAAACGCTACACATATCGAACAATAATATTTGTTAGTATAACTCGAAATCAGTTCAACTATAATTCATCAACGTTGAAATATTTTGGTTTTATTGAATTGTACTGGTACTTGCTAGATTGTCTACGCTAAATATGCTAGTAAACAATTGAAACGCTCATTCAGAAAATATGACATCTACGTAAAAATCTCAGTAACATTTTGTTTTCAATTTATTTCGGGTGTAAATATGTCACTTTATGTGACGTGCTCATTTTGTTTAATCAGCTTCATTTAAATGCCACTACATCGAAATATATATTTTTTATTTTAATTCTAACCAATATGCCCACAAATAGTTCAGGGTATTAATCATAAAAAAATAAGGATAGCATAGCACAATTAAAAACTTAAATTGAATGAGCCTCACAAAATACAGATTGCATATTAAACAATGTAGCAGCCTTAGTAACACCCTACCCTCCCTAACAACACCCTACGAGCAATATTAACAAACGCATACCAGCCCAACTAACATCCTGCTACAAGCCCTAGTTGTTAAATCGTTCCAGCCCAAACTAACTCTACAACAGCTACCCTACTAGCCATAGTAATACCCTCCTACCAGTCCAAGTAACTCACTCCAACCATACATAGTAACACCCACCTACCAGCCGTAGAACTACCTTCCTACCAGACATGCCAAAAACCCTCCTAACCGACCTCTATTACTATCACCTGTGGTAGCACCCACCTATCAGACCTAGTAGCACCCTCCAACAAGACCTGGGAAAACCCTCCTATCAGCATAGTAACAACCTATTACCAGCCTTATTTATACATTCCTGTCAGTCCTAGTAGCACCACCCTATTAGTTCTACCACCACCTTCCTACCAGCCCCAGTAGTTCCCTCTTTTTACAAAATTTAAGATTTAACAAAATTGCCTTCAAAGGCAAAGGCCCAGATGGCAAGTGGACAAGGAGGACTTTGGCTTAACTAGAGTCCAACATTTTTAATATATGTGTAAACCTTGTTTTTAATCATATTTGCGCTGCTAGCAGTTACACAACACTGTGAGAACGAATACTTCGTGATATCAACACATCGAAGCAACACTTGCGTCAGCGCTAGGAATCATGACAACATACTATAAGTTGACTCAACTACACGAAAACACATCAAAGACCTAGGCGTGTACTATCCGTATGAGGAACATAAACATCAAGCACCAGCTATACAACCACATATCTGCTATAAGCCAAGGGCCCACTAAACATTACATGAAACGGTACCAGACTGGAAAACACATCAACACCAGTGTACCTAGGTGTCGATTTTGAAAGAACACAAAACATACATCCGCAAGAGAGAGCAAACATAATGTGAATACACGACACATCATCCGCAAACTTGCAAACTCTAAGTGGGGAAGCAGAGCCCCGACGTTAAGATCCAGCGGCATTGTCCTTTGCTATTCTGCTGCCGAATGCGCATGTGATGTATGGGCAAGATCAACACATGCAAACAAGCTTAATACTGCCCTACATGACTGCTGCCGCTTCATTGTGGGTAACCTACCAACACAGACAGCCTACATCTGCTTTCTGGCATAGCTCCACCAGATATCAGGAGGATTGTTGCTAGTCGTAAAGAAATATCAAGATAACCGGCATACACAAAGCACCAACTATACAACCACATATCTGATATGAGCCGATTGAAATCACGGAAAGTTTTCCTGAGCATCACAAAACCACTGAACTCATCACCCAGCAACACTAGACTGGAAATGTGGAAAACATGAATGCAAGAAACATCAACATTCATCAAAATGGGATTGCAGCCAGCAGGGTTTGACCAACCATGGCTCTGCTACCGTTCACTCAACCAGCTACGTAAAGGAGTCGGTCCAGCAAAAACTAACACGTGAAAATGGCAATACATTGATGAGACGCTGTCAACGAATTGTGACTGCGGATTAGAACAGACAATGTCCCACCTAATCTGCTGCAGGCTGCTGAACGATCTTTGTACACAGACCTGGCCACTGTCAGGGACATGGCGAAGACATGTGCCATAAAGTGGCAACCACTTGTGTGAGGGACACGAAAAGTAGGAGATGTCCTCTAGTTGTATTGCCTTTCTTGAGTGAGAGAAAAATATTTCTATGAATATTTTCATACGCATTCAATGTCTTGAAACGTCAATTTGATCTTGTCTCTAAGGTTGTTTAACCACATTCTTTCAGTCGTCCTTCATAACTAGGTGTATTCTTACAATGGTATTTATTTCCTTCTCACAATGTAGTCTCCAAGCTAGTATACAGTTCTCCAAATGAGTCCTAACTATTGCTTTATACAGCGTAATAATTAGCTCTTTTTCCAGGTGTGTTATATTTCTCCTAATTAACCCAATAATTTGATTACCCTTTACCCCTTTTTGTGTCATCCGCGAATGTCAGTACGTTGTTTGTTATATTATCGTCCACGTCATTGATATATATATATATATATATATATATATATATATATATTTTTTTTTTTATATGTATATATATATATATATATATATATATATATATATATATATATATATATATATATATATATAAGTAATAAAGATCCTAATTTTTATTCGTGTGGTACCCCACTCAAAACTTATTTCCATTTTGAAACTTCCCCATCTAGTATAACATACTTTCTTCTATCAGTCATGCATTGTTCTATCAAGTCGAATATGCCATCCCTGATATCATGAGCTTTTAATTGAAATATTAATCTTTGATGTAGCGCTTTGCCAAGAGGTTAATGAAAATCTAAGTATATGATACCTACTGTTGATCCCTCGACTGTCCACTTAGTTATTTCTTCAAAACAAAATATAATATATTTGTTAAGGGTGATCTCGCTTTTAGGAATCCATGTTGAGGTGGATTTAATGATCTTTGCCTAAACAAGAAGTCCACCATATGGTATTTAAATAACATTTCTAATAATTTACAAATCACTGATTTAAAATTTACTGGTCTCTAATTATCTGATTCATTTGTCGAACCTTTTTTTAAATAATGATATGACGTTTGTTTATTTCCATTCAAAAAGAACCATTCCCTCATTTAATGACAAGTTGAGAACTCTTGCAAGTGGTGTGCTAATTTGTTATACTGATTCCATTAGTAGTTTTGGAGGAATTCCTTCCACTTCAAGTGATATATTGTCTTTCATTGCCTTTATTTTCTTAGCAACCATTTTTGGAGTTACAATTAACTGCCCCAAATAGTCTGATTTAACTCCTGACATTTAGCATCTGGAATTGATAATGAACTAATATGCTCTCTGATATATACTGAACTGAAGTATACATTTAGGTTTTCCACCATTAAAAAAACTTGCTATATTATATACACATAACTGTCTGTTGGTCCAACATCACTCCTAATATAGGCATAACAACTATTGCTGTCATGTTTTATGTCACATGCAAATTTTTGCTCATAGCTTTTTTAGGTTATCTTATTTCATTCGTAGCTGCATTAGGTGCCTACTTGTAATCTGTGTAGCATTCATCTTTTCTATCAACTGCCTATAATCGCTCAACATTGTTTACTTGTATGCTATTTTATAATAGTTTATTTTGACTAGTGTTTCTTTCTAGCGCGTTTTCATCGTTTTTTCAACTTAACACATTTATCAATGATGCATACAGTCAATTGCATGTTTTAGGATGTTCCAAACTCTCAGTTGTAGTCTCACTTCTCAGTATGTTAATACAATCTAGCTTTGCTAAGTATTTTCTCAAATCTTTATATTTACCTTTGTGGAAGTTTCTCCTGTATTTGTATATGTTCTTTCTGATTTGACTTTGATGACAACAAGTATCTGAATATGATGAATATTAACCAAAGGTTCGTGTATTTTGATATTGGCCATTAATCCGTTTTGTGAAGACAAAACTAAATATAATACATTTCCTCCACTTGATCGTTCTACCCCGTATTGAGTAAGGAAACTATGCTGAATTAAAAGTAGAAACTGTAGGTGCTCACGTCGGCATTCTCTAGATATTTCCATTGTATGTGTCCGTGGTAAAAAAAATATGTTTTATGCTTCCCTTTGTCACTGTTGACTGCTGCTGATAGTTCATCAGCAAACACTGCTGTACCCCTTCCACTAAGGTGACGCCCATTCCTCATGTACATGTCAGCCCTCCCAACAAAACTTCTCCACAATCCCACTTCTTCTTCCCTGCATAACTGCTGAACTACCGTGTTAATTGCCATATTCCGGTAATTGTTTATATCCCTGTCCGCTGATTCGTATCACCGGTAGAATCTCTATCAAAATGATATGTTCAATATATGTCTGCTAACTAACTGCCTGTATTTTTATAACAGTTGTACCCTCTCTTCGTTGTTACTCTATATGAGTACTAAAATATAATCTACCTTGCCGGACCCACGCTTGTTCCACCCTCTCTGTGATAGCCTAAATTGTTTTCCTTGGAAAGCAACCCACCGTCGTCCCCTTGTGTAGCACTCTGCTAGTCTTACTAATTATATAATCCCTCACAAACACTCTCGTTCTCCTCATCACCCCCTCCATCACTACCTCAGAGTAGCCCTTGAGTTGGATCCATTCCGTCGCATTATGTCCTGCATGTTGTACATCCACCCCTCGCCCATTAGCATATCACCTTTCCTTCCTGTCTCTTGGCTGTATTGCGCTCCCGACTCCTTCGCTCCCCTCTCCTTCACCCGTCTCCTTCGCACCCATCGTCTTCCCTCCCTTCCCTCCGTCCTGTCTCCGTGCGTCCTGTCTCCTTCCGTCCTGTCACCTTACCTCCTCTCAGCCTCCTCCCAGGCTGAGATTAGCTTTCCATAGCATCTCTCTCATCGCCTTCCCCCACTTTACCATACACTGTTCCCCCGCCGGAACCACTGTCATAACCCTACATTAAAAATAAAAAATGTCCGCCTGAACCTCAGCTCAGGACTTCTCACAACCGGATTTGACGAAGTCTACCCAGTTGCAACAACTCCTACATGCTAAATGCCTGGTGGCCTTTACTTTTCCGTTTGGACGGCGCCGTCTCAACATTTAGTGTGTTAGATGAATGTTGTTTATGGTGTTTTCACCTTTCTATGTTAAACTTGAATAAGGCTATTTTTGCGTTCAAAAGAACACATTATAATTAAATAATTAAATAACTATTTTGGTTTTAGTTTAATGCTGACAATTCTATTCTTGCTAACTCTGTTCTACTAAGCCAAAACAAGCCTGCATTCTAGCGTACGCAGAACACTGTGTACACACAACAATAGGTTTTGGCCTACCTAGTAAAACCCTCCTACCAGCCCTAGTTGTTCCCTCCTACCTGCCCTTGTAACACTTTCTTGCCAGTCCCAGATGCTCCTCCTGCGCAGCCCTAGCATCATCCAACTATACACTTCACTAGTAACACCGTCATATCTCCTCTACAAACATCCTCCTACCCAGTAGCTTCCTCCTACCTGCAATCGACACACCCCATATCAGCCCAAATAGCATCCACCTACAAGCCCTAGCACCACGTTGCAGCCCTAATACCGCCATACCTACCACCTTCCTCATATATGCTCCAGTTACAACCTCCTACTTTCCCTTGCAACACCCTCCTATCACTCCTAGTACCACCCTCTTATCAGCCCTAGTAAAGCCATTACACCAAACTTTGTAACAAATTCTACCAGTCCTAGATGATCATTCCTACAAGCCCTAGTAACATATTACTATCAGCTCTCTTACCGCCCTCAAATCAGCCACATATAGGATTTCCTACAAGCCATGGGAACACAATTCCAAACGTCGTAGTACCACCTCCTAACAAGCCTAAAATAATTTCCTACCAATCCCAGTTGGTCCCTCATACCAGCGTTAGAAGCATATTTCTACCAACCCTACAAACCCTACCAAATAATCCAACCAAGTAGCACACCGCTACAAGCCCTAGTAGAACCGTCCTACTAGCCCAATTATCACCTTCCTGTCATACGTAGTAAAACCCTCCTACCAATTCTAGCAAAACCACCACACCAGGCCTAGCAACACCCTCCCACTAAGCCTAGCAACATTTTCGTTCTGGTCTTAGTAACACCCTCCTATCAGCACTAGTAACACCCTCCTATCAGCACTAGTAACTCCCTCCTATCAGCCCTAATAGCACCCCCTATCAGCCCTAGGAACACCCTCCTATCTGTTTTAGTTGCACAATCATACAAGCCCAAGTGTCATACTCCTACCTGATCTAGTAAAACCCGCCTAACTACCAGACACACTCCCACTATCGTACTAGCCTTAATAACACCCTAGTACACACTCATACCAGAAATAGTAGCAATCCCCTAACCGCCATGGAAATACCTTCCTACCAGCCTTTGTAACACCTTCCCTAGGCCTAGTAACACTAGCCCTATAATCACACTCCTGCCAGGTCTAGTAGTACCTTCCTACCTGCTCTAGTAGCGCCTTCCTACAAACCCTAGTAACACCCTCCTTTCAGACTCAGTAACACCATTCCACTAGACGCAGTAACACCCTCCTTTCAGACTTAGTAACACCATTCCACTAGCCGCAGTAACACCCTCCTACTAGCCACTGTTGTACCTTGCAACCAGCTCTAAGAGCCTCCTGCCAGCTACGATAACAAACTCCTACCATCATTAGTAGCGCACCTCTTCTAGCCTTAGTAGCATCCTCCTGCCTGCCCTACTGGCACCCTACCAGCAGCCTTAATTGTAGTACCACTGCAATGACAACTAACATACACCTATAACAACTACTTCTACTACTACTACTACTTGTACCACTATTGCTATTAATATTACTACTATTACTACTACTACTACTACTACTACTACTACTAATACTAATAATACTAATAATAATAATAATAATAATAATAATAATAATGATAACACTAATAAGAATAATAGTAATATTAGTAATAGTTAGCTTCAACAGCGCTTAAATCCTCAGGAACTTGAGCCCAAATATGCAACAAACAGGAATTATTCAGCCTTATGATGAATGTGGACGAGCAAAAGTCACCATTACAACAAGAACCGGCGACGATTTAACATGGAAATGCAGTTTGGTATAAATACGTATTGAGTTTTTTAATGAATGGTATCGGATGATCTCAAGGTAATGGGGTCCTCCTCCTCCAAATCCTAGTTGCTCCTTCCTACCATCCATAGAAGAACTTTTCCAGCAGTACTAGCTAGTTGTTCCCTCCTTCCATCCCTTGTTGAACTTTCCCACCAGTTCAAGCTGAACCACATCCTAGCAATAGCGTGTAATGCTTTTATGCGTTCTACCCTTTTGTATGCAGTATCGTAATCTGCAGAAGGTACAATAAAAAAAAAACTGTTGCGAGTAACGGCGAAAAGCCTCTTCTGTGACGCCTGTCAAACATACCACTGTGTTTGTACTTACTGTGCTGCGGAACGGGTGAAACCGAGTCTTGGGCAGCGTACACGGCGGTGTGTGAGCCAGAGCCTTGGGCAGCGTACACGGTGGTGTGTGAGCCAGAACCTTGGGCAGCGTACACGGCGGTGTGTGAGCCAGGGCCTTGGGCAGCGTACACGCCGGCGATCATCAGATAGCGCAGCAACATTCTCTCAACCAGTGTCGTAGTGGACAAATTCGAACAAGCCATGATCACGGTTAATATAAGCAAGTTGTCAGTGAGTCAGGCATTTATAGATCACTGCGGAGGTCGTTAATGGGCGACACAATGTTCATCAATCTTTACATGTTTCATTTCCATTAGACCGACGATGTTATTGGTTTAATGATGATTAAAGCGTTGTGTAAAGGTCGCCTGTTGTTGATGTAATGTCTGATACAGTTAATTTTGTCCACTGTTTTGAGTGATTTGTGTAAACAGTACGTGATCTTACATGGATGGAGCTGCCCATATTCGATTCACTCCATATTTATATTCTGAAACAGGTAATTCTTTCATAATCGATTTGCCCTTACAATTATTGAAGCACTGTTGCCAAGCTTTCTATATTTAATTTTTTTTATTTCCAAACGTCACGGTTGATACAGTTTCAACCGAACATATTTCTTCCTTCACCTTCACATTTCCAATGTTACAGGCTGTCTTTAGGCCATATTTTCAGTCTCACATGCTTGTCGTACAGTGCTTCTCCACCCCACTCGGGCCCTCGTCTCCTCCCGGCTCTGTGTCAAGCTCTATCCGGTCCACTCCTTCATGTCGTCGATCCAAATCTTTTTCTGTCTTCTACGTCCTCCATTCACTGCGCCTTGCAACATTGTTTTGGGAAGCCTGCTGATCTCATGACATTGCCATAGTCAGTATTTCGTGCATGCCAATAGATTGATCGATGAATATATGGACTTGGTTGGAGATTTTGTCTGTATAAGGAATGCACATAAAGGAAACGGTAGTTTCGTTCATATACAGCGCGGTATCTAGGCAGCAGGACCAATCATAGCGCTTTATACTTCATCCCTGTTCCGTCCAACGCAACTCGACTTCTCTTGGATGCATTCAGTTACGCTGCAATTTCGCAGCCACAACTACTCGTTCACATAGCTACCATTGTCTTCTATTCATTTATACTATTGAGTGACAAACTGAAAAAATTGCCCAAGTTTGAAAGGGCACCAGGTGGAATCGAGCCCGGGTTTTATCGATTCACTGTCCGATGTTTCGGACCCATGGGTGAATGGTGACACAAACAGAACTCTCGCTAACCGAACTTTTGATGATAGTGGGTAGTGTTTGCCTGTACACATAAGTTTTAGTCTAGCTAGTGTTGCGACGTCTGCGTAATAACTTAACTTGCGTTTGTCAAGGTCACATTTAACTAGACTAGTTAATGATCGCTTCCAATATATGCGACCGGAAAATTGCCAGTTTTTGTGTGTGATGTATATGCTTGATGATAATCGTTTCTCCACCATGGTTGTGATTTTCATCTCAAGGAGATGATAATCACAACCTTCTTGATAACTGGTGTGAAAATAGTCAATTCCAACGTGTGTGTACGTGTGCTATCACATTTGCTTTCCAATCGCCTTGTACAATAATAATGTATTTGGGTTCTGCCAATACAATACAGTAAAACATACTTCTATAGCGTCAGAATCCTCTGAAAGCCGAGCAAAGCAGCGTACCAGTACCAACATTTTAGGAAAATGTTAATCCAAATTCAAATCCGAATCGTCAACAGTAAAGGTGGTGCGCTGAGGAGCTAAAATCTAAAATAACATTGTGGTGATATGTTAACATCCACAACGGTAAGTGCATAGATAGTGTCACGGGTTGATTGAGTTATTACGAGATCGAGCTAGTGGCCATTAATGTGTGTTGTAAAAGAGATATGTTGTTTTAAATCAAATCATGTCAAAATGTCACCAAAGGAAGTGTTTACTGATGATGTATCCAAATGAAGATTAAAATAGCCTGACATGTAAATTTTCGAGTGCTACGCTACCAAATTTTCCAGTAATTACAGGAATTCTTCTAAGAATTTAGCTGGCTGTGCTAGTGGGCGATAAAGTTAGATATAAAATGTGCTGAGAAAGAAGAATCTGATATTTCAATACATATTGACTCACAACTTGAATATTCAGGGATAGAACGTTAACTAACTAACTAAGTAACGTTAATTAATTGTGATATAGTCTAACAGCAAAAAACCGACACATCCATATCTACCAACTGAACGTGGTCGACGGTGGAAAGTGTAACCAGAAGGAGACATACCAGCAATACATGCAACAATGTCATGTGGTCTGAGCCGTGTTTCTATAACAGCCAGAATATCAATCCTTTTAGAAAGTAGCAAATCACTGAGTGAAGCAGTCTTATCCCGAACTGATTTGATGTTTGTTGTTGCAAACCTTACATTATGGATTGGGGCAGGCCCAACATTGAGACTTACATATCCAGCAAGCAGAAGCATTATGGTAAGTTTAAAAGTTTTGATCGAGGGATTGGAAACAATTTGTGGTTAAAACAAAGATTGAGCCAAAGTCATCACCTCGCAAAGCAAGTGAACTGGAAAAGAAGAAAACACTCATTATGAATATTGGCGCCATGATATTGATACAGCTTGAAATGTTGTAAAATTTAAATAAAACATTTGCAAAGTTTAAAAAAATTATATACATATTTTTAAAGTGAAGGTTAAACAAATAAGATGAAATAGTATATGTCTAACTGTTCGCGCTTTGCATGGATCAGGTAAGTCGCAAAGGCACCGTAATGGTACGTGCAGACTGACAAGACGTTTTGTGCCCGTGAACATTTTTTTTAGAGGTCTTCACCCCCAGGGCGCCGCTGGGCGTAACAGAAACGTCTTGTTGAAATACCTGCTATTAAAAAGTGTATAAGGATTTCCCTTACCTTTCTATTTTACTGATAACCCAGCCAAAGGCGAATAACTCGGCATATACTGGGAAGCGACTTTTATTATTGCCCAATTAGTGTAAAAACTTTTTTTAATAAATCTGATATTTTGTAGTTGTAGAATTCGTACATCTCGTTGTCATTATGACCTGAAGTTGGGAGTTTGTACGAAAATTATATCGAAAGATGTACAGAACCACATTACAGAGTTTCTGGCGTTCTTATGGGCCTATTATTTATTCTTATTACATTGTTTGTCCGCTGTAGTAAAGTGCGTGTCCTTCTTCCGTTACTTCTCCAATTTATTTCCATCTGAAATCCCAATGGTCCACCGATATGACAGTTGCAATGTTCCATCTTGTGTGTGTCTGCAGGTGGTGGATGCGTTCTTACGTTCCATGTGGAGATGGTGAAGTCTTCTCTTCACTGATTCTGTAAATTCGGTTATTTCCATATGTTTTAGAACCACCAAAATATAAAGTGATATGAATGCTGACTCATTACATGGTCTGAGGCCAAGTGGGTGGTTTTCAGTAATTTTAAGTTGATGGTTTGGAGGTAGACTACAAGATTTGCCGCTTTAATAAAGTTGTATATATTTCAATTACTGTCGTTTCATGCACACCAATCATACATCCAGGAAAAAAGCAATCGGAAGGAAACAGTTATATTCAAAGTTGGTTACTTGAAACTACACGCTATGTTTACACTTAATTCTACGGTGGTCACACATCTATTGATTTAATTGATGTGCCCACGTACGTATTACCTCAGTGAATCGATGTCAAATATGGTATATGCTAATTCGGAAGATCGTGAGTGGTTAACGCTATATACACAAAAAAATACCCATCCTCCGGACGAGATAACTTTGTAGCTGTCAAACCACTGCACGCCGAATGTCATACTCCAAACGGTTCCGCCATTCAGCATGTCACCACTGTCACAACCTGAATAACTATTGAAACGTTGCGTTGTGGTATACACGATTGGTTGGCATGATAACGCCTTTGTTGCTTACGACTTGTGACGTCACGGCATATGTGCAGTGGACGGTTCACGAAACTCGGAACACTCGAGAGTTGCGAATAATCTACGATTCAGGGTAATTCTACGATTGAAATATATTAACCGTTACTCCTTACAGACGGTTTTTTTTGGCGACCGAAATGTAAATTGTCTATCATTGGGTGCACCAGGCGACAACAAATCTCCTCCAGCCAGAACGGTCTTCGGCGAGCCAGCAGAGTTCACTTCAGGTTTTCCCAGCCAGTACCATTCATTCTTCCCCATTTCTATCGCTGTATTCGAGCAAAAACACCATATTTTAGAATGACCCGATTCTTTGGATCTCCGACGACATATATGTAAAAAATACACGTGCACACAACCATAGACTCGCACGAACGCATGCGCATTCCACATTCTCGCTATTTCTTCTTCTTTCCCCTTAGCGCCTTGCGAGCAGCATCACTTAGTTTGTTCCGACTTCTCGACGAGTCGTCACCATCCATCGCTTTTATTCAAGATCTCTCTGAACACTGACCCTCTATCTTAGTCTCGTGTAAGCAGGTGCCTAATCCGTTACGGCTGTAGTCTAATTGTGCTTTGTACCTTAGCTTTACGACGGTCATACATCTAACGATTTGATCGTCTTAACGAGATCACGAAAGGCTATAACAAGCGCTATAACAAGCAACATTATTAATAATTGCGATCACGTGAATGAGTTCACCTGCCGTAGCAACGCGACGGAACTGTACACCCTTAATTACGCTTTTAGTGCAAACAAAAGTGTGATTCCGCAATTACATAATTAAATGACACATATTTTCTATGGACAATTTACTCGTTCATTAGGGGCTACACTATGGAATTATATTACATACCAGTCAACCACTGGATGTAGTGAGTACTTTTCCAGCCAGGGTCAAGGGTTCGAAGACTGCTCATGGACTTGAAGACATTGTTTATTCAGAAAGTAAAGTGAAAGTCATTTTAAACATTTGTTTACACTACTTTAAACAAATAAATCTAAGTGGTTGATGCTCAGCTGTTGACCAATCACTGACCGTGTTTCAAGCTATATTCAGTAAAAGCGGAAGTTACCGATAATGTTAACTGAGGCCATCGTTTGCGACACACAGATCGATTTTGCATCTCATTTTCGCAAAAAAATTGCTTCATAATTTTTATTCATAAAGAATATGAAACGATGCATGTGATTTCAGACCTTTGCCGTGAGACCTTGAAATGTAACGCAAAACCGTGAGTCTCACAGCTTGAGAGTTGAGAGGAATGATGGTATGGTCAACAGTGCATCGTGCTATGTTCCAGATTGCATTGTGACACGAAGTAGTCCTGCCTAAGTGGACGGTGTTGTTCTAACATGCAGTGCTATAATACCATTGACGTCGAACGCCAGTATAGCGTGCGGTGCGCGTGAAACACCAAGCGTAATGAAATGTAATACATTATGTGCCACCAAGCATAATGTGTGATTTGGCATAATGCGCTTAGGCATAATATGCTGCGTATTGGGTTGTAGCGCCTCCTGGCGAACTGCTCCTAATACTCGAAGTACTAGGCTATTCAACGGTTAACAAATTATCCGCAGAGTAGCTTTTTCTAATTACCCACCAAGCGAGGCAGCAATGAACGAGGTGACGAACGTCACACGTACGCAGTCAGGGGTGATGGCAGCTGACGTGACGGCGTTACACGTATTTATACAGGCTAGGTGGCAGCGGACATGACGGCGTGACACGTATGAACTCAGAACGTGACGCCAGCGGACATCTACATTGGTGCAACCAATGCATTGGTGCCACCAATGCATTGCCTTTACTAATGTGACCATGTACGTATTACCTCATTAAAACGGTGCCAACAATCGGATATTCTAATTCGGGAGACCAGGTAAAGTTGTTTTATATACACTAAAAAAATACACTTCCTAAGGAAGAGATCATTTCGTTGTTGCGTAAGTCCAATAGCACCCTATTTGAACCATCATTTCTTAGTTTATTCCATCCGGCATTTTGGCGACACTGTGTAAGTAAGTATATTTCTATGGGAAAGCAAGCAAAAACAAGCGAATGGAACTAATGATAATGTGGTGAAGTACGTAAACAATGTGCACAATGTTGATTATGATTAATATTCTGTGTTAAGCATATATATATATATATATATATATATATATATATATATATATAACAGTTTTTGTGAAATCATTAGACAAACTATTAAATTGTTTAATGCTTGTTCAAGCATTAACTGAAGTAAAAATCGAAATTCTGAAAAATCACGACATTTCGTAACTGTTTCATGTGATCAGCAAGAGGATGGAGGTCATGCCCATGGTCAGCATTGGCCCACACAGTGTTTAGGCAACCATTTTCGATATCCACTATTTTGATCCTTATCAGATCTAACTATTAAAGTCAATTACTTCGACGATTTGAAAAAAATTGCATTTTCCGCAGACTGCGCACATTACTTAAACTCGTCACACACTATACATCAGGACATAAGTGAACCAGATTCGCGATGGGCTGAACCATTTGAGGAAGCAATTTTAAGTTCGTGTATGCTGACGTCTAATCCATTAAGGCTGCAGTTTAATTGCCCTTTGCATTATTGTTTTACGACGGTCATCCATTTAACGACTATCTATATATATATATCTATAGCAAGCAACATTAGTAATAATTCCGATCTCGTGAACGCGTTCAATGATAAAACGAGAATGGATTAACACTTTTCATCTTAGTCTATAAGTTTTCTTAATTACGCGTTTGGAGCAAACAAATAAAATTGTCTGATGCCGCAATTACACAATTAAATGTAATACAATTATATTGTATACGGACATTTATATTCGTTCATTAGGGATTACATTATGAAATGATATTGCATAGCTGGCAACCCCTGCGACGTCCCCCAGCCCATGGAACTCCGTAAAATTCAATGGCATATAAATACATATGAAGATTCTCAAGGCTTATGCGTGACAATTGAGAGGAATGATATGATAGCCAATAGAGCATCATGCTACGTTCCATACTGCACTGTGACATTTCCACTATGATACCTTTCATCCTGCAATAATATCCTTCTATTGTATCATTTACAAAGCTGTTCTGCCTAAGTGGGTTTTGTTGTTCTAACATGCAGTGCGTTAAATGCCCTGATGCAACATTGTCGTTCTATCATCATGTTGAGAACACCATTGACATTGAGCGCTAGTATAGCTTGTGGTGTGCTTGAGACACCAACCAGGAGAACTGTACGCAAAGCAACGTACAATCAATGTCAAATCAAATGTGGACATTAATAAATTGCAATTTACAAAGTGTTTTTTCTCGCTCGTACAGTACAGTAAAGTTCAAATAAAGCCGCATTGGTGCTACGTTAATCTACATCAATGTACTTACTCTTAGTCATCAGTTGCACGTTTTGTCATAAAACCGTATCTTGTTCGAATAATTTATCCCACGTCTTAGTAAGAACGATACCCCATATTTATATCAATATTTTCATACCCATTCAATATCTTAAACAACTTCAGTCTGATTTCCGTTTAATCTCCTAGTCTCTAGAATTGTTAATCCACATTGTTTTAGGCGTTCTTCATAAATGAGGCATTTAAATTATGTAATAATTTTAGTTGCTCTCCTCTATGTTCGTTCAAGCGTATCTATATCCTTCTCATGATATGATCTTCACGCTTGTATACAGTATGCTAAACGAGGTTTAACTATTGCTTTATACAGAGGTATAATTAGCTTTTTTCCTTGTACGTTATGTTTGTCCTAATCAACCTAACAATTGTAATACCCTTTGAAGCTGCAACATCACTGTGTTCTGAAACGTTGAAGTGAGCACTTATTGTTATTCCTAAGTCTTGTTCTTTTACAGTAGTACCTAGAACAGTATCTACAATGTTATAGTTTATATCCAAGTTACTCTGTGCTGTATGTACACATTTTCATTTAAAAAAAATTAATAGCATCTGCCATTGTTTAGACCATTTAACTGGTTTGTCTAGATCGCTTTGTAAATGCTGTTTATCTCCTTCAGTGTTGACCTCACTAAACACGTTTGTGTCATTCGCAAATTTCAGTACGTTACTTTTCATACTGATATTGATATATATTAAGAATGATAAATGTCCTAATACTGATCTTTGTGGTACCCCACTCAAAACTGATTTCCAGTTTGAAATCTCTCAATCTACTACAAAACGCCTTATGTATGTCAGCCATTGTTCTGTCCAATCAATTGTGCCATCCCCGACACCATGGGCTTTTAATTTAAGTAGTAATATTTCATTTCGTGCTTTATAAAAAAAGCTTTCTGGAAATCTAAGTGGATACTATCCACTGTCTATCCTGCATCCATCCACTTAGTGATGTCTTCCACAAAACATGACATATTTGCTAAGCATGACCTCGAATCCATGCAGTGATGAATTTAATATGTTTTGCCAAGCAAGGAAGTCCAGCATGTTGTATTTAATCAACCTTTCTAATAATTTAGAAATAGCTGACGTTAATCTGACTTATTTTTCAAACCATTTGAAAATACTGGTATGATCCACCCCATGTGAGTTATTATCCTTCATTGCCTTTATTTTCTTAGCTACCATTTATGTAGTTACAATTAACTGCGCTAAACAATCAGATTTGGCGTCCTGAAATTTAGCATATGGAATTAATATCCTCTTTGGTGAGCACTGAGCTGAAGTAACTATTTAGAACTTCAGCCTTTGAAAAAACCTTGTGATATTACATTTCCAGTACTATCTTCTAGAGGTCCGAACTACTCTCGTACGCTTTGTTTACTCCTGACATATGTATAAAAGAACTATTGAGGTCATTTTATGTCACATGCTAGATTTTACTCATAGCTTCTTTTAGATTGTCTAATTTCAATCGTAGCTGCATTATGTGCCTCTTTGCAATTTGCATTGTCTTCATCCTTTCTGGTACGCCTATAAACCCTCCACATGCTTGAACACTATTTTTATAACTAACGGACCTACGTTGTCGTCTTCATTATTAATATAACAAATCGAGTATTTCCATTGGCCAGTAACTGGGAGAAGGGGCAAGGTATCCAGTAACTGGGAGAAGGGGCAAGGTATCCAGTAACTGTGAGAAGGGGCAAGGTATCCAATGACCAGTCGCGTAGCGGTTAGAACGTCGGTCGTCAGTCGAAAGAATCCGGGTTCGAATCCTCTCGCAGCCGTTCCGAAACTTTGGCAATTTCGTTCCTCCCACGTTATCACGGTTCATGCAACTGTATTAATGAGTACCTGGCTACAGACAGAGATGGGTATCTGAGCGAATGGTATTCGCGAAATAATTGCAACGTGGCTGAGTGCTTCCCAGAAATGTCGAAATGGCTTTGGAATAAACAGGTCTGCCAGTGGGTGAAGTGTAAAGCGCATTGAGCAGTCCTGAGGACTGGATAATGCGCTATGTAAGAGCGTACCTGTACCTGTTTATAACTTCCTGTCATGCTTGCACTAATTATCATATCATAATATCACACATATAAGTCATTGATCGACAGTGAATTCAACTCAACATGAATTCAACCAAAAATCTAGGATGTTTGTGCGTTTGTTTTCGCTAGGGTTATGTAGTGCAGCTAGCAACACTAAATAAATGGTCGATTTCTGGAAACTTCCACTAACGGCTATTTCCAGGACAGTTTATAACATTTTAACACCACTTCAATAATTAATAGGACAGTCCAATCCATAACGTTCAATGGCATTACTATGATCACCGAACACTATATATAGCCATGCGGATGGATTGCCAGCAATTCGTCATGCCTACGCTGCCAGTGAGAATGTTGTTGCGCTATGTGTTGATTGCCGCCGCATGCGCCACCCAAGGCCCTGGCTCACCCACAGCCGGGTACGCTGCCCAAGGTCCTGGCTCACCCACAGCCGTGTATGCTGCCCAAGGCCCTGGTTCAAACGTACCGCAGCACAGTAAGTACAAGTTCAGTGTGATGTATGAGAAGCATCACAAAGGAGGCGTGTCGCTGTTAATTGTTCAATGGTGTTTATATTAAAATAGGGAGTTGTTCCTTTTGAATAGAAAAAAACAAACAGTTTACCATTATTTAGAAAGTGTTCGAAAAATAAGTCAGATAATTACAGTAAATCATTAGAAAGGTTAATCGAAGATCATACGATGGACTTCCCTGTTAGGCATTAATTAAAAAGTTCACCTCAACACTGATTCCTAAAAACGAGGTCATGCTTAACAAGTATGTAATTTGTTTTGGAAGAAATCATTAAGTGGATAGACGAGGGATCGCCAGTAGATATTATCTACTTAGATTTTCAGAAAGTACCACATAAAAAATTACTACTTAAATAAAAAGCCCATGGTATCGCGGATGGCATATTCCGCTGGATAGAACGACGGCTGTTTGACAGAAGACAGCTTGTTGTAGTAAGAGAGGTTTCAAACTGGAAATCAGATTTGAGTGGGGGTACCACAAGGATCAGTATTAGGACCTGTATTATTCTTAATATATATATATATATATATATATATATATATATATATATATATATATATATATATATATATATATATATATATATATATATATATATATATCAATGACTTGGCGACAATGTAACAAGCAAAGTGGTCTGAAAAATGGCAGATGGTATTACATTTTAGTAAATGTAAATGCCTACATACAGGACACGGAAACCTGGATATAAACTATCATGTGGGACTACAGAAATAGAAAAGGACTGGTATGGGGGTACTACCAGGGTTGGTGGGGGTTACCAGGGGTGGTAGGAGGGTGTTACTGGGAAGGGTAGGGGGCTACTAACGATGATAGGAGGGTGCTACTAGGGATGGAAGGGGTTACTAGGGATGGTAGGAGGGTGCTACTGGGGATGGTTGGGAGTTACTAAGGATGGCGCTACAATGGATGAAAGGGGGTTATTAGGGATAGCAGCATGGCGCTACTAGGAATAGCAGGGGTTCACTAGAGGTTGTAGGATGGCGCTACCATAGGGGTTAATATATGTGGTAGATAGTTACTATGCGTGGTAGGATGGCGCTACGAGGAATGGTAGGATTGCGTTACTAGGGATGGTAGGGGGATACTATTGGTGGTAGGTTGGAGCTAGTAGGGATGATAGAATTTTACTACGGGTGGTAGCAAGGTGCTTGTAGGGACGGTAGGGGGCTACACTGGGTGGTAGGATGGGGCTACATGGGATAGTAGGGCGTTATTAGGGGAGGTATGAGGGTGCTACTAGGGAAGGTAGATGGTTACTATGGGTGGTACGATGGCGCTACATCGGATGGTGGGGGGATTACTAAGGGTTGGAGTTTGGCGCTACTAGGGACGGCATGGGGTTTCCAGGGGTGGTAGGATGGCGCTACTGGGGATTGCAAGGAGTTACTAGGGGTGGTAGGAGGGTACTACTAGGAATGGTAGCATATTACTGCAGGGACGGATTTTAATAATAATAATAATGAAAACTATAATAATAATGATACATTAGTAATAGCAATAATAACAGCATTACAGTAATACTAATAATTATATATTATGTAGTAATAATATTGAATGATGCTAATACGAAAACTTATACGTAACCTAAATCGTCGCGAAAAAGTTAGGCGAATTGATCGAAATGTTTTCTTGCAAGAGTTGTTTGTGTATAGAAAATGTTTAACCATTTTTTTTACCACATGTCGGCGTAAAGTGGCAACCCTGCTATACGAAGGGAAAACAAGTATTTTATATAAAACCGATGGTATTATAAAGCACTGTGGGACATAGCGTCCAGGTCAACAAAAGTTCCCACCACGACTGATTATGTCGTACTATACTAAGCTTGTTGACTAGTTATACGTCAACAAGGACGGAGCTCAAATTTGGATCGTCCCTGGGCACCGTTTCGACACCATCAAAGGAACATCAAAGGCTAAACTTAATTAGGTCAAAAGGTAAACGTGCCCGGCACCGTTTTAAGAGAAGTGGTCAAGTGTATTAGGAGTATTGGTCGTCGTATGACACTTGTCAAGGAAACAAATTAAACAGGTCAAGACAATGAGGTCAACTTTTCGTATAATGGTAGTATCTTGTTATAAACCGATGCGTCGATGGGTGTGTTCAATCGGCGAGATGGACTCGCGGTGGAAGCGTATTGATCGTTTCTGGGCACCGTCTTCGGCACCGTCTGCAGCGTGAACATCAAAGAAACATCAAAGGCTAAACTTAATTAGGTCACAAGGTAAACGTGCCAGCAAATGTCTTCGCCACCGTCTTAAGAATATTGTTCAAGCGTTTTGAGACATGTTCAAGAGTCTTGAAACATGATCTAGCGTCTCAAGAGTATTAATCAAGCATTATCCACTGATAGCCACTATATATAAACAGCACAAAAAACACCGTATGCAAACACGATAAGTTTTATTTAACTAATATACAAGTTAAAAAAAAAAATTTCTTCATCTTTCATATTGTATCACTAGGTATTGAGAATATATATATAACTGTTCATAAAAATAGGTAATAGTTAATATGACACTATTCCATAATTAGTAACTTTGTATTTTGATTTATATTAAAATCGTTTTCTAGAATATTATCGGATATTGCAAGGGTCTTATTCCGGCAGGATTTTGCATTTATGTAACAGACTTCAACGCCAGGTTCACACTGATCAGATGACGAGGACAAATGTGTACTATTGTCGGTGCTTGCAGCTTTAGGAAAGTTTATATCAAATGTGATTATGGACGGGATCGAGCAAAAGTGGTTTATTCCCGCTGTGATGGGTTTTTGCGACAGAATAAATATTTAGCGACCTAATCATTTGCAGAGTCTTCAGTGATATGATTTGTTTGGCCCTCACTGCGATGACCCCGATGGCACGCAGTTCATGACCCGTGATAGCACGCAGTTCATGACACGTGAAAGCCAGCATGTTTACAAACACAAGTCACGCATCAACACTGATTTAGTCGTGCAGCAAATAGTCACATTGCGCAACGTGGTCAAGAATGTCGGTACTTCTGCAGACCTTTTTGTCAAAGACACGCAACGACCCGCGTCAACCTGCGTCAACCTGTTGCAGGTGTGTCTGATGCACTACGTCACGGTTGAATAGCTACTAACACAGCAGCTTAAAAACACTAAAATCGCACAAAACAAGAAATATCCATATAATGTCAATGCATCAGCGTACCATCCAGCAGTTCACGTGCAACACAGAACAAAAAACTCCACGTGCATACAAGAATAACTATAGATAAAATAAGTAGACACGAGACAATATGTACGGTAGCAGCACAAAGCGTACAACCGTAGCACCTGTTCAGTTTGTATTCTTTAAAATAAAACGGTTTAACGATGCTGTTAGATAGAAACGACTGCGTGTACTACCCATGAATCAGTACGGAACCAGTGATGTGGGTCCAGGGCAAGGCTGTGGTTACAGGGTTCATATTACAAACATCTCCTTTTTCGGCCTTCATTCTGCTTTAATGTTAAATAACAGCTGTCATTGACTATCGGTCGTTAATGCGTATGTTTTCCTCGCAGAAAAACTCTGTCTGTATGATAGAGTCAGTTGCATTCGCTAATATTATATATTGCCAGCAGAGCCGTTCCGGGCTGGTAAGGGTAAAGTCCACCGCTACCGAGTAATACTATCCCTCGCACTGTCGTATTATGTATGTCTTCCCGACCATCGCAACATATTATTTATAACTTTATGGTCGACCGTGCTTTCTGTACAAAGTAGCTTATTATTATGTCATATTCATTATGACCTATATGTTATGAATATTTGCATATATTCTTAGTACAATACCGTGCTCATTATAAAAAGTATCGTGCTTGATCGATGGTTGTTCGTTTCTTATACGACACCTAAGTGTCCCTCCCTAGTGTACACGTGTTGGTGATAAATACACAGTTTATCTGCCCTGTTTATGTTATGACCGCGTCCAACTCTGATTGATTCCTTGGTTTCTTTGCCGCTGTCTTCTCGTACGAAAAATAAAGAAGAATATGAAAGATGAAGACACCGAAAATGTAGATTGTAGATTAGTTTAAGTTAAAATTATTGTGTTTACATACGGTGTTTTGTGATGAGTATATATATTTATTAACTTGTTATCAGAGTATAATGCTTGACAAATACTCATAAGACGCTTGACCTTGTCTCAAGACGCCTGACCATGTATGAAGACGCTTGACTAATGTTCTTAGGAGGGTTCCTAAGATGGTTCCGGACACGTTAACCTTTTGACCTAATTAAGCCTTTGATGTTCGCGCCGCAGACGGTGCCGAAGAAAGTGCCCAGAGACGATCAATATGTTTCCACCGCGTGTCCATTTCGACGATTGGACACGTCCACCGACACATATGTTCATGACACGATACTCCCAAAAATACGAAAATATGACCTCATTAACTTGACTTATTTAATTGTTATGCTTGACCACTGTCTTAAGACGTTTGACCAATATTCCTAAGACGCTTGATTAATCATCTTAACACGGTGCCGAAGACTGTGCCGGCCACGTTTACATTTTTACCTAATTCAGTTTAGCCTTTGATGTTCGTGCTGCAGACGTGTCGAAACGGTGCCCGGAGACGAAACAAATATGAGCTCCGTCCTTGTTAACATATTACTTAATGTGTTAAGTAAAGCCATGTAGGTACCAGATTTGGGCTATTTGCACTGCGAAAAATATTATCATATATCACCCTAAAACAATACATTTAATATCAACAGCTTATTGCGTGTTTTACTTTTACTGCAACATTACTGGAACTAGATGAATATAATAAAAAAATTACTCTGTCTGGCTATCACGATTTGTTATTACATTTCAGCCATATGGCTCGATGGGACGGGGTAGAAAATAGCATAATTATATTTCTCATCATCTATAGCTGCTATTGTGGTTGAGCATATAATTTATATTTCAGACAACAGAGCGTCAGTGACAGAGACCCTCCACAACAGAACGCCTCAATCAGGCAATACTGACAAGGATGCGGGACCAACTGATAAACATGTACGTACCCCACTAAGAACAAGCTCTTCGGACATCACCATGACGACTACATCGACTGCCACGCAGGAGGCGTCCGGTGACAACAACACGACAAAGAAAAGCTACGACACCGCTGGTGATTGGAACAGACACGTTACAATTGACACATCATACCCTCCAACTGACATTGATGCGAGTACAGTCGCTGAAAACAGAGCGTCAGTAACAGAATCTCTCCACAACACAACGCCTCAATCAGTCAATACTGGCAAGGATGCGAGCAAAGTCACTGACAACAGAGCGTCAATGACAGAGTCTCTCCACAACACAGCACCTCAACCAGTCAATGCTAACAAGGATACAACAACAGACATTGACAACGTAGCAACAGTGACCGAATCCCTCAAAAACACAACGACTCAGTCGGTCAATACTGGCAAGAATGCGACTACAGATACGGACAACAAAGCGTCAGTGACAGGGTCTCTCCACAACACAACGCATCAGTCGGTCATTGCTTACAATGATACAAGAACAGACATTGACAACGTAGCACCAGTGACAGAATCTCTCAACAACACAACGCCTCACCCAATCAACACAAACAAGGCTGCACGAACAACTGGTGAACGTGTACGTAATTCACCGCGCACAAGCTCGCCACACACCACCACGACGACTACATCGACAGCAACTCAGGAGGCGTCCGGTGACAACAACACGACAAAGAAAAGCAACGTCACCGTTGGTGATTGGATCAGACACTTTATGATGGATATAAAGATGGATAATTTAGAAGCCGATTTCTACTATAGAATACATCGCTGCAGCACATGTAAACAAATATGTGGTATACGCGACGCCCTGCGACCCAGATATTGCTACTGTGACAGGGCTTGCCTCCAACTGGGAGACTGTTGTCTCGATTACGAAGCATCTTGTTTGTCTGGTCCAACTGTAACGCCCAAGAATTACGGAGACATTTTAAGAAGTCGAAAGTCACCAACGGCCAAATGCGTCAACATTCCACAAAAAACAGGGAACCAAGAAACATTGATGGTTGTGTCGTCGTGCGGAAATGAAATAATGACAACCACTGATAATGTGACATTAAACCGATGTGAACGACCGTTTGCAATCAACGAAGGCCTCGTCGCTGTAATTCCGGTTATATTTCAAGATGTCATCTACAGTAACAAGTATTGTGCAATTTGCAATAATCCTGGCAAGAATTTGACTGATATGATCACAGCTGGTGTAGCTTTTACCTGCTCCGAGTATGAGTGCGAAGTTAAATTCGATTTATCAAATTTTTATTACTTTTTCCAAGGCAATCACCGCTACACCTGCCGACTGGAGGGCGAATGCAATGCCGCTTTAGTTGGTCCGCAGTTTGATTTCAACTACTTACGAACAAATTGTCAGAAGTATCGGGCGCCCATTCGCCACGATCCTTCAAGCACATTTCACAGCTACACCACTGCGCCTTGTGTAGCGGCTTCAAGGTGTATGGCATCCGATGCAGTACTCCTGAAGAGACGGCATGTTCACCCCGATGGCTTTGCGAAGCAACCTTCGGTAGAATGTCAAATTTCGAACAGATGATAATCCCAGAAGCAGCAGATATCGCCGAACCGCATATTAATGCAAGCAATTGGTGTGTTGGTGACAGGATGTTCGACCACAATAATATGGTTTGTCCACTGACTTGTCCGGCTGGCCACGTGAGTCTGAGAGACAAACATTGCGCGAGACTGAATGTGACTGTACCACAGATATTGTCAAGAAAACGTGACGTTAGAATATATGTCGTCATATCGACCGAAAATATGAAGTTTCGACACGTCGATCAAAAACAGATTCTCGAATACATTCGTGTCGACTTTGTTGAGAATTCAACAAGATGTAACGCATGCAAAGCTTTCAAAGTGTGGAATAATTGGGACGAAGTCATTTCCAACACATCGACTTGTTGGTTTCAAGAGACATTGTCCAGAAATTTCGGTTGTGTCGTTAATGAAGTAGATCGTTTTATACGGTATTGGGAAGTCGACAGTCGCATCAACATATTTGTACTAAACCATGACACTAATGATATATCGGGTTCGTGCTCGAATGGATCACCGAAGATTCAACGGGACTTAGTCTTTCCAAGTGATGGAACGTGTCTCGACAAGCTTGATTGTACATTTCAGGTTGAGAGTACGGCTTTTAGGTACAATGTCAATGAAGTCCCAGTTGTTATGTCATGGCGAAACACTTATTCTGCCGATATTGGATGGAGCGAAACATCGACAGCCATGGTTTGTGAACCGGACGTTTTCAGTTGTGATACGGTAACGTTTCAGGCGGACGAATACATCAACGAGGGCGAGTCACTGGTGTTGAACGGTGGGACATCGCACGAAGTGAAAATCCTCGAGAGAAACGTTCTTAGGCTGGATTCGAATGCGATAGTACTGTGTGCCTCCCTGCTTTTTAATCTTTCCACAATTATTAGTATCAATCTCGACGATAATGAACCTCACATTCCTGTTCAGGTTATACTAACGCTGATCGGGAACTGTTTGTCAATGGCGTGTCTCGCATTCACGATGACCACCTACTTCATGTTCGAAGAGATTCGCTCTTTAGCTGGAAAATGCGTAATGAATCTATGCGGGGCCTTGTTCTTTGCCCAGCTATCTTTTCAAGTTAGCGACGCCTTCTTGTCGTATAGTGAGGCCTGCACCGCCGTCGCTGTATTCCAACACTACATTTGGTTAGTTGTCTTCCTGTGGATGAACGTACTTGCCTTCGATATATCGTGCACCTTTGCTGATCTGAAGCCATCTAGCAATGTTCCTAATGCATCTCGTCTTCTTGCCTTTGCCCTCTACGCCTGGGGCCTACCGGCTGTCTTTGTAGCTGTTTGTCTGGTTCTCGACTTATACACGAAACTGCCCTTCAGCTACGGCAGCGAGAACATGTGTTGGATTGTAGACGGCCGAGCCGTTCTGTATGTCTTCGGCTCTCCGATAGCCGCAGTGATCACAGCCAATGCAGTGTTGTTTGTTCGCACCGTCGTTGCTCTCAGACGTGCCATGTCAACGGCCAGCAGAGCGCGACCACCGAAACAACAACGCAGTACATTTGTCATTTACTTACGGTTGACGTCACTGATGGGCTTCATGTGGCTTTTTGGATTTTTGGCAAACGTCGACGGTCTAGGTTTCTTGTATTACCCGTTCATTCTGTGCAACACTTTCCAGGGAGTCTTTATTTGTGTGTCTTTCACACTAACACCTACAGTCCGAAGACTCTGGAGAGATTGGCGCAACACAAATCGGTGCAGGAACACCTCCGAAATATCCACTTGATCGATTGCTACGTCCGAGCACTGCAACACCCGCCTGTATTGCTCCACTAGAAGGGGACGTATCGCTTGAGTGCTTGGTTTTCAGTTACTCTGGCGAGACTAGCGCAATGTCTAGCAGAGCACGAACCCACTGGAGGCATCTGCTTGATGAAAATGCATAGCTTCTTCGCTGGAAAACGTCAACACCCGTGTGTAATATCTTAGTCGCTGGGATTTAGTTATACTGTCTTACTCACTCACTCACTGTGCTATCACACACACAAGGCAGGTACCAATACGCGGATTTGTATATGTAAGCATTCTCTCTTGGCCCTGTTTCTTTATTTACTGGTAGTGTGTGCCTCTCTTCCGATGGTACTCTTGTACATTTATTGTGTTCGTCCCCTTTTCCTTTTTTTCAGATGGTCTCTAGTATCACACATGCTTTGGTGATCTTGTTGGCTGTGTTCTGAGGACATTGTCTCAAAGTGGTTTGGGAGAGTGATTCATGATTATCTTCTGCCCCTTTGCTGCCATCTACCGTACGGCAGGGAATGGTATTTGCACAATGCAAAGGTGTCACCTAGTGCCACAATTATAACTACTTCAGTGAATTTGTACTGTTATGAAATAAGCATGCATTTTTCGGTTAGGATGATGTGTATAACAATTAGAGTGCGTATAACCGGTTTGAAGTGCTGGATATTATGGTATTAAAGAGAACCTCATTTAGTGAAAGTATAAGAATTTTAATATATTCATTATACAGTTGTTTTTCCGCAAGACAGCAAGGTGCGACAAACGATTTCACACCTCTGACAGGTGCTACACAACTATGAATATTCGCTTTA
>OY759264.1:6694658-6884658 GCA_963662155.1 Lamellibrachia columna | reverse complement strand
TTTCGTTACCCAAGAAAATTAAATCACGCCGACGTTTTGGGGATCCCTGTAAACATAACCCGATGAATCATTAATGTCTTATATCGATTTCCATGATATCACAGTAGAATCACTCATTACTATCGATGGTCTTTGCAACAAACAACTCCACTTTAGACACGAAATCGGCGAAACTTCTGGACAATGTTTTTTGAACCCAACATGTTGATGTATTGGAAATTACCATTACCATTTTTTTCATCTTGTTGAATTTCCAACGACATCAACACCAATGTTTTTTATAACTTATTCAAAATCAGAATGTTCGAACTCTTTATTTGCGGTCGATATGACAACATATATTATAATGTCACGTTTCCGTGACAATATCTGTGGCATAGTCACATTCCGTAATGCGCAATGGTTGTCTCGCAGGCCCACGTAACCAGGACGACACGTGGGTGTGACGCATAATCCAGTGTTGGCGTTGTACAGGCTACGACCGGAGCACAAAGTCAATGTGTTAGCCCGCTGATTGGACTTGAAAATCCATTCGAAGGGTATCAATGGTATGTGTTTCTCAAAGTCAGTATATTGCATATGCAATGGGTCTGAATAGCCGTTACACATGGTGCAGTGTGGATTTCTTTAAGTTCCCGAATGATTCATTATTTAGATGAATTTCGACACATTTGGCAGTTGGTAACATTCGATTTTGTAAAATGTCTCCGTAATTGTTCCGCGTTACCTCTGGACCAGATAAACAGGATGCTTCGTAGTCGAGACAGCAGTCTCCAAGATGGATGCAGGCCATGTCACAGTAGCAATGCGTGGGAAGCTGTGCCTCACGTAGACCACATTTGTGTTCGCATGTGCCGCAGTTCACCACACTTGCGTGCGCAAGTCATGTTGTATAAATTGTAATAGAACATGCCTTCGAGTTCAAATATCGTTTGACGTTTATATGTGATTCTTTCAACAGATGTTGTCCCATTATCAACAGCGTTATTACTATTCTTTGTCGTGTTGTTGTCACCGCAGGGCTCCTGCGTGTCAGTCAATGTAGTAGTCGTTGTGATGTTGACAATGTTTCTTGTGCTTCGGACATTCTCATCAATTGTACACGCAACGTTGCTAGTATTGACTGATTGAGGTGCTGAGCTGTCGAGTGTCTCTGCCACTGATGCGTTGTCGTCCGTCTGTACTCGCACCCTTACAAGCACTGACTGATGATGGAGGTGTTTTGTTGTGGATTGACTGTGTCACTGATGCTCCGGTGTCTGCCTCTGGAAACAGTAAGCGGTGACGAAATACAAACTGTGTGCTGCAACAAAAGAGCTGCTTCGGGTGAGGCGAAATAGAAGAATACATTCTGTGTTCGTAATATTAATGGCAATACATACGTGCACTAAACATAATGAAATATAATATAATTTAGTATAATATGGAATCGTTTGAATTATAACTCAAGGTTATAGTATTTTGTTTTCATTGAACTGTACATCTACTGGCTAGTTTATTTACACTAACATTGTTAGTAAACAACTGGTACGCTTATTTAAACAATATTTGTAGAACCCTCCTACCAGCCCTGGTACAATCCACTTACTAGTCTTAATAGCACATTCATGCCACCCTTAGTAGCATACCCTATCAACTTTAGTTGCTCTCTCTCCTACCAACCCTAGTAGCACACTCCTACCTATCCTAATGACACCTACCTGCCAACCCTATTAGCATCCTCCTACAAGCCCTAGAAACATCCTCCTACCAGTCATAATATAACCTTCCTACCAGCCCTAGAAACACCATCCTACCAGCCATATTAGCACCCTCCTTCCAGCCCTAGAAACATCCTCCTACCAACCTTAAATCCTCCTCCTACCAACCCTAGAAAAATCATTCTACTAGCCCTGGTAGCACCCTCCTACCATCCCTAATAAACCTTCATACGAAAAAACACCCTCCAACCAGATTTAGTAGACCCATGCTACCAGCCTTAGCGTCACACGTTAACACACCTAGTAGCAGACTTAATAATACCCTCGTATCAGCTCTAGTAACACCCTCCTACAAGCCCTATTAGCACCGTCATACCAATCCTAGAAATACCATCAACAGTCGTTGGTTGGAAGTCCACCAGCAGACACACTTTCCAGCAATCAGGAGTAAATACGACGAAATTAACGAAATGTGGACAACAAATTATTATTACAACCACCTAAAACGTTGTTTGTGTATGCCTACATAATATCATCTCACGCAGCCACTTTTTATATTTCTTGAATGAAACTTGAAACATGTCTACTATATAGTATATGTATTATGCCAAGTAGAAGTAAAATTGAAATTAATTGCGTGGTATCGTCCACGTGTGTTCAAATACAAAAATGGTGTTTGGGGCAAGTTATTACAATTTTATCAAAACTCGGGCGGCTTATACCGACGGCTCAGAGAGAGAGTAGTGTGCCGACAATGACTGAAAGAACAAAATGTATTTAACAACGACGTGTAAACGTTTTATTTCACTTGTGAAACCTAGCGTACCGGTTTATAAACAGTATTGTAAATGCTAGCAGCGTTAAGCAGAATTGACTCAGAATTAATCTCAGAAGGGCGGATTACACGTAGATGAAACATGTTTTGACTCTCCATAAGTCAATGGCTTCCTTGTCCACTTTTCATCTGGGTGTTTGCCTTATTCTTTTTCAGTCTTGTTAATTTGTTATGGCACAGCCCTATTGTGTAGTGTGCAAATATTATGTCTAACGCCCGCAGTCGATTTAATAAAAAATGCCATTTTTTCAAATCTTCGAAATAATTTACTTTAGTCGTTATGTATGGTAAGGTTTAAACCAGTGGATATCCAAAATGGTAAAAAAAATGTGCGGTTCAATGCCGGTGTTGGGCATGACTTCCATCCTATTGCCTATCATATGACAAAGTTATGAAATGTCACCAAGGGTGACATTCGTGAGTTTTCAAAGTTTCTATTTTCTCACATGTGTGAATTCGTTGTTGATTCTTAATGTGATACGACTGTGTGAATGTATTTCCACAGGCAGAACAGGTGTAGGGCTTCATACCTGTGTGACTCTGTTAATGTATATTACGGGAACTTGAGAGCGATAATTATTTTTCCGCACAAAACAAATGTAAGACATCCGTGTATATGTTCGTGAGTGTTAAGGATTCTGACCCTTGTGAAAGATTTGCCACATGTATCGCCAGTGTGTGTGACTTCACACGTGTGTGATTCCGTTCATGTATTTAGCATAATTATTACCAGCAATCTGACGTTGGACGTACACGTTGGTGAAATCAAAAGAAAAACAGACAAATGGCTGTTTATCCTGTTCCAACTGAAAAAGTCAGATATTCCCGTTAAAGACATTTTAACAGTATACATGACGGTGGTCCGGCCCACGCTGGAATAAGCTTGCCCTGCATTGCTGACTTAGCTCACACCTAATCTGCAAAGTGATTGTTATCACTCTTGGCATGTTTCATTTCCATTAGTTTCGCACACAAGGTACCGACGAAGTTATTAATATATTAATTATTCAAGAGTTGTGAAAATGTCGCCTGTTTTTGGATGTTATGTTCAATACAGTTAATTGCTTTTCTGAATCATGTTGCGTGTTAATGTGAACCGTGCATGTTCGTGGTTGGATGGTGCTACCCAGATTCGGACCACTCCATATTTCTATTCTGAAACATGTATTTCGGTCATAGCTGATTTGATTTTATAATTAAGAAGAACTTACCCTAAGCTTTCTATTTTATCAATATGAAGATGATAGGACAATTTTACCTCTGCACATTATCAAATACAATTTTTTCTTTATTTCCAAATGAAGATATGTCACGGTTGATCTCAAGACATGACCAAACCATTCCAATTTGTGTCTTATCACCATAGTCAGAAGTGTTTCATACATGCCACTTGGTTGTTTGATTAAGATTCGTACTTCTTGGTTGGTGATGTGGTCTGTATATAGAATGCACACAAATGTTAAGGTACGTTCTTATATAGCGCGATGTCCAGTTAGCTTTTCACTTCACCCTTGGCATAACTTTTGACTTCACCCCTGGCATAAATTTTGACTTCACCCCTGGCATAACTTTTGACTTCACTCCTGGCATAACTTTTGACTTCACCCCTGGCATAACTTTTCACTTCACCCTTGGCATAACTTTTCACTTCACCCTTGGCATAACTTTTGACTTCACCCCTGGCATAACTTTTGACTTCATCCTTGGCATAACTTTTGATTTCACCCCTGACATAACTTTTGACTTCACCCCTGGCATAACTTTTGACTTCACCCCTGGTATAACTTTTGATTCAAACAGAAACTCGACTTTTCTTGGAAACTTTCAGCCCCGCTGCAATTATTGTGCGACAACTACTCACTCACATATCCACCACTGTCAATATCCATGTATTTATTTATACTGCTGAGTGAACTGAGACAAGTGAACGAATTTGTCCAAGCTTGAAACGGCAGCAGGACGAACCCGAGCTCTCTCGATTGACCGTCCGATGTTTCGCACCCAAGGAGGAACAGTGATACTATCAGAGCCCTCGGGAACCGCACCTTTGATGTTGGTGAGATATGTTTTTCTTTCCAGACTAGTTTTAGTCTAGCTAGTGTTGCGACGTCAGCGAAATAATTTCAGGTATTGATCCTTCTTCGGGAATAATCGCTGGTGTTCAAAGGAGTTGACGGTCTCACTTTCTTGATCGTTCACTGTTATTTTTTTGTTTATTCAATTGTGTTGTATCATCATTTTTGTTTTATCTGTAGTGATTTCCCTCCTGAATTCAGATGTCGGCTCGTCTAGACGAACCACAAGTTAAGTACGTTCTTGTTGCTCTTCTGGTATTCTGTCAATGTCATTTGCAAATAGTTAATTTGTGATTATCCTTCCTCCTATGCTAATTGAGTCTACGTGGTTTGCAAGGGCTTCTGTCGTGATTCGTTCATGAAATGTGCTAAAAAGTGTACGAGAAATGATGCGTCCATATTAGACTCCATTCCGCTATTAACCCATTGATCGGCACTGCTACAATTGTTCGATGATGTGAACTAATTTGCTATCATTGTTGTATGTTGTCATTAAACCCATCAAGCAGTGTGTTATACTCTCTCAAATGCTTTCTTAAAGTCAATAATAAAAATAGAATTCGTATTGGTGTTGTTTGTATTTTTACACATAACACGCTGGTTGAACATTTGTTCTGCTTGACTCTGTTTAGAAGTATTTTCAGCATAACTCGAATTATTTATTATATGGTTTATAGTAGTACCTAGAACAGTATCTCCCATTTTGTCGTTTTCATCCAAGTTACCATTTCCTATGTGTGGGCATTTGCATTTCCCAAAATGTAATAAAATCTGCCATTTCTCAGACCATTTAACTAAGTTTTGCAAATGTTGTTTATCACCATCATTGTTAACCCTTCCAAACACTTTTGTGTCATCAACAAATTCCAGTACGTTGCTTGTTATACTAGTCATTGATACATATTAAGAATAATCTGAAAGTGTGTTACATAACACAGAGACGTTTATGAAAACAGTCTGCCAAATCAGCTGTGGACATTACAAAATTGCAATTTACAAAGTGTTCTTTCTCGCTCTTGTAGTACAACAATGCTCAAATAAAGTACGCATTAATGTTGCATTAATACATAGCAATTTACTTAATGAAAGTCATTAGTTGCAAGTTTTGTCATTAAACCGTGTTCTGTTTGAATAATTTGTCCGAGTCTAGGTAAGAGCGATGTCCCTACACCTACGAAGGCTTTCAATGGCCAGTAACTGGGAGAAGGATTCACGTTAGCAAATCAGAACATGTATCACTTTCTTCCATGTTTGTACTAACTAGTATGTCACGATCTCGGACATATAAATCGTGGAACGATAGGGAGTGAAATTCAAAATAAATGTAATCGAAAATGATCGATCACACAATAATGTAATCAATTCTTTTATCGGAATCATGAACCAACCAATCGTCAATGAAATTCGAAACAGCACTGCCTTCCATCAATGCAGTAAACGACTTGTTTGAAGGGCAATAAGCAAACAAGTCATTACCAAAAACTCTCATAATACACAAGGATGTGTGCTAACTTGTTTAGACAAGACTAAATATATGGTCGATTTATGGACGCTTCCACAAACAGCAGTTTACACGATAGCTCATTTAACGACACTTAAATAATTGATAGAACATTAACATAGTCATTACCTAGTAACAATATAATGGAAATGAAGCATGCTAAATGTGGTTAGTTGTCAGCCCACGAGTCCGGTATATAAGCGCCATAGGTTAAGTTAAGTGCCACTTGTCATCCCCGAACACTGGATGTTGTCGCCATGCTGATAGCCTGCCTGCAGTTGGTCATGCGTACGCTGCCAGGGAAGATGTTGCTACTTTTTGTGTTGATCGCCGCCGTGTACGCTACCCAGGACCCTGGCTCAACTGCCGCCGTGAACGCTACACAATACCCTGGCTCACCCGCCGCCGTGTACGCTACCCAGGACCTTGGTTCACCCGCCGCCGTGTACGCTACCCAAGACCCTGGTTCACCCGCCGCCGTGTACGCTACCCATGACTCTGGTTTACCCGCCGCCGTGTACGATGTCCAAGGTCCCGACTCACACGTACCGCAGCACAGTAAGTATAAGCACATTGTAATGGTTGAGTGGGAGGCGTGCGGCTATTAATTGTTAAATGTTGCTGCTATTGTATTCATCATCATTGCTACATTTCTGCCACTGCTATAATTGTATTAGTTTATTGTACGCATTCACTTATTTTACTCAGTTTCCCGTGGCTACTATGCATAGTCCATCTTTAACCTGGACCAGTTGTATAATTGTGAAGCAAAATTTTTAGTATGAACAGCTTAATGGGTGCTTTGCTTCTGCTGCAGCCGTACTGTAATTGCATGATAAAAACGGCTCTATCTGGCAACCACGATAGTCTTATTTTTGAGCCTTATTGGACGGGGTATCAATTAGTATTTCTCGTCTTCCGAAGCAGCTATAATGGTTGAGCATATAGTTTACATTTCAACAACGCTTACGCTTTCCAGATGCGGAAAACAGCGTGTCAGCGACAGAGTATCTGCAAAGAACAACGCCTCAATCAATCAATACTGACAACGATGCGAATACAGACACGGACACCATGGTATCAGTAACAGAGTCTCTCCCCAACACAACGTCTCAGTCAATCAGTACTGACAAGGATGCGATTACAGACACGGACACCAAGGTACTAGTGACACAGTCTTTCCACAAGTATGCGGGAACAACAGATCAAAATGTTCGTAACCCACCAAGCACAAACTCGTCTGACACTACCACGTCGATTATATCGACCATCACGCAAGAGGCATCCGGTGACAACAACACGACACATCAAAGCAAGAAAACAGTTGATGATTGGATTAGACACGTTAAAATTCATACACGGTACGTTCCAACGATAGAGGAAGAAGAAGCCCATGCCTACAATATAATACACAACTGCAGCACATGCGAACACAAATGTGGTCTACGGAAGTCCCAACGTCCCAGTGAATGCTACTGCGATAAGGCCTGCGTCCAACTTGGAGACTGCTGTATCGATTACGAAGCATCTTGTTTGTCTGGTCCAAATGTAACAAGCAAGAATTACGCAGACATTTTAAGTAGTCGAAAGCCAAGAGCGGCCAAATGTGTCGAAATTGGACAAGATGGAGGGAACAAAGTAACGTTATTGGTTGTATCGTCTTGCGGAAATGAACTAATGAAAACCACTGATGATGCTACAGTTAACCGATGCGAACGAACGTTTCTGATAAAAAAAGACCTTACCTATGTAATTCCGGTTATGTTTCGAGATGTCATCTACCGAAACAAATACTGTGCAATTTGTAATAATCCTGGCGAAAATTTGTCTGACATGGCTACAGTTGGTGTAGTCTTTACCTGCTCCGATTATTACCATGAGTGCGAAATCAAGTTCAATTTGTCAAAATTGTATAACCTTATCCAAGACAGTCACCGCTACATCTGCCAAATGGAAGGCGAGTGCATCGCTGCTTATGTTGATCCACAGTTTGACTTCGACTACTTACGAACGACATGTCAGAAGTATCGGGCGTACATTCGCCAATATCCTTCATACTCATATCACAGCAATCCACACTGCTCCATTTGCAGCGGTTTCGACTTCGGCGCGTTTGACATCCGATGTGATTCTCCATTTGAGTGGGAAAATCCCCCCCGATGGGTTTCCAAAAAAACTTTCGTCGTTAGAATGACTAACTTCGAACTGTCAAACCCTGAAATATCGAACATCGCCAAACCGCAGAATAACACAAACAATTGGTGCTTTGGTGACAGGGTATTCGACCACAATAATGTGGTTTGCCCACTGACGTGTCCGGCTGGTCACGTGGGTCTGCGAGACAAACGTTGCGCGAGACTAAATGTGACTGTGCCACAGATGTTGTCAGGGAAACATGACGTTAGAACGTATGTCGTCATATCGACCGAAAATAAAAGGTTCCGACACGTTGATCAAGAACATGTTATCAATGATATCGGTGTTGACGTCGTTGTGAATTCAATAAGATGTAAATTATGCAAAGCTTTCAAAGTGTGGGATAATTGGGATGAGGTAATTTCCAAGACGTCGACTTGTTGGTTTCAAGAAACAATGTCCAGAAATTTCGGTTATGTCGTTGATAAAGTATATCGTTTTATAAGGAACAGGAACATAATCAGCAGACATATCAACATATTTGTATTAAACCTTGGCGAAAATGATACATCACGTTCGTGCTTAGAGGGGTCACCGAAGATTCAACGCGACTTAGTCTTCCCGAGTGACGAAACGTGTCTCGACAAGTTTGGTTGTACATTTCAGGTTGATAGTACGTCACGTGTGTACACTGTTACTGAAGTCCCTGTTATTATGTCGTGGCGAAACAACCGTTCAGCCTATGCTGGATGGACCGATAGTTTGGCAGCCCTTGTTTGCGAACCAGACATATTCAGTTGTGATACGGTCACGTTTCAGGCGGGCGAATACATTGATATGGGCGAGTCACTGGTGTTGTACGGTGGGACATCGCTAGAAGTGATTATCCACGAGAGAAACATTCTTAGATTGGATTCGAATGCGATAGTACTGTGTGCCTCCCTGCTTTTTAATCTAACCGGAATTGGTATCAACCACTACGACAATAACACTCAGATTTCTGTACAGGTTATAGTAACGCTGACGGGGAACTGTTTGTCAATGGCGTGTCTCGCATTCACGATGATCACCTACTGCATGTTCGCCGAGATTCGTACTAGAGCTGGGAAATGCGTAATGAATCTATGCGGAGCCTTGTTCTTTGCTCAGCTATCTTTCCAAGTGAGCGACGCGTTTTTACCGTATAGTGAAGCCTGCACCGCCGTCTCTGTATTCCAGCACTACACTTGGCTAGTCGTCTTCCTCTGGATGAACGTACTTGCTTTTGATATTTCATGCACGTTTGCTGAACTGAAGCCATCTAGCAATGTTTCTAATTTATTTCGTCTTCGTGCCTTTGCCCTCTACGCCTGGGGCCTACCGGCCGTCTTTGTAGCTGTTTGTCTGGTGCTTGACTTATACACGAATCTGCCTTTCAGCTACGGCAGCAAGAACATGTGTTGGATTGCAGACGACCGAGCCGTTCTGTATGTCTTCGGTTCTTCGGTAGCCGCAGTGATCACTGCCAATGCAGTGTTGTTTGTTCGCACTGTCGTTGCTCTCAGACGTACATTGTCAACGGCCAGCAGAGCGCGACCACCAAAACAACAACGCAGTACATTTGTCATTTACGTACAGTTGACGTCACTGATGGGCTTCATGTGGCTGTTCGGATTCTTGGCAAACGTCGACGTTCTAAGTTTCTTGTATTACCCGTTCATTCTGTGCAACACTTTACAGGGAGTCTTTATTTGTGTGTCTTTCACGCTAACACCCACAGTCCGAAGACGATGGAATGAATTGCGTTGTGGAAGTCGGAACAGGAAAGAGATGTCCACTTCATCGAATGCCACTTCGTCCGAGCTCTGCGACGCCCGTCTGTAATGTTTCAATAGCAATGATCGTACCGTTTGAGGACTTTGTCTTCAATTATTCTAAAGAGACTCGCACAATGCCAATCGGAGCAGGAACACATTATCTACTTGATCGAATTGCACAGCTTCTTCACTCGAAAAGTCAACACCCGTGTGTACCATCTTACTAGCGGGATTTCAAGTATGTTGTCTTAATTATCCACTCCCTGTGCTACCACATACAAAAGGCAGAGACCAATCGGCGGATCTTTATATGCAGCCATTCTTTCTAGGTCTTTTCGATGTCCTGTATATTGTCTGTCTTTCCCTTTTTACAGATTGTTTTCATTACCGCATTTTTGGCACTTTTGGCGGCATTCTAAGGACATGGCCCAAATATATCCATCTTCGAATTCAATATTGTTGATTTGATTGGCTCTACATTTGCTTTGATAAGGACTTCTTTTTCGGTGATGAATTCGTTCCATATGATGCAGAAGTCTAACCAAGCATCTGCTAGTTTATGTTCATTTTGTTTGGTAGTTTCCATGTTTCAGAACAATAGATAAGCACGATTTTGCTGTTGAAAATTGTAAATTTTGATGGCGATGTTATACGTTCATATATCATGTTCATATATTACGTTCATATATCCACCCAATCAAGTCTACGGCTGCCGTTGTTTGGCGTTGTATACGTATTCTTTCTCTAGTGCTATGACTCCAGTATTGACCCAAATTCGTTTGTTATGATGATATTGAGGGTGGCGGTGGCGGTGGCGGTGGCGGTGGCGGTGGCGGTGGCGGTGGCGGTGGCGGTGGCGGTGGTGGTGTTGGTGTTACTACGAATGTGCACCACCATTTGTATTAAATAATAGCATTGTTTAATATATTTTGTTGTGTCAATGTAAAGCTCCCAGCAGAAACGCGGTGGCTTGACATCAGTTTAACTTGTTGTTGTTATTGTTGTGGTTGTGGTGGTGGTGGTGGTGGCGGTGGTGGTGGTGGTGGTGGTGGTGGTGGTGGTGGTGGTGGTGGTGGTGGTGGTGGTGGTGGTGGTGGTGGTGGTGGTGGTGGTGGTGGTGGTGGTGGTGGTGGTGGTGGTGGTGGTGGTGGTGGTGGTGGTGGTGGTGGTGGTGGTGGTGGCGGTGGTGGTGGTGATGGTGATGGTGATGGTGATGTTACTACGAATGTGCATTAGTATTTGTATTGACACATAGCATTCGTTAACATATTATGTTGTGGCAATGTAAATTGTGCGGTGGCTTGACATCGGTTTAAATAGAATCTGTTTTACGTTGTGATACATAAGAAGGTTGTGCTTTGTAGGGCATAATATGCGTGTATGCATTAGTTTCTTTTTAATAGCTTAATTGAGATGATAGTTTGTTAGCCGAGATCAGCATATCTAAGTGAAAGTAAGTAAACCATCTACAGATTATGTAGATGCTGGCAGTGTGAATGTATGTTAAATAAAACTAATATATTAGGCTATATTTAATGACCAGGGGGTCACATACATGAGGAATTGTCTATTATCGATAAACCAGTAGCTTCACTGTCCACTTGTTATATGGAGTTGATGCGTTGAATAGTAATCTTGTTAAACGTTTTGCTCAGTCTTATTCACACAATTAGCCTAAGCATGTCGACGTATTAGTAGCGTAAATGTTAATAAACACGTTGTGCAGTTAGCCGCTGGTGATCTGTAATTTTAAATTGACGTATTGTCTGACACCTAGATATGGAAAATATAATTATACAATAAACATTCATTTATACTGTCATAAGCTTTGTTTACACGAAGTGACGTATCCCTGCAAAAATAGCAGCATGGGTCATAAATACAAGCAAGGTTATGGAATGCACTTGAATTAGGCGCACACTCACTCAACTTGATCATGTGTGATTGGGAGGGCAATGCTTTTTTTGAAGAACGAAACATTGGCATGTAATGTATCTGAGCTATGGTATTTATGTTTGCTACATCAATCGTATAGATCTTGTTACTCCAGTTGTCTTGACTTAGCACCTGTTCAACTTGGATTCTTATAAATAAAACGGTTTAACTATTTTGTTAGCCAGAAACAACTGCATGTACTACCCATGAACCAATATTTCCTTTTTCAGCGATCATTCTGCTTTAATGTTATATAACAGCTGTCACTGACTATCGGTCGTTAATATATATGTTTTCCTCGCAGAAACACTCTGTCTTTATGATAGAGACAGTTGCATTCGCTAATATTATGTATTGCTAGCAGAGCCGGTCCGGACTGGTAAGCGTGAAATCCTCCGCTCGCTACCGAGTAATACTATCCCTCGCCCTGTCGTGTTATGCATGTCTTCCCCCGACCGTCGCAACATATTATTTATAACTCGTATGGCCGGCCGTGTTTTCTGTACAAAATTGCTTATTAATCAATGGTGTCATATTAACTATAACCTATGCTTTATGAACAATTGTATATATTCTTGGTACCCAGTGATGCAATAAATACAAAGCAGAGGCTGGCAATACCGTGCTCATTAGAAACAGTATTGTGCTTGATGGATGGTTGTTCGTTGCTTATACGACACCTAAGTGCCCCTCCCTAGTATACCCATGCTAGTGATAAATACACAGTTTATCCGCCCTGTTTATGCTATGACCGCGTCCAACTCTGATTGATTCCTTGTTTCCTTTGCCACTGTCTTCTCGTACTTTCTGGTAAGAAAAATAAAGATGAAGACAAAGAAAATGTTCTTTACTTGTAGATTAGTTAAATAAAACTCATCGTATTTACATACGGTGTTTTGTGATTGGTATATATAGTTCTTAACTGGTTATCAGTGTATAATGCTTGACCAATACCCCTAAGACGTTTGAACTTGTCTCAAGACGCTTGACCACGTAGCAAGAAGCTTGACTAATAGTCTTAAGTGGGTTCATAAGACGGTGCCGGACACATTTACCTATTGACATAATTAAGCCTTTGATGTTCCTTTGATGTCTGCGCCGCAGACGGTGCCGAAGAAAGTGCTAAACAGACAATCAGTATGCTTCCACCGCGTGTCCATTTCGACGATTGGACACGCCCACCGACACATCGGTTCTTGACACGATACCACCCAAGATACAAACATTTTACCTCATTAACTTGACCTATTTAATGTTAATGCTTGACCACTGTCTTAAGACGCAATACTCCTAAGACGCTTGGCCAATCCTCTTAAAACTGTGCCGAAGACTGTGCCGGCTACGTTTAACGTTTGACCTAATTCAGTTTAGAATTTGATGTTCGTGCTGCAGACGTGTCGAAACGGTGCCCGGGGACGACCCAAATCTTAGCTCCGTCCTTGTTAACATACTACTTAATGTGTTAAGTAATTCCATGTAGGTACCATATTTGGGCTATTTGCACTGCAAAAAACGCCATGGGGTTGGAAATATGTTTTATTTCAATATCTTGTTATCATATTTCTCCCTAAAACAATACATTTATATCACTACTATAATCATATTATTTAATTGTTTGCATTTATGCATGCATTCATGTCTAAGTTTTCCGTAGCTACTGTGCATAATCCTACTTCGATATTGACCACATATATAATTAAGAAGCTCAATTGTTAATATCAACAGCTTATTGCGCGTTTTAATTTTACTGCAACATTACTGGAAATAGACGAATATAATAAAACTAGCTCTATCTGGCTGTCACGATTTGTTATTACATTTCAGCCATATGACTCGATGGACGGTGTAGAAAATAGTATTATTATATTTCTCATCATCTGTAGCCGCTAATGAGGTTGAGCACATATTTTGTATTTTAGACAGCAGAGCATCAGTGACAGAGTCAATCCACAACAGAACGCCTTAATCAGTCAATAGTGATATGGATGCGAGTACAGTCGCGGAAAACAGAGTGTCAGTAACAGAATCTCTCCACAGCACAACGCCTAAGCCTGTTATTGCTGACAAGGATACAACGACAGACATTGACAACGTAGCAACAGTGACCGACTCTCTAAAAATCACAACGCCTCAATCGGTCAATGTTGACAAGGATGCGAGTACAGTCACGGACAACAGAGCGTCAATGACAGAGCCTCTCCACAACTAACGCTTTAGTCAGTCAGTACAGGCAAGGATGCGAGTACAGTCACATACAACAGAGCGTCAGTGACATAGTCTCTCCACAACACAACGCCTCAGTCAATCAGTACATGCAAGGATGCGAGTACAGTCACGGACAACATAGCGTCAGTGACAGAGTCTCTCCACAAAACAACGTTTCAGTCAGTCAGTGCATGCAAGGATGCGAGTAGAGACACGGACAACAGAACGTATGTGACAGAGTCTCTCCACAACACAACGCTTCAGACAATCAGTACGTGCAAGGAGGCGAGTACAGTCACGGACAACAGAGCGTCAGTGACAGAGTCTCTCCACAACACAACACATCAGTCAGTCAGTACATGCAAGGATCCGAGTACAGTCACGGACAACTGAGCGTCAGTGACAGAGTCTCTCCGCAACACAACGCATCAGTCAGTCAGTACATGCAAGGAGGCGAGTACAGTCACGGAAAACAGAGCGTCAGTGACAGAGTCTCTCCACAACACAACACTTCAGTCGGTCAGTACAGGCAAGATGCGAGTACAATCACGGACAACAGAGCGGCAATGACAGGGTCTCTCCACAACACAACGCCTCACCCAATCAACACAAACAAGGCTGCACGAACAACTGGTGAACGTGTACGTAGTTCACCGCGCACAAGCTCGTCACACACCACCACGACGACTACATCGACAGCAACTCAGGAGGCGTCCGGTGACAACAACAAGACAAAGAAACGCAACTTCACCGTTGGTGATAGGATGATACACTTTATGATGGACACATGGGACGACTCTCCAGCGATGGAGGATTTAGAAGCAGATTCTTACTATATAACACATCGCTGCAGCACGTGCAAACAAAAATGTGGTCTACGCGACGCCTTGCGACCCAGACATTGCTACTGTGACAAGGCCTGCCTCCAAATTGGAGACTGCTGTCTCGATTACGAAGCATCCTGTTTGTCTGGTCCAACTGTAACGCGCAAGAATTTCGGATACATTTTAAGAAGTCGAAAGTCACCAACTGCCAAATGCGTCAACATTCCACAAGGAACAGGGAACCAAGAAACGTTAATGGTTGAGTCGTCTTGCGGGAATAAAATAATGACAACCACTGATAATGTGACATTAAACCGATGTGAAAGGCCGTTTGCAACAAACGAAGGCATTGTCGCTGTAATTCCAGTTATATTTCGAGATGTCTTCTACAGTAACAAGTATTGTGCAATTTGCAATAATCCTGGCGAGAATTTGACTGATATTGTCGCAGCTGGTGTAGCCTTTACCTGCTCCGAGTATAAGTGCGAAGTTAAATTCGATTTATCAAATTGGTATTACCCTTTTCAAGGCAATCACCGCTACACCTGCCGACTGGAAGTCGAATGCAACGCCGCTTTAGTTGATCCGCTGTTTGACTTCAACTACTTACGAACAAGTTGTCAGAAGTATCGGGCGCCCATTCACCACAATCCTTCGTACACATTTCACAGCAATCCACACTGCGCCTTGTGTAGCGGCTTCGTTGTGTATGACATCCGATGCAATACTCCTGAAGATGTGACATGTTCACAGCGATGGCTTTCCGAAGCAACCTTCGGTAGAATGTCAAATTTCGAACAGATGATAATCCCAGAAGCAGCACATATCGCCGAACCGCAGATTAATGCAAGCAATTGGTGTGTTGGTGACAGGATGTTCGACCACAATAATATGGTTTGTCCACTGACTTGTCCGGCTGGCCACGTGGGTCTGAGGGACAAACATTGCGCGAGTCTGAATGTGATAGTACCACAGATATTGTCAAGAAAACGTGACGTTAGAATATCGACCGAAAATATGAAGTTTCGACACGTCGATCAAAAACAGATTATCGAATACATTCGTGTTGGATTTGTTAAGAATTCAACAAGATGTAACGTATGCAAAGCTTTCAAAGTTTGGAATAATTAGGACGAAGCCATTTCCAACACATCGACTTTTTGGTATCAAGAGACATTGTCCAGAAATTTCGGTTACGCCGTTAATGAAGTAGATCGTTTTATACGGTATTGGGATGTCGACAGTCGCATCAACATATTTGTTCTAAACCATGGCACTAATGATATATCGGGTTCATGCTTGAAAGGATCACCGAAGATTCGACGGGACTTAGTCTTTCCAAGCGATGGAACGTGTCTCGACAAGCCTGGTTGTACATTTCAGGTTGAGGGTACGGCTCTTAGGTACAATGTCAATGAAGTCCCAGTTATTCTGCCGATATCGGATGGAGCGAAACATCAACAGCCATGGTTGGTGAACCGGACATTTTCAGTTGTGATACGGTAACGTTTCAGGCGGACGAATACATCAACGAGGGCGAGTCACTGGTGTTGTATGGTGGGACATCGCACGAAATGAAAATTTTCGAGAGAAATGTTCTTAGACTGGATTCGAATGCGATAGTACTGTGTGCCTCCCTGCTTTTTAATCTTACCACAAGTATTAGTATCAATCACGACGACAATAAACCTCACATTTCTGTTCAGGTTATACTAACGGTGATCGGGAAATGTTTGTCAATGGCGTGTCTCGCATTCACGATGACCACCTACTTCATGTTCGAAGAGATTCGCACTAGAGCTGGGAAATACGTAATGAATCTATGCGGAGCTTTGTTCTTCGCCCAACTATCTTTTCAAGTGAGCGACGCGTTCTTGCCGTATAGTGAGTCCTGCACCGCCGTCGCTGTATTCCAACACTACATGTGGCTAGTTGTCTTCCTGTGGATGAACGTACTTGCCTTCGATATATCGTGCACCTTTGCTGGTCTGAAGCCATCTAGCAGTGTTCGTAATGAATCTCGTCTTCGTGCCTTTGCCCTCTACGCCTGGGGCCTACCGGCCGTCTTTGTAACTGTTTGCCTGGTTCTCGACTTATACACGAAACTGCCCTTCAGCTACGGCAGCAAGAACATGTGTTGGATTGTAAACTGCCGAGCCGTTCTGTATATGTTCGGTACTCCTGTAGCCGCAGTGATCACTGCCAATGCAGTGTTGTTTGTTCGCACCGTCGTTGCTCTCAGACGTGCCATGTCAACGGCCAGCAGAGCGCGACCACCGAAACAACAACGCAGTACATTTGTCATTTACTTAAGGTTGACGTCACTGATGGGCTTCGTGTGGCTGTTCGGATTCTTGGCAAACGTCGACGGTCTAGGTTTCTTGTATTACCCGTTCCTTTTGTGCAACACTTCCCAGGGAATCTTTATTTGTGTGTCTTTCACACTAACACCCACAGTCCGAAGACTCTGACGAGATTGGCGCAATACAAATCGGTGCAAGAATACCGAAACGTACACGTTATCGAATGCTACTACGTCCGAGCACTGCAACACCCGTCTGTAACGATTCACTAGCAGGGGACGTAACGTTTGCATGAACCCATTGAGGTATCTGCTTTATGGAAATGCACAGCTTCTTCGCTCGAAAACGCCCGTGTGTAATATCTTACTCGCGGGAATTTAATTATTGGTCATGTGTCTTTATTTTATGTATGTGTGCCTCTTTTCTGATGGTACGCTTGTACGTTAATTGTGGCCGTCCTCTTTTCCTTTTTTCAGATGGTCTCTAGTACCACACATGGTTTGGTGTTATTGTTGGCGGTGTTCTAATGACATTGTCACAAAGTGGTTTGGGGAGTGATTTTTGGTTAACTTCTTCCCCTTTGCTGCCATCTAACGTAAGGCAGGGAATTTTATTTGCACAATGGAAAGGTGTCACCTTTTGACAAAGTTTTAACTACTTGAGTGAATTTGTACTATCATGAATTAAGCATACATTTTTCGGTTAGGATGGTGTGTATAACAATTAGAGTGTGCATAACCGGTTTGAGGAACTGTATATTATGGTGTCATTTTGAATCACATTTAGTGAAGGTATACGATTTTTAACTAGTTAAACTAGTTGTTGTTCCGCAAGGCAGCAAGGTGCGACAAACGATTTCACACCTCTAACACGTGTTAGACAATTCGGGATATTCGTTTTATTAATACAACGTATTAAGTTGTACGAGTTGGGTAGTGCAATTAGTAGCGATGTTTCCGTGTAATAGCAGCGATTCGGGTGATATTAAATGTATAAGAAAAAGTAGCAATTTGAGGTTTTTTATACCTGAAGGCTGCTGGTCGGTTATGCAATGCGGCTATTTTTAGAAACAAAGTTTTGTATTTGGTGTTACCTCGAAGTCCAAGGAACGTCGCAGTCATATAGATGGTTCAGTTTGCATTAAGCTCTGCTATTGGTTATCATACTTCTGGCCTGGTATGGCCGGAAACATGGGCTAAAGACGAATATCGATTTATCTTCGCCCATATCATGTGGCTGTAACTTCATCGTAAAGTGGCGCAATTCAACCTTGTGTACATGGGTTGTGATTACCACTGCAAGAGTTGATCACTTTTCGGCAAATCTTCGAATGTTTTCGACTTAGGTGTACAAGTCAACATGCATCTACGTCTAATGTGTTCCTGATTTCGCTTGACGGAAGCATTGCAAGCGCCACCGGAATGCGCCTCTATTAACACATTGTCGGGACCTGTTTGCCGTCATTATTGTAATTGATTGTGCATACACGTCACGCCCCCATGACTTCACACCTGCTGCCGCCGTCACGTAAGCAGACTCCATCGACTTTTGTTTCCGTGGATTCAGAGAACTGTGAATATTCGCTGACCTATCAAGTGATGTTACAAATTACATCCTGATACAGGAGTCGCACTGCCAAGTGCATGAGCTGTCAATTGTGTGATATAATACTATATGCCTTGATGTGTTTTCCAATTGGATTCTCAATTACCAATTACCATCCACGGTTCAATGTTGTGTTTATGCTCTACTCTATACTTTGTTCTTCGCCCCCATTCAGAGAATCACATATGTGACATATATGCCACAGACATTGATTTGATTGGCTCTGGTTGTGGCGGTGGTGGTGGCGGTGGCGGTGGCGGTGACAGTGGTGGTGGCGGTGGCGACGGGGTGTTGTTACTACGATAGTGCATCATCATTTGGATTTAATCCTAGCATTCATTAATGTACGCTGTTGTGGAGATGTAAAGTTGCCAGCAGAAACACGCTGGATTTACAGGTCGTCATCGTCATCGCTTTGTTGTTGTTGTTTATGGTGGTGGTGGTGGTGGTTGTTGTTGTTGTAGCTGGTGTTAACTGGGCTTTTTGATGAAGCACAATGATGTTGGAGGTCTGCGTATTTCCGTGAGGAACTAATCAGACATATCATTTGCGCAGCCACGAGCGAAGCATTTATTATAGGTAGTTACCATTATATAGCCATTGCTGGAGTGGCCATGCATACGGCGACAGTGCACGGAACACATTCGCGGCTCTGCCGGTGGAGGCATGCTGAGCATGTCTAGTGCTTACAGAGCTTCAAAGTTAGAGGCAGCCTGCACTGCAACGATTAATGAGCTAGCTACGTCTGCAATGCTCCATCACATGGTCCGCTTCAGACTATTTCCAGTACCAGGGACCTCCCAATTTAGTGCTGTCTAGTACACCGGCAGATACAGTCATTATGCACTTCACCATTTAGTGTTGTCTGGTACACAGGCAGTAAAACTCACCAGGCACCTCACCGGTTAGTGCTAACTGTCTAGTACACCGGACAAATGAACCAACACTTCATCCATACTAAAGTCATATATTAACCTTACGCAACATCTTGTTTCTGCGGTATAGTCTGGTCAATTGTGTGCAATTCTTTATGATGACGACATCAACCCTAGAATATTATTCTTAGTGCGGTCACCGAGTATGTGGTTGTATATTATATTTCATGGCCTGAATATGAGAAAACCGATTAAAATGGCCTATAACATATAATGTTAAGCAGTATAGCATGTTTACCAACTTTATACTGTGATTAATTTAGGACTTGTTAAATAATGCCAACCTTCTGAAAAAATATTAGAAGTAAAGTATGTGTAAGGGTCTGCATACATAATTGTAGTGTAGTAATAACCCTAATTGTACAGTTGTGTAGGCCACCATAATAGGAGATATGACTATGAGTTAGTCGCCAGGTGGCGATACTGTTTGGCCACCATGACTTGTAAGGTGCTGCAACTGAGGACTTGATGTGTGACGATGACTATGTCATGAGAATAATACCAGCACATATTCCAGTACCTGTGGAGTAGCTTGTTATTGTACAGTAATTCGTGGATCCATAGAGGTTATTTGATACAACAAGCGGTGTGTCACATGCTAAACTTCTACACGATCAATGACATTATATCACCGTATATGAAAACAAAACTAAACAAAACATTTTGCCTGTCCCACGCCACACACGACATTGGTAAATTTTTAAGTACTTTTCCTTACACTTGAGCCGAAGCACGTCACATCAAGTCACGTTCAGATTGAGCCAATGTTGTGGTCTTGTATGGTAGACCTAGCACAGCATGTGTAGAAAGAGTGATTGTCTGTATATCAAATAGATTTATGTACGTCAATGAACACTTCAATGTATACACACTGAAGTATTGTAATTATGTTGTGTGTTGTTCTCCCAACATGCACCACGGTTCTCTACTTTATAATAAAACACATTCACGTTTGTGCAAATAAAATATTTGAAATGGCAATAAGTGTGACATATATTATTAATGTATGTGTTCTTTAGGCAATATTATTGCTTATAATTATATATTATACTATCATAAAATAATACATCATGTGTGTAAAGTTTGCGAAGAAGATTAAGTTATTAACCCATACTGTATAACATTGCGTAGTTGACACGACAACAAAAACTGCAAAAACGACCAAGCATAAACTTATGTTCTGTGCAAATAAGCAGCAGAGTGACGCTCTGATATTCATTGGAAAACTAAGTTAAGAAATATGAAAATCTGTTTGAAAAAAACAATCCTGAAAGGATACATACATAAAATAATGGCCCTCTTCTAGAAAACAAAATGTTGCCTTGTTGTCAAAGCATAGGCAGTCCTAATGACACACGTGCACCACAAGCATTAGCGTAATTCTGTGTACAACTTCACTCCTCATGTATTTCTTCGCAAACTTCCACGACAGAGGACAAAATGTTTCATTTTCAAAATGTAGTACAACTGTTATAGAGTCACACCTGTGTGTGGGAACGTACATCGTTCATGTGGAACTTTTCATGTGTATTGAGGCTACTGAGTTGTGCAAATGATATTCCACATAAAAAAAACATACGGCTTCATACCTGTGTGAATTCGGTCATGAACCCTAAAGTGACCTGACTGTGTGTATGATTTTCCACATGTTGCACAAGTGTGTAACTTCACACCTGTGTGAACCCTTTCATGTGTGGAATAGGCACGTGATTATGTGAATGATTTTATACATGTGGGACAAGTGTTTGACTTCACACCTGTGTGAATTCTTTCATGAATGTTAAGGGGACCATACTCTATGAACGATTTTGTACAAGTAGATCAAGTGTGAGACTTCACCCCTTTGTGAGAACTTACATGAATCTTACATCACAAGGACGTTGTGAATGACTTTCCGCATACAACACACGTATATGGCTTTACACCTGTATGAATATATTGATGGGTCTTAAGCATATTAGATGTTGATAATGATGTTCCACATGACTTCCCGGGATGGGTCGAATGTCATTTTTATTTATTTGTGTTTTCGAAAATGCAAAAACTATTTTTTATTGTAAATACATTGGTTGTGCAAAGTTTATTTGAGAAGTACTGGCCTTTCAAAAACAATTATTGCCAAATTGTACCTGCTGTATTTCAAATTAATCGTATAATATATATATATATATATATATATATATATATATATATATATATATATATATATATATATATATATATATATATAAATGGGTGTGCTGACATTTTCGGCGCCATCTCGTTTCGCTGACTGTCACCAGGATACGTGAACTCGCCGGGGATATATTGTTTGCGACAAAAAGTGCCGCCACATGGCTTATAATCGGGGCTAGACTTCATTTTTGTGCTTCCGGTATACATATTGTCATTACGTTATTGTTGAATTTCGCATAGATAATCTGTATCAATATGTCCACATATTCATCAAATAAACCTTTTCTGTTGAGGGCCAAATGGAAAGGCCCATATTATTTTATAGCGTTATACATTACTGACATGTGCAAAGTGCGTAATCTGGTATCCGCTAAAAGGTCATTTGGTGCGCCTAGAATCGCTGTGACGTCACTCGACATTGCATTTTAGTGTTGAGTAATGCTATAAACAGACACATCGAACAATTGTTGGCATTTAATTTACTTTTAATACAATAAGCAACCATGTACAACAACACAATGCTATGCAATTATATTCATTCATATTTATTGATAGGTGTAGCACAATGTGTTTTATTACGTAGCAGAATATTACCATTTACGTACTCTGCAGGGTATTATTTATTCACTGCGTACGTCAACACTTAGGAATAGGCTACACAAGTGATTATCTTTATATACTTGTTTCGAGACGATAGTTGACGAGACAATGCACGTACGGTTCCCAAGTTGTGCAAACCATAATACTTTAAATACATGTATGCCATAAAATAAATCATTGGTATTATTATTAACACATTTTAATGCTAGTTGTTTTAATAAATAATATAAACCAATGTGTTATTATTTATTCTCTCTATTTTCATTTCAAATGTTTTATATGTGTTAAATGCTATTGCGGCCAACGTGTCGTTGGGGTCCGGAAGTGAACATTTACGGGCAAATTTACCTAAAAGCAACATGGCGGCAAACGGCCGGCTTATTTCGACACCACGATACCGTCCGTACTGGCCGACCCAATATTGGCTGAGTCTCACTTATACATAAATAGACAATCATTTCACATGGGATGCGAGTCTCTAATTAGATAATAAATTAGGGAGTCGTTTCACATGTAGAACTCTATTCATGTAGAACTCATCGCGCAGCGATACGTTACATCGTGCAATCATAGCGTACAACAGGAGCCCCGCCATTTAGTAATTTGGTCGTCTAGACCAGCACACGGTTAGAATCAACATCCGGTTAAATATCACGCTTCCTACTATGCGAAATTATCCAACAGTTGCCAACATGTCGCTGTTGACAGCTTCACATTCACACCACATAGTAGAAAGCTAGGATATCAAAAATACTAACGCATTCGTAGCAACAACAAAAAAACAACGAAACCGACGACGATGGCGATAACAACACAATAAAAAACGACGAAGAACAACGACAATGACTACCACTACTACTACGACGATGACGACGGCGGCGACTACGACTATAACAAATAAGCGAGAAGCAAGAAAGTTACACAGCATCAGAAGCAATGGAACGTAACATGTACTGTGACCAATTTTTTTTCCGAATCATGTGCGCCGTGTGTTACAACCAGTAATATAATAATCGACCAGTAATAATAATCGACCGGTAGTGTAATAAATCGACCAGTAATGCAATAAAAATGATGAAGATAATCATGACGACGATGATGATGATGTTAATAATGATAATGAAGCAGGTGATGATGAGGTTGTTAAATTATGATGATGATGAAGATGACAATTAAGGGATCATCTTAGTCACGACGATAATGATGACGATGATGATGATAATGATGATGATAACGACGGTGATGATGATGGTGATTAATGGATGTGATGACGAAGAGGAAGAAGTGGTCATTTAATAATGGACTAGCCGATCATATCGAAGTATTATGGGGTTATCTCGTAAAATCAGGTGGTGGTCTCAAAAAAATTAATACGTTAAGGGGTCATCTCATAAAATGAAAGGATCTTCTCAAAAAAGTTAAAGGATCGTCATAAAACAATAAGTCATTAACAAGTTAACTATCTGGTCGTTTCAACAAATTAAGGGATAATCTGAAAAAAATAATGGTGCATTATGAAAACAGTTAATGGATCATATTAAAAAGTGTAACTAGTCACCGTAAATGAACTAACTGATCGTCTCAATAAATTAAGGGATAATTTCATAAAATAATGGGGTCTTCCAAACCAGGTTAACGAACATTTTAAAAAGCAGGGATCATTTAAAAAAACTTATTTAGCTGGTTGTGTCAAATACATAAGGTGTGACGCTATGAAATGAATCGATCACTTCATATAATTTTATTTTATTTTTAATTTAATATTTCGCTATATTATTAAATGGAAACAAAAGGCAATTGTTTGGAGCTATGCATCTAACAGAATGAATACAACTAATCATTTGCAACTACAATCAACAATATCACGCTAGTGGATTATTGGGAAAATCCTGTTGAACACACAACCACCACATTTCATGGGCTGCGCCATTGTCGTCGGTAAACCAACGTAGCGAGTTCCTGCTTATATATAAAACTAGTTTTCCGCATATCCGACAAATGACGCTTGTTCTTTTTAATGAATATTTACATTTTTAAAATGACCCCGTGACTTTGTTGAGAAACCCCTTTATTTTATGAGATGACCACTTAATATTTTGAGACGATCCCTTAACGTGTTGAGTCGATCAGCCACTTTTTAATCAACACGTCTATTTTTGAAAACATCAATTAACTTTTTTTTTAGTTTACCCCTTTTTATGAGATGACCCTTTAATGTTGTAAGATTATTTTTAATTTATTAATCCCTTATTTTATTGAGACGGTGAGCTAGCTTACTATTAATGACCGCTTGCTTGTTTTCTGATCCTATAGCTTTTTCGAGAAACCACAATTTTTTTATGAGATTATCCCATATTTTCAGACAATCATCTACATAAGTTTTTAAATGAAATTCTGCTGGTACACCATATCTCAGTGACTGCTAGGACATCCACTCCGTAGTTGCCTTTAACTACTTTGATTTAATCGATGTTGCTTGCCAAGGCACCCCGAATGCTAGTATTGGTGGTGGTTGGTACATCCCACTTGTTCGATTGTACGTTGATGAGGTTGCTGTGATTAGCCCCATTTCTGCTAATGTTAACGTTGTATTGTATGTTGCTCCCAAGGGCGCGTGTGTGGCGCCTCTGTGTGTGTCATATCGTCCAGGTTGACGGGATTGTTATTGCAATGTCCCACCTTGCCGACTGTGGAATTAACACATTGAACGCGCTGAAGCCAGACAATACCACTTGAAAGGGTCTCCGTAGCATTGCTCCTCCTCGTTGAATTATCCTAGTTGGCTGCGTAAAGGAAATGTCGTTCATTGCTAGAGCTTTCAATAATGAATTGTTGCCTGGTTTTCCATACACAAAGCCGATCAACTGATAGAGAGCCTTTACTGAGCATTGCAGGGGGGTGGACAAGCTTGGCTGAATCATCTGCTACTGTTTGTGACAACTGCTGCTTGGTAAAATTGTTCGAAATTGAGCGATTGATGTCGCAATTTCCGAAACTTTATCTCCTCCACATTCACTGTGTGTATGGAGCAGTTTGCTAAAATTGGCATATGATAGTTCATCAAACTTAAAATTAATCACACTAAAGCCAAACATTTCTTTGGTTCTGTCGTGTAGACGGACACACACACACACGCACGCACGCACGCACACACGCACGCACGCACGCACGCACACACACACGTACAGGCTTATGACTTGTCAGTAAGATATTACAGACGGGTGTTGCAGTATTCTGGCGAAATGGCTCTCGACAAATTGGACATCACGTTTGTGCTCCTGCTCTGTGTGGCATTGCGCCAGTCACGCCAGAGTTTTCGGACTGTCGGCGTCAGCACGAAAGAAACACAAATAAAGACTCCCTGGCAAGTGTTGCACACAATGAACGGGTACGTCAAGAAATGTAGAACGTCGATCATTGCTAAGTAACCGAACAGCCACGTGAAGCCCATCAGTGACGTCAACCGTATGTAAATGACGAACATCCTGCGTTGTTGTTTCGGTGGTCGCGCTCTACTGGCCGTTGACATGGCACGTCTTAGAGCAACGACGGTGCGAACAAACAACACAGTATTGGCTGCGATCACTACGGCTAGAGGAGTTGCAAAGTAATATTCTACGGCTCGGGGACCTGAAATCCAACACATCATCGTGTTACCATAGCTGAAAGGTATATTCGTGCCGAAGTCGATACCCAGACAGACGGCAACAAAGACAGCTGGTAGTCCCCAGGCGTATACGGCAAAACAACGAAGACGAGATGTATCGCGAACACCGTTAGATTGCTTCAGATCAGCAAATGTGCACGACGTATCGAAAGCAAGTACATTCATCCAGAGAAAGGCGACTAGCCAAGTGTAGTGTTGGACGACGGCCACGGCGACGCAAACCTCACGATACGACATGAAAGTTCTGCTTATTTGGAAAGAGAGCTGAGCAAAGAACAACGCTCCGCATAGATTCATTATGCATTTCCCTGCTCGAGTGCGAATCTCTTCGAACATACAGTAGGTGATCGTCGTGCATACGAGACAGGCCATTGACAAAGTGCTTCCGATCAATGTAAGTATATTCTGTACAATAGAATCAGTTGTTTGGCTGTCGTGATTGTCGCGAAGAATCCCGGTCAGATTAGAAAGCATCGACTCACACAATACGATCGCATTCGATTCCAGTCTCAGAACATTTCTCTCGCGGATTTGCACTTCTTGCGATGTTCCATTGTACACCACGAATAACTCACCCATGTCGATGTATTCGTTTGCCGGAAATGTGACCGTATTACAACTGAATGTGTCGTGTTCACAAACCAAGGCTGCCGTTCTATTGATCCATGTGTCGCTGTAACGCCACGACAAAATAACAGGCGTTTCAATAAACCCATACACTTGGGCCGTACTCACAACCAGAAATGTAGACGGAATTGTGTCTGGAAACGTTTTGTTACCCAAGAAAACTAAATCGCCTCGAATCTTAGGTGATCCTTGTAAACAGACACCAGATGAAGCGTTAACGTCTTGGTTGAACACAATTATGTCGATTTGCGAACTATTTGAACTATAGAAGAATAACTCATCGCTATCGTTGGTTGTTGCAGCAAACAACTCCACTTTAGAGGCGACATCAGCGAAACTTCTGGACAATGTCTCTTGAATCCAACATGTCGATATGTTGGAAGTAAATGTATCCCAGTTGTTCCACACTTTAAGGATATTGCATGGTTTTTGCCTTGTTGAAATTCCAACGACATCAACACCGATACTTTTGATAATATGTTCTAGATCAAAGTGTTCCAACTCTTTATGTGCAGTCGATATGACGATATATATTCTAATGTCACGTTTCCCCGACAGCATCTGTGGCAAAGTCATATTCAGTTTCGCACATCGTTTGTCTCGCAGACCTACGTGACCATGAGGACACGTCGGTGTGATGCAAAACCCAGTCTTGTGGTCGTAAAGGCTGTCACCAACGCACACAGCGAATGGCTTAATCAACTGTACGGGCACGAACATCTGTATGAAAGATGCCAATTGTCCGTGTGGCACATGTAAGTCATAACTCATGGTCAGTGGGTCAGTGAGCCCGTTACACATGGCGCAGTGCGGATTACTGTAAAGTTTACGTGAAGGTGTGTGATAAATGCGCGCCCTATATTTCTCACAAGTCGATCTTAAGTAACCGAAATCAAACCGTGGATCAGTTACGTCAGCGTTGCAGACGTGTGCTGGGCGAGTTTTCTTCGAACAGTTGTGGCGGAAATATATGTCGCCAACGTTCTTCACATTTGAGAAATTGAACTGAATTTCGCAGTTGGAAATGTTTTGGTCGTATATGGTATCTCGGTCGGAGCGCTGCCAATAGTACGATCTAGTTGTGTTCGAGCAGTTAGAGGTCACACCAGCGGTCGTCATATCATTGAAATTCTCGCCAGGATTATTGCAAATTGCGCAATACTGGTTGCGGTAGATGACGTCCCGAAATATAACCGGAATTCCTGTAGTATGAAAGTTGTTCATCACGGATGGTCGTTCGCAGAGATTAACTATTATATTACCAGTGGTTGTCATATTTCCGCAAGACGACACAACCATTAATTCATTAATTAATTTATTTGTTATGTTAATATAGACACATTGGGCAGTTGGTGACTTTCGATTTCGCAAAATGTCTCCGTAATTGTTGCGCGTTACGTTTGGACCAGACAAGCAGGATGCTTCGTAGTCGAGACAACAGTCTCCGAGACGGACACAGGCCCTGTCACTGTAGCATTCGCCGGGATTCAGGGGCAAGTAATTAAGACAGATGTGTGCGCTATACCTGTTGAATAATTTGTCGTAGAACATGCCTTCGAGTTCGTTTATCGTTGGATGTTCATATGTGATTATTTCAGTAGATGTTGTCGGGTTGTTGTGATTGTACGTGTCCTTTGTGTCAGTCAATGCAGGAGTCGTGATGCTGGAAATGTTTGCTTTGTTGCGTACATTCTCACCAGTTGTGTTCGCAACCTTTCCAGTATTGACTGATTGGGGTGTTGTGTTGTGCAGTGACTCTGGCACTGATGACTTGGTGTCCGTGTCTGTAATTGCATCCTTGATAGTATTGACTGAAGGGAACATTATGTAGTTGATTGACTCTCCCACTAATGCTCTGTCGTCGGTGTATGCCGTCACATCCTTGCCAGGATTGCCTGTGTTGCGGTTTGACTGTGTCACTAATGCTCTGGTGTCCGAGTCTGGAAAGAGTAAGCGATGACGAAATACAAGTGATGTGTTTGAACATAAGATCTGCTTCGGGTGTCGCAAAATAGAAGAATGCTAACAAGAAATATACATTCGGAGTTAATTAACAATAATAGCAATGCATCAAAGCGCAACACACATATCGCACAATAATATTTTTTAGCATAATACGAAATCGTTTCAACTATAACTAATCAATGTTGAAGTATTTTGTTATTATTGAATTGTACTTGTACTTGCTGGATTGTTTAAACTAACTCTGATAGCAAACAATTATTAATACGCTAATTTAGACAATATAACATCTACGTAATTATCTCAGTAACATTTCGTTTTCAATTTATTTCTGGCATCAATATGTCCCTTTATGTGGCGTGCTCATTTTGTTCAAACAGCTCCACTTAAATGCCACTAAATCCAAATATGTATTTTAATTTTGAATTACAAACAATATTCCCACAAATAGTCCAGGGTATTAATAAAACAAATAATGATAGCATAGCATCATCGAGCGTACACTGAATTAATCCCACAAAATACAGGTTGCAATTAGACAATGTAAAAACTCTAGTAACACCCGCCTATCAGCATTATTAACAACTTCCTACAAGCAATAGTAATAAACGCATATCAGCCCTAGTAACCTCCTGCTACCAGGCCTTCCCACCAGCCAAAAGTAAACTATTCCTACCAGTCCTAGTAACACTTACCTACCAAACCTACCAAAACCCTCATAAGAGCCGAAGTTGCACAATAGTACGAACAGCTGTAGCATTACCATAATAGTATAATGATAATAGGTGTGCGCTTGTGCAGCTGCGACGTGTAATGCTGTCTAGGTAATAATTACATTATTGCAAACTATTCGCTGTATTGAACATTTATTCTACACCTAATTTGATTGTGAACGTACGCGGACGACTGTAATGTCATCAGTTTTTAACGTGAATATTTAATCTTTCCGGATTTTAGTGTTTTTTTATAACAGAGTATTGTGCAGTTGTAGTGACATCTCCAGCGAACTGTGATGATCACAATGGTGATCGTGTATTCAAGCTATCAGCTGAGACAACTAATGCAACATACTGATAGATCTGTCACATTAGGCAAGTGGTAACATTCGATTTCGTAAAATGTCTCCGTAATTGTTGCGCGTTACCTTTGGACCAGACAAACATGATATTTCGTAGTCGAGACAGCAATCACCGAGATGGACACAGGCCCTATCACAGTAGCATTCGTCATGATTCCAGCCCAAGTAATTAAGACAGATGTGTGCGCTAGACGTGTTGAATAGTTTGTCGTAGAACATGCATTCGAGTTCGTTTATCGTTGGAGTTTTATATATGATTATTTCAGTAGATGTTGTAGGGTTGTTATTACTGTACGTGTCCTGTGTGTCAGTCAATGTCGTTATGTTGGACATGTTTGCTTTGTTGAGTACATTTTTACCAGTTGTGTTCGCAACCTTTCCAGCATTGACTGATTGGGGTGTTGTGTTGTGCATGGAAGATGTCAATGTGCGTGTTGGCGACACTGACATTACATCAGTGAACAGTGTAAAAAAAATGGGTGTTATCTTCGACTCTGCCATGAACATGGAGCAACGTGTGAACAGAGTATGTAGGTCTGGATATTATCAGCTCCGCAACATTGGGCACACTAGGCGTTATCTCACAGACGATGCCACTCAATCATTAGTCAAAGGGCTTGTAGCATCACGTCTAGACTATTGTAATGTTCTGCTCAGTGGACTGCACCATACATCAATTAACAAGTTACAAAGTGTGCAGAACACCGCGGCACGGATTGTAATCAGAACATCACGCTACAGCCACATAACACCAGTGTTGATAAACCTGCACTACCTGTTAACTATCGTGTCAAATTCAAAATCCTTATGCACACATATAAAGTCCTACATGGACAGGCTCCAGGATATATGTCGGACATGCTGAATGTGTACAAATCAAGAAGACCGCTACGATCCATGGATTATGTGACACTAGAAGTTCCAAGGGCTAGAACAGTTATTTACGGCGACAGAAAATTCCAGTGTTCAGCAGCTAAGTTGTGGAATGCGCTACCGGCTCACATTCGTGAAGCAAAAACACTGAACATTTTCAAGAAGCTGCTAAAAACACATTTGTTCCTGGTTCATGTTGATGCTTAACTCTTTCTAGTCGCTTTATAAGTTCGGCATAATAATAAATAATAACCCACCTACCAGTCTTAGTAGCACCCTCCTTGTCTCTACGAGTGCTAAAAAAGAATATCCCGTGCCCTGACCCACGATTTATCCACCATCTCTGTGATAGGCTCAAATTGTGTCCTTGGAAAGCAAACCACCACGTCGTCGCCTGGTGTAGCACTCTGCCAGTCTTACTAATTATACAATCCCTTACAAACACCCCGTTTCTCCTCCTCACCCTCTCCATCACTACCTCAGAGTAGCTCTTGAGTCGGATCCTTTCCGTCGCATTATGTCCCGAAGTACTATCACCTGCCAGCATATTATTCATCTCCCCCTCGCCCATTAACATGTCACCTTTCCCTGCTGTCCCCTGGCTATATTGCGCTCCCATACTCTTCAGTCCCGTCTCTTTCGATCCCGTCTACTTCCCTCCCATCTCGTTCACTCCCGTCTCCTTCGCACATATGGTCTCTCGTTTCCATCCGTCCGGTCTCCGTACGTCCAGTCTCCTTCCGTCCTGTCACCTTACCTCCTCTCAGCCTCCCCCAGGCTGAAATTAGCTTTCGTAGCATCTCTCATCGCCTTCACCCACTTTACCATCCACTTTTCCCCCACCGGAACCACTGGCATAACCCTACATTAAAATTAAAAATGTCCGCCTGAACTCAGCTCAGGACTTCTCACAACCGGATTTGACGAAGTCTACCCAGTTGCAACAACTCCTACACGCTAAATGCCTGGTGGCCTTTACTTTTCCGTTTGGACGGCGCCGTCTCAACATTTAGTGTGTTAGATTAATATTGTTTATGGTGTTTTCACCTTTCTATGTTAAACTTGAATAAGGCTATTTTTGCGATCAAAAGAACACATTATAATTAAATAATTAAATAACTATTTTGGTTTTAGTTTAATGCTGACAATTCTATTCTTGCTAACTCTGTTCTACTAAGCCAAAACAAGCCTGCATTCTAGCGTAAGGTTGGTGTTGTGTTCAAAACAACACTTTGTAATTAAATAATTAAATAACTGGATTAGTTAGGCTTTAATTTAGAGCACAGTCACATAGTTGAATTTGGTGGATTGTATATTTGTCTAAAGCGTGGAATATTGATCGGTTAAGTATTATTATTACATGTATATTAAACATAAACGTATAAGAGTCCTTGTTTAGGCAATAGTTGCTTTTAAAATTTAGCTATAGGAGTAATTTAGGGTAGTTTATATCGTAGATCGCCGAAGACTCGGTAGCCGGGCGATAATTAAGGTTTGTTGTGGTCAGTTGATTGGGTACATAATACGAACACAATATTATTGTAAATAATTTAGTACATATTAAAGATTGAGAACCTGACTATTTTGTTTTAGCAACATTTATTGTTAAAAGTTTGCCGTAGGTAGTAATTCAATGTAATTTAACGAAGGTCGCTGAAATGTCGTTAGCGCGAACGATATTACGTTTTGTTATAGTCCGCTGTTACATAGAAAGTAAGTTGCAAGGCAGTAGTTGTAAATTTAATTAAGACATAAGAAAAATAGCATAAAGATGGTATTACAACACAAAAACAGTCTTTGTGAAGACTACCTAGCATAAATTGATTATAAACGAATTATAAACAAATATAAATTGAATTTCTAACATGGCACCGTGCAAACGCCAAGTAAAAGCGAAACGTAATTTGACATGCTCTAGCTGCGACAGTTGGGTAGACTTTGCAAAGTCCGGGTGTGTAAATTCGTGGGCAGAGGTGCAGGCAGATGAATTTCATTTCGTGTGTAGGGGGTGTATGACAGTGAAATATCTGCAGGAGCAGGTAAATGAGTTAAGGCATATGATTTTGATGATGACAGGGCAGGGTGAGAAAGGATAGAGCAGAGGTGGGAGAATGATGAGAGCAGAGGTGGTGAGACAGGGGAGCGCAGAGGTGGTGAGAAAGAAGATAGCAGAGGCGGTGAGAACGGGGAGAGCAGATGTAGTATAAACGAAGAGAACAGAGGTGGTGAGAACAAGGAGAGCAGTGGCAATGTGAGGAAGAAAGCTGGTAAGAAGAAGAAAGATGGAAAAAGGAAGGATGTGCAACAAAAGGCAGATAAACGAGTGAGTGAAAAGGGATTGTCAGGTGGCAGGATGGTCGAGGATAACAAGAGCAGGGAAAAGGAGAAAACTGTGGATCAGAAGAAGAAAGATGAGAGGATGCAGAGTATGCAACAAAAGAGAGGTAAGCGGGTGAGTGGAGAGGGATTGCCAGGTGGTAAGACAGTAAAGATTGATGATAGAAGAGAAAGGGGGCATAGTGTGGGACAGGAGAGGAGCTTTGCTGATGTAGTATCACAGATGAAGGATAGGAAAGCCCATGTATTTATGGGGGATTCCATCATTAGAAAAGTGGATAAAATTGAGGAGACGACGTAACAGTATGCCTACCAGGGGCAAAAATAGAGGATATAGCAGAGAAGGCAGGACAAGTCATGGGTGGTGGCACGGGAGGTGCTGTTCTCGTGCATGTGGGAACGAACAATGCCGAGAAGGAGGGAACGTCAGCCATCGTTGGTAAGTACAGGAGGTTGATCAAGACACTTAAAGACGAGTTGGATATATTGCATTGTCCGGGATATTACCAATAATGGGAGGCAGGGTGAGGAATATAGGAACTGTAGGGGGATGGCGATCAACACACAAGTACAGAAGATATGTATGGAGGAGGGAGTAGACTTCATAGACATGTGGTTAAACTTTGTGGGAAGAGATGACTTTTTCATGAGAGATGGACTTCACATGACAGGGAAGGGTGCTGCAGTTCTTGGGTGTGAGTTTGTCAGAGTTGTCGACGAGGGCACAGGTACCATAAATTATTTAAACTAGATGCGCAGGGGGAACTGACAGAGGAAATTCAAAGGAGTATTACTACAAATACACATCCAAATAAATGTTCACCAATAATTCCAGACAATGAACTTAAAAGTGTATGCTTAAATGCCAGGAGCATAGTAAATAAAAAAGTGAGTTAGACATCATGGTAGCAGATATTGATCCTCATTTAATAGGCATCACAGAATCATGGGCAAATAAAGATATAGTAGATGCTGAATTAGCACTGACAGGCTATGTAATGTTTAGGAAGGATAGACAAGAAAGAAGGGGAGGTGGAGTAAATTTATATAATAAAGAATCTATCCAAGCATATGAAATAACACTGACAAGTGAAGCAGATTGTGAGGAAGCAATTTGGTGTAACATAGTTACCAGGAACTCAACATTAACAATAGGAGTAATTTATTGTAGACCTAACATATGACAAGAGGAATATGTAAAATTACAAAAGGCGATAAGAGAGGTGAGCAAGGGGAATGTGTTATAATGGGTGATTTTAACAATGACCATATACAATGGGAATCATTAGAGAGTGCTGGAGGTGACGACCATCAGTTTCTACTTCTAACACAGGATTGTTTCCTTACTCAACATGTCTTGGAACCAACCAGAGGTGGGAATGTGTTAGATTTAATTTTGTCTTCTCAAAATGAATTAGTTGACAATGTTAAAGTACACGAACCTTTGGGTTCAAGTGACCATAACCAAATCCATTTTAATATAAAAGTAAAAACAGGGAATATATATAAAAAAACAATGGAGGAGGAATTTCAACAAAGGCAAATATAAAGAGATGAGAACATATCTAGCAAATATAGATTGGAATAACATGCTGAAGAACCAGACAGCAACAGAATGCTGGACTTGTTTAAAATTTGAGATTGACGGCATTATTGCGAAATTTATCCCATTAAGAAAACAAGGGAAAAGGTCCAGGAAGAAACACCTGTCAAAAGAGGCTATTAGAAAAAATTTTCGCTAACAGATGCTGTGGAGGGTATATAAACACACTGGAAATGTAGAAGACTACACAAACTACAAAGAGGCACTTAACCTAGGTACAACTGAAATAAAAAAAATCTAAAAGAACCTTTGACAAAAAATTGGCAGGTAATATAAAAAATACAGCAAGGGTTTCTATGCTTATTTAAGGAGTAAACAGAAAGTTCGAGATAAGTTCAGACCATTGCAAAAACAATAGTGAAAACATAATTTCATACGGGTTTCAAATGGCAGAGGTCCTAAATGAGTATTTCAGCTCAGTTTTTACCACAGAAGATATCAGCTCACTTCCAGTTCCATTTACTAAATTTGAGGGAAATAAATCACAACAGTTGGGGCAGTTATTTGTAAAATTAAAAAGATGAAAGATAATAAATCACCTGGAGTTGATGGGATACCCCCAAAACTGCTTAAGGAAATTATTGAGCAAATTAGTACACCACTAGCAAAAGTGTTTAACTCGTCACTAGAAGAAGGAATAGTTCCTTCAGAATGGAAAGAGGCAAACATTACACCGTTATTTAAGAAAGGATCGAGGAACAAACCAGACAATTACAGACCAGTGAGTTTAACATCAGTTGTATGTACATTACTCGAAACATTAATTAGAGACCACATGGTGGAATTCCTTGTAAAACATAAATTTATAAACACATCTCAATATGGGTTCCTAAAAGCAAGGTCATGTCTAACCAATCTCTTATGTTTTTTTAGAAGAAATTACAAAGTGGGTAGATGACGGGTCACCAGTGGATGTTGTCTACTTAGATTTTCAGAAAGCTTTCGATAAAGTGCCACATCAAAGATTGCTACTTAAACAAAAAAGCCCATGGTATAGGCAATGACATAATCAACTGGATAGAAAAGTGGCTTACACACAGAAGACAGAGAGTAATAGTAGATGGTGATATTTCAAACTGGAAATCTGTTCTGAGTGGGGTACCACAGGGATCAGTATTAGGCCCTATACTGTTTTTAATATATATATATATATATATATATATATATATATGTATATATATATATATATATATATATATATATATATATATATATATATATATATATATATATATATATATATATATATATATATGTATATATATATATATATGTATATATATATATATATATATATATGTATATATATATATATATATATATATATATATATATATATATATATATATATATATATATATATATATATATATATATGTATATATATATATATATGTATATATATATATATATATATATATATATATACATATATATATATATATATATATATATATATATATATATATATATATATATATATATATATATATATATATATATATTAAAAACAGTATAGGGCCTAATACTGATCCCTGTGTTACCCCACTCAGAACAGATTTCCAGTTTGAAATATCACCATATATATATATATATATATATATATATATATATATATATATATATATATATATATATATATATATATATATATATATATAAATTATTTGGAAGATGACATATCTAGCAAAGTACTCAAATTTGCAGATTACACAAAAGTGTTCAGAAAGGTTATTAATGATACATATAGACAAAGTTTACAGGATAATCTAGATACATTAGTTAAATGGTCAGAACAATGGCAAATGTTATTAAATTTTGGGAAGTGTAAATGCATACACATAGGACATGGAAAATGGACGAAGAATATAAAATGGGGGATGCTGTACTAGGTAGGACCACACAAGAAAAGTACTTAGGTGTAACATTTAGTGCTGACATGAAAGTTTCAGAGCAATGTGGGAAGGAAATCAAATTCTAGGGCTAATTATGAGAACTATCACGTATAATTAGAAACAGCTAATTGTACCATGTACAAATTAATAGTTATACCACATTTGAAATATTGTATACAAGCATGGAGGCCGTATCGTAAGAAGGACATAGACCAGCTAGAAAGAATACAACGAAGAGCAACTAAAATGATTCCAGAATTGAGAGACCTTAGTTACGAAAATCGCTTATTACAATGTGGTTTGACAACACTAGAGACCAGGAGACTAAGAGGAGACCAAATATAAGTGTTTAAAATAGTGAACGTTTATGAGGATGTTGATAGGAATATGTTCTTCAAAGTTAAAGAAGGCAGTATAACCAGTGGACACAAAGCAGCATTAGTTAAGGAACAGTGTAGGTTGGACATGAGAAAGTACTCTTTCTCCCAGAGGGCGATGAGTGAATGGAACAAACTGCGAAATGATTGTGTTAATGCTAATAGTGTGAATATGTTAAAAAAAGTAATTGACAGATATATGATAAGGGCGGGCTACACATAGATGATAACATTGTTGGACTCTCGATAAGCCAATGACTTCCTTGTCCACTTGCCATCTGGAACTTGTTGTTTGGGATGGTAATCTTGTTAAATCTTGTTAAAAACCCTATTTTCCCTCGCTGACTTCCATGCCGGATTCCACGACTCACTTATGCAAAATACTGCCTCTGACTAAATGTTATAACAAAATTGTTTCCTACTATAAGTCTAAAATATGTTTATGTATAATATATATGTTATAGCAATACTTATTATTCTAATTAATATTCCACGCATTTTATGACAATTCACTGCACCAAATTCAAAACACTGCAGCCCAATATTATCCTGCTAATGGAATCCTTCCAACCTTATTAACGCCCTTCGGCAAACCTTAACACAATCTAAGAAGCCCTGGTAGCGCAATCCTACCAGTTATGCTATCACCACCCAATCAGCTCTAGAAACACAATCCTATCAACCCAAGAAGAACCCTCCTACCATGTCTAGTGAATCTACCAGATGCCCCTCCCCCAGCAACACACTCTAGTACCACCGTCCAACCAGAAATAAAGAAACCTTCTTACCAGCCCAGGCAACACATTACTATCAGGTCTCCTAACACCCACATAGGGCGTAGTAATAACTTCGTACCAGCGCTTGTACCACACTCCAGCTCCAGTTCTTCCCTCCTCCCAGCCCTAATATCAAACTCTTGATAGTGAGGAGGCAGCAGATGTGGAGAGTGAAGGACTGCAGGATCATTGCTGGTGAGCATGTGGCCACACAGCACAAGATCATTGCTGGTGAGCATGTGGCCACACGGCACAAGATCATTGGTGGTGAGCATGTGGCCACACAGCACAAGATCATTGGTGGTGAGCATGTGGCCACACGGCACAAGATCATTGCTGGTGAGCATGTGGCCACACAGCACAAGATCATTGGTGGTGAGCATGTGGCCACACAGCACAAGATCATTGGTGGTGAGCATGTGGCCACACAGCACAAGATCATTGGTGGTGAGCATGTGGCCACACAGCACAAGATCATTGCTGGTGAGCATGTGGCCACACAGCACAAGATCATTGCTGGTGAGCATGTGGCCACACAGAACAAGATCATTGGTGGTGAGCATGTGGCCACACAGCACAAGATCATTGGTGGTGAGCATGTGGCCACACAGCACAAGATCATTGGTGGTGAGCATGTGGCCACACAGCACAAGATCATTGGTGGTGAGCATGTGGCCACACAGCACAAGATCATTGGTGGTGAGCATGTGGCCACACAGCACAAGATCATTGGTGGTGAGCATGTGGCCACACAGCACAAGATCATTGGTGGTGAGCATGTGGCCACACAGCACAAGATCATTGGTGGTGAGCATGTGGCCACACAGCACAAGATCATTGGTGGTGAGCATGTGGCCACACAGCACAAGATCATTGGTGGTGAGCATGTGGCCACACAGCACAAGATCATTGGTGGTGAGCATGTGGCCACACAGCACAAGATCAATGGTGGTGAGCATGTGGCCACACGGCACAAGATCATTGGTGGTGAGCATGTGGCCACACAGCACAAGATCATTGGTGGTGAGCATGTGGCCACACGGCACAAGATCATTGCTGGTGAGCATGTGGCCACACAGCACAAGATCATTGGTGGTGAGCATGTGGCCACACAGCACAAGATCATTGCTGGTGAGCATGTGGCCACACAGCAAAGCCCCTGTTTTTTGTTGTGCGGAGGTTGACATTAGATTGCGAGAAACTTGGAACAACAAAAGGAACAGTGCAATAGAAATTGAAGGTTTTCAAAGACGCTTTTGTTGGCATAGCAGAGGAGCTGTTTGATATAACGTCTGGAAAAGGGGGGTCATCGTCAAGATGGAAACAACAAAGTTGGTGGATGGAAGAAGTTGTAAAAGCTATAGGAGAAAAGAGAGATATATGTAAGATGGTAGAACGGATCGAGGAGAATGGGGAACAACCGAATACAATATTACAGAAACTGTGCGGACAGTAGAAGTAGGCGGATAGGAGAGCCGTGGGAAAACCAAAGAGGGAAATGGAGGAGGAACTACACAGAAAGTTAAGCGAGGACTGCGGAAAGAAGTTGATATATAAGATGGCTCAAGAGAGGGATGAGGACATGAAGGTTGTAAAAACTGGATCAATAGTCAAATACAAGAATGGAAAGCTATTCACTGACAGGAAAGATATATTAAAGGTATGGAAGGAGTATTTCAAGGAGCTGCTGAACCAAAGGGAAAACTGCAAATAAGAACTACCAAGTGCAGTAGAAGGACATGCGAATGTGGAGGAGATTGGGGATGCAGAGGTAGAGGGAACAATGAAGAAGATGGAGAGAGGACGCGCGACAAGTAATGATGAAGTGTAAATGGAGATGCTGGTAATGGCTGAACATGTTGGGGTTAGGTGGACAAGGCGATTGATACGTACCTGCATGAGAGAGGGGAAGATCCCAGATGAGTGGCGGACGGGGTTGATATTCCCTGTATGGAAAAGAAAGGGAAATATTCACGACCCTGGAAATTATCGAGGTACCATGTTGCTGAGCCATGTCCTGAATGTGTTAGAAAGGATTCTGCATGGAAGGATAAGGAGGATAGTGGAGTTTGAAATGGGAGAAGAACAACAACGTTTCAGAAGAGAGGATGTTCACTCTGAGACAACTGGTGGAAAAGAAAATGGATGAATACGATAATGTGGCTCTGGAATTCATATATCTTGAAAAGGCATACGACACAGTTCCGAGAGATGTGGCCATGGCCACGTTGAGTTGGATGGGTGTCCCAATGGCGGAGGTGAGGATGGTCGAAGGCACGTATGAAGAGACAAAAGGTAGTGTGCGGACCGGGAATATCGGAGGAATTCAGGGTGAACGTCGGACTGAGACAGGGGAGTGCCCTAAACCCACTGTTATGCATTGCCGTAGTGGAAGTGATCAGCAGGAAAGCGAATACAACGGACATTCTCCGTACGCTGATGATCTGGCAGTAGTAGCGGACAATGAGGCAAACTTTCAAGAGCGCATAGTAGATTGGAAGGAAATCTTTGGCAAATATGGATTGAGAGTAAGTCTAGAGAAGATGGAGGTGCTTTTGATCGGGCAGCAAAACATATATATTGACATAAGACTGGATGGGAAGAAACTGAAAAAACGAGACACCTTTGTATATCTGGGTGGAGCGGTTTACGGGGACGACAGTACGGACACGGAATTTCGCAGGATAGTTCCAGCTGGGGCGAGTGCGTGGAAGAAAGTGAAAGGGTTGATGGGAGATAGACACATATTTCGAAAGCTAAAAGGAAAGTTTCTTAACTCATGCATAACATCAGCACAACTATATGACCTAGAGACCATGACGATGACAGAAAAACAACAAAAGAGACAGCAAGTTTGCGAGAATAACTAGGTGAGAAGAATGGCGGGATTGAAAACAATCGAAAAGCGAAGAATTGAGAATGGAGTTGAGGGAGGAAGTTGGTGTGAAAGAGTCTCACAAGGAAGCTGGTGAGGAGCTTGCTAAGGTGGGCTGGACATGTCGAAATAATGGAAGGGTGGGTGCGATTGACGAAGATAGTGGATGCGCTTGGAGCGGATGGCAGAAGAAGGAGAAGACTGAGGCTGAGATGGAAGGACTGCGTGAAGAGAGATATAGTGGGAATGGGAGGGGAATGGAGAATGAGTGCAGGAGAGTGCAGACGATTGGTGGAGACGGTAGTAAAACTGGACTAGTTATGAAGAAGATAGGAAACATAAATCGAAGACCAGTATCGGTGCCAGCCTCAGGAAAAGGAGGAGAGCAACAACCAGCCATAGAAGCACACTCCTACCATCCCTGAAAACAACATTCTAACAGCCCTAATAGCGCCCTCCTACCAACCCTAGCAGCTATCGTACCACCCTCCAACATTCCATTCTCTAATAAGACGTAGCCTTAGCATCGTCATCCTACCACCTCCTACAATACCTAGTAAACATTTCTAACAGCAATGATAACAAGTTATTTCCAACCGTAGGAGCACACTCCTACCTGTTCCAGTCGCACCCTCAACCAGCTCTAGATGCTCCCTTCTACCAGCCTCATACCAGCCTATTAACAACCTTTTACCAGCCCTATGTGTTCCCACCTACCACCGCTGCTAGAATCATCAAGTATCGTCCCTATAAGCACCCTCCTACCACTCTATCAGACTTGGAAACACCCTAATTACTTCCTCGAACTAACCCTAGCAACACCCTCCTTCCACACATAGCAGCACCCTACTACCAGCCCAGTAAACACCCTCCTAATTGCATCACCCTCCCATTAGGTCTAACATCACGTTCGTACTAGTCTTCCTACCAGCCTTTGCAACACCCTCCCGAATTGCTCCCTCATACAAACCTTAGTAACACCTTTCTACCAGTTCTACTACCACCTTACCACAAACCGCAGAGACATCCTCCAACAACGCTCCATAATCGCTATGAACAATCTCCTGCCAGGTAGAGTAACATTTTCGTACCAGCCTTAGTATCACACTCCTACCAGCTCTATGTGTGCCTTCCTACCTGCTCTAGTAACACCCTCATACAATCCCTAGAAGTACCATCCTACCAGATCTAGCAAAACCAATCATAGTAGCACCTTGCTACATGCCCTAGTAACACCCTACTATCAGCCCTGGTAACACCTTCCAAACAGTCCTAGTAATACTTCCTACCAGATTTAGTTGCTCTCTCTCTCTCTCTCTCTCTCTCTCTCTCTCTCTCTCTCTCTCTCTCTCTCTTTCAAACTGTAGTAACACCCTCCCACTTATACTACTACTACTACTAATAATAATAATAATAATAATAATAACACTAATAGTAATAATAGTAATATTAGCAATAGTTAACTTCTATAGCGCATATATCCTCAGGAACCTGAGCCCAAATTTGCAACAAACTGGAATCATTCAACCTTATGATGAATGGGAACGCGCAAAAATCACCATTACAACAAGAACCGGCAATGATTTCAGATGGAAATGCAGTTTGGCATAAATACGTGTTCAGATTTAGGGAATGGTATCGGGTGATCTCAATGTGATGAGGACTTCCTCCTCCAAATCCTAGTTGCTCCTTCATACCATCCCTACAATAAATATTTTCCACCAGTCTGAGCTAGTTGTTCCCTCCTTCCATCCCTTGTTGAACTTTCCCACCAGCTCAAGGCATATCATGTAATGAGTATATACGTTCTACCCTTTTGTATGCAGTATAGTAATCTACAGAAGGTACAATATAAAGAAAACTTTTGCGAGTAACAAGCGACAAGCCTCCTTTGTGATGCGTCTCATACATACCACTGTGTCTGTACTTACTGTGCTGGGGAAAGGTTGAACCAGGGTATTGGGCAGCATACACTGTGGTGTGCGAGCCACGGCCATGTGCAGCGTACACGGTGGCGAACATCAGATAGCGCAGCAACATTCTCTCAACCAGTGTCGTCGTGGACACATTCGAACAAGCCATGACCATGGTCAATATAAGCCAGATGTCAGTGAATCAAACATTTATAGATCGCTACGGAGGACGTTAATGGGCTATAAACTGTTCATCACCCTTAACATGTTTCATTTCCATTAGATAGACGATGTCATTGACCTAATGATGCTTAAAGCGTTGTGAAAATGTCGCCTGTCTCTGATGTATTGTCCGATATATTTAATTGTTTCCACTGTTTTGAGTGATTTGTGTATACAGTGCGTGATCTTACATGGGTGGAGCTGCCCATATTCGAATCACTCCAGATTTCTATTATGAAACAGGTATTTATGTCATAGCTGATTTGACCTTACAATTATTGAAGCACTTGAGCTAAGCTTTCTATATTAAAACATCGTTATTTTAAAACGTCACGGTTGATACAGTTTCCACCAAACATATTTCTTCCTTTCCTTCACCTTCACATTTCCATTGTTATAGGCTGTCTTTAGGGCATCTTTTGAGTAACATAATGCTTTTCGTACAGTGCTTCTCCATCCCACTCGGGCGCTCGCCACCTCCTGGCTCTGTGACAAGCTCAGTCATGTCCACTCCTTCATGTCGTCGATCCAGCTTTTTCCTGTCTTATACGTCCTCCATTCACTGTGCCTTGCGAAATTGTTTTGGAGAAGCCTGTTTATATCATGACATTACCAAGGTATTGCTTGTTACGTCTTATCACCATAGTTAGAAGTGTTTCGTGCATGCCAATTGATTGATCATAATATAATAATAATAATAATGCTATTTTTATATAGCGCTAATTCCCGCATGGCGGATCGATGCGCTGTACAAGAAATATAATAAATGTATATTAATAAATATAAATAGATAAACTGTAACTTATTAAAATATCTATATATCTATGTATGAACACTGGTTTTAAGACGTACAATATTAAAAGAGGAATGTAAATTATATAAATTATATAAATAAAATTAAACTTTGGTTTTAAGACTTACAATGCTAAACCTTTGTATGTAAATTATATAAATTAATTTTAAACAAATTAAACACTGGTTTAAAGACGTACATTAATATGGAAATTATGTAAACTAATATAAAAATAAATACTGTACCAAAAATGTGTATGTAAATTATATAAACTAAACTAAAGTAATACTGTACTAACAATTTTTTTATGTAAACTATATACTGATCGAAGAATATACTGACTTCTTGTTTGGTGATTTTGTCGTACATAAAGGAAACGGCAATTTCCTTCTTATATGGCGCGGTATTTAGGAGGACAACTCAAAGCGCTTCATACTTCACCTCTGGCAGACTTTTGCATTCAAACACAAACTCTACTTCTTTTAATCACGGCAATTTCGCCGCCACGACTACTCGTCCACATAGCAACCAATGTCCATAGCCTTGTATTCATTTATATTGCTAAGTGACCTGAAACAAGTGAAAGAAATTGTCCAAGTTTGAAACGGTACCAGGTGGAATCGAAACCGGGTTTTCTCGATTCACTGTCCGATGTTTCGCCCCCATGGGTGAATGGTGACACAATCAGAGTCCTCGGTAACCGAACTGTTTTAAGATATTGGGATGTGTTCGTCTGTGGAGACCAGTTTTACTCTAGCTAGTGGAGCGTTTGTCAACGTCAAATTTCACTTGATTAGTTAATAATCGTTTCCAATATATGCGACCGGAAAGTTGCCAGTTTTTATGTTTGTGCTTGATTATAATAACCATGGTTATGATTTTCATCTAAGGGAGCATGCCATTTCCACCTTCTCGATAACTGGTGTGAAAATGGTCAATTTCAACGTGTTTGTATGTATGATATCACCTTTGTTTTCCACTCGCCTTGTACAATAATAGTGTATTTGGGTTCTGCCAATAAAATACAATACAATAAACATTTTCTATAGCGCCAAAATCCTCAGAAAGCCGAGCTCGACAGCGTACCAATACCAAAGAGTCAGGCAAATTTAATCCATTAATTAATTAAATTAATTAAATTAATTAAATTAATTAAATTAATTAAATTAATTAAATTAATTAAATTAATTAAATTAATTAAATTAATTAAATTAATTAAATTATTTAAATTTATTAAATTTATTAAATTTATTAAATTTATTAAATTTATTAAATTTATTAAATTTATTAAATTTATTAAATTTATTAAATTTATTAAATTAATTAAATTAATTCATTAATCCATTTCGAATGGTCAACAGTGATGGTGGTGAGCTGAGGAGCTAAGGCGGATAGGCCAAGTCAAATTGGTAGGTTTTAGATCCTGCGATTTGATAATACCGGTGTTCTTAATATTTTGACATCTACAATGACAGTGAGGTGATCTGCTAACCAATCCAGAACTGTAAGTGCCTAGATAGTGTCAAGGGTTGATCGACTAATTACGAGGTCGAGCCAGTGGCCATGGATGCGTGTTACAAAAGTGACATGTTGTTTTAAATTAAATCACGTCAAAATGTCACCAAATGAAGTGTTACCTGCTGATGATGTTTCCAAATGAAGATTAAAACCATCTGAGATGTACATTTCCGAGAGCAAACCTTACCAAATTTTCCAGTAATTCCTGGAATTCTTCTAGGAATTTAGCTGGCTGTCCTGGTGGGCGATAAAATGTACTGAGGAAGAAGAATCTGATAGTTCAACACAAAGTGACTCAAAACTTGAATATTCAGGGATAGTGAACTGTGAAACATTCTAACAGAAAAAACCGACACCCCACATCTACCAACTGAATGTGGTCGATGGTGGAAAGTGTAACCTGAAGGAGACATACAAGCAATACATGCAACAGTGTCATGTGGTCTGAGCCGAGTTTCTATAACAGCCAGAATGTCAATCCATTTAGAAAGTAACAAATCACTGAGTGAAGCAGTCTTACTCCGAACTGATCGGATATTTGTTGTTGCAAACCTTACATTATGACTTGGGGCAGGCCAAGGATTGATGCTTACATCTCCAGCTAGCATAAGCATTATGGTAAGTTTAAAACTTAATTTTGATCGAGGGATTGGAAACAATTTGTGGTTAAAACAAAGATTGAGCCAAAGTCATCGCCTCGCAAAGCAAGTGAACTGGACAAGAAGAAAACACTCATTATGAATATTGGTGCCATGATCTTGATACAGCTTGAAATGTTGTAAAATGTAAAAAAATTACTTAAAAGTTTTTTAAAATTCTATAAATATTTTAAAAGTGAAGGTTAAACAACTAAGATGAAGCAGTATATGTATAAATGTTCGCGCGTTGCATGGATCAGCTAAATCGCTTAGGCGCCATACTGGTACGTGTAGACTAACAAGACGTTTAGTGCCCTTGCAAATAAACCTTTAGGGGTATACACCCCATGGCGCCGCTGGGCGTAACATAAACGTCTGTTATTAAAAAGTGTATATGGATTTCATTTTCCATTCTATTTTACTGATAATCCAGTCAAAGGCGAAACACTCGGCATATACTGGAAAACTGTGTTATCACCAAATTTTGGTTAAAAAAAAAAAAATTTTTTTTAATGTTTTGTAGTTGTAGAATTAATACATCTCGTTGTCACCATGATCTGAAGTTGGAACGTATGCTTGAACTATAATGATGTCAAAAGATGGACAGAACCACATTACATAGTTATTGACTTTCTTATGGGCCTATTATTTATTCGTTATCAATGTCTTCTCCGCTGTAGTAAAGTGCGTGTCCTTCTTCCGTTAGTTTTCCAATTTATTTCCATCTGAGATCACATAGTCCACCGATATGGCAGTTGCAATGTTCCATATTGTGTGTGTCTGCAGGCGGTGTATGCGTTCTTGCGTTCCATGTAAGACCACAAAAGACACAGTGACGTGAATGCTGCCTCATTACATAGACAGAGGCCAAGTAGATAGTTTTCAGTCATTTTAAGTTTATGGTTTGGACGTATAATACAAGATTTGCCGCTTTAATCAAGTTGTATATATTTCAATTACTGTCGTTTCCTGCACACCAACCATACATCCAGGAAAAAAACAATCGGAAGGAAACAATTCTTATTATTCAACATTTGTTACTTGAAACTACACGCTATCTTTACACTTAAATCTACGGTGGTGTCACAAATATATTGTTTTAATAGGTGTGTCCACGTACGTATTACCTCATTGAATCGATGCCAAATATCTTGTATGATAATACGGAAGATCATGAATGGTTATCGATATATACATCCTTCGGATGAGATAACTTGGCAATTGGATAAAACACCACACACCGTCTTTCATACTCCAAATGGTGGTACCATTCAGCATGGTTGGCATGGTAACGCCGTTGTTGCCTACGACTTACGTCACGGCATATATGCAGTTGACGGTTCACGAAACTCTGAACTCTCGAAGAGTTACGAATAATCTATGAATCAGGGTAATTATACGATTTATGGTAATAGAGGGGTGAATATTTTTTGTTAGCCGTTACTCCTTACAGGAATCGTATATGAACCCTTGACGTTTCTTTGCGGCCGAGATACAAATTATCTAGGAGGAGTAGCAAACACACGCTAGCTAGATAGTAATAAGGTGATAGAAACGGTAATTGCATTACACGCATAACTGGCATCATAGATTGTGTCGTCATTAAAGAAACAATACCTTCTGGTGACATATGTGTTAAAGCCAGACCTTTGGTAAGAGCATAGTATAATGACGCAATAATTGTCGCAACATGCCACGTGGTCAAGTCTTTGAAACATCTGTGTACCCCCAATCATATAATAATATGATTAGACGCACAGTTGTGGGAGTTTTGTATACACCTTTTGCAAATTAGCGATTATAATTATAATATATTATGCTTACTGATAAGTTAATATAACGTATATTTATGTAAGGGACACTATATAATTATATTTCCCCTATTGTTGATACTTTCGAAAAATACTTTATTCACACAAATATACACGCACACACGATCACTCGCACGCACACACGCACGCACGCGTGCATGCACTTTGCGCATTCCACATCCTTGTGCATGCACTTTGCGCATTCCACATCCTCGCTTCTTCTTCCCCCTTAGCGCCTATCGAGGTGGAGGCCGCATCGCTTGGTTTGTTCCGCCTTCTCGACGAGTCGACACCGTCCATCGCGATTTTTCGAGATCTCTCTGAACACTAACCCTCTATATTAGTATCGTGTAAGCAGATGTCTATTCCGTTACGGCTGTAGTATAATTGCGCTTTGCTCATTTGCTTTACGACGGTCATACATCTAACGACTTGACCGTCTCGACGAGATGCGAAAGTCGCGAGATCACGAAAGGCTGCCGCTATAAATAATTCGATCACGTGAATTCGTTCACCTGCGGCAGTAACACGACCGATCTCTACACCTGCTCTAATGCGATAATAAAGCGATAATGGATGAACTCGATCGGTAATGTAATAAATCGACCGGTAATGTAATAATCGACCGGAAATGAAATAATCGACCGGTAATGAATTAATAACTTTATTTTGGCTACACATACATTTTAAGATATTTACAATATGATATGAGTCAGAGATTATACAAATAGCGGAGCAACCAAAGAGATCCTCTAGAAACCCCGCGGAGCTTATGACGAGGACCACCCAGAAATAAATCAACATAATTATTTTGTTTCCTTAGGCTTAAGCCAAAAACATATACTAAGCAACATTATTGTAAGTGAAATACAATATAATGTAAAAAAAAAAAAATTGCTTAAATATGTACATACAAAATGTAGTTAGAATTTTATAAACAAATACTACACTAATAACCTATCTAATTATTGCACATGAATACGTTACAATGTGAACATGAACACATTAAGTAATGCATGAACCATGAATACATTAAATACTACACGAACATCAATACATAGTTTTATCTGCCATGTTAAAATAATGGTAGATGTAAAGTATATGTTATACAAATACAAATTTAGTCTCAAAAATGTTGCTTAAATATCAACATACAATTTGTACTTTAAATTATATGAACAAATAATGCACTAACTACACAACTGTCATGTATTCATTAAATGTGAGCATGAATACATTAAGTAATACATGATCCTCACTACATTAAATATTACATAAGCATGAAACACATGGTCTTCTCCACCATGTGAAAATAAATGTAGATATAGAGTACATTTTGTACAAATACAAAGTTTCTTTTTTGCAGTGTTTACTGTAGAGTCATTGATATTTAGAGAGTAACCATTCTTTCAGTTTATTTTTAAATTGGTTAATGGAGACAAGCTGTTTTAATTTACGAGGTAATGCATTCCAGAATACTGGTCCTGAATAGTTTATTGTACATTTCCTGCTGTTTGTTCTTATGTTTTGGATATAATAGCTATTTAGGTTTCTTAGATTATGTTTGTGGATATTTTTTATTCTCGTAAGCATTGATGCCATAGAATCTGGGAGTTTCTTATTTGCTGCTTTATACATAAAAATACCTAGTTGATGTTTATATAGATCATCCAATTTTAATAGTTTTAACTTTGAGAATAGAGGATCAGTGTTTGCGATGTAATGAGAATTTGTGATTATCCTAATAGCTTTCTTCTGTAGTATTCTTAGTTTGTTTAAGTTTGTACAATATAAATTTTCCCACAATAGAGTGCAATATTGTAAATATGATAAGAACAATGAACAATAAATAGTTCTCATTATATACATAAGGAGAACATGTTTTAATTTGTTAAGCATTCCCACATTCCGTGCTACTTGTTTTGATAGGTTGTCAATATGTGTTGTCCAACTTATGTGCTCATCTATAAATATCCCTAGGAATTTGGTGAATTTGACATGCTTTATTTTGTTTCCATCTACTTGTATTAAGGCACTGTTGATATTGTATTGTTTTCCTTTTGGTGTGAAAATAATAAAATTTGACATTTTGGTGTTTAGGGAAAGTTTGTTGGTTTGGAACCATGTTGAGATTTTTTGTATTTCTATGTTTACCTCTTTGATGAGAGTGTTGAAGCACGTATGAGCATGAAAGAGACTTGTGTCTGCAAACAATATAGGATTTAGGATATCTGATACATTTTCAATATAATTTATATATAAAATAAAGAGTAATGGGCCTAATATAGATCATTGTGGAACTCCACATGTAATTGTCATAAATTTTTAGTCTGCTTGTTTATACGATACATACTGTCTTCTGTTATTAAGATAGCTTTTAAACCAGTTGCAGACATTACCTCTTATACCGTAGCATTGTAGTTTATTTATTAAAATGTTATGATTGTATCGAAAGCCTTGGAGAGATCAAGAAAAACACCTATATTATACTTTTTATGGTCCATGTTACTTGATATTTTATCAACCAAATCAATCAGTGCCATATACGTAGAATAGTTTTTCCTAAATCCGTAATGTTTGTTTTATATTATGTTGTGTTCTGTTAAAACATTGTAAAGCCTATTGTACATTAGGCATTCCAGTATTTGGAGAGGCATGGAAGGATAGAAATAGGTCTATAATTTGAGAATAGTTCAAGGTTTTCACTTTTATACAAGGGGATAACCTTTGCTATTTTTAGTTTGCTGGGCACAATGCCAGTCATAAGTGAATTATTGAAAATGTGTGCAAGTTGATTTGCAATTTGTGGTATAATTTGTTTAATAATGTGTGGATCAACATTGTCGAATCCACTTGATTTCTTTGAATTTGCTTTTTTTCTATGTTAATTATTTCCTCAGAATATGTAGGTGTACAGAAAAAACTTGATGCATTTTTTTATAAATTGTGTTGGGTCATTACCTGTTTGTGTTAAGTTTACATTAAGGCGATGACCTATGTTGGTAAAATAATCATTGAAATGGTCCACTATTTCCCTTTTGTCTGTACAATGGGTACCATCTAATGTAATAAATTTATCGTTTATTTTAGATTTATTATCTTTGGACTTTATAACTTCATTTATGGTGCTCCATGTTTTTTCTGCAATTATTTTTATATAGCTAAAATTTGTCTTTAACATATTTTTTCTTTGACTGTCTGATTACATGAGTCAGTTTGTTTTTGTAATTTTTGTAGATAATCTCATTTTCGGTAGAATGTAATACAAATAATGATGATAATCATGAAAATGATGATGATGTTAATAATGATGATGAAGAAGGTGATTATGAGGATTATAAATGATTATGATGATGATGCCAATTAAGGGGTCGTCTAAGTGACGACGATAATGATAATAATAATAATAATAATAAAAATAATTTTTATATAGCGCCCGATCAATATATATTGTTATCAGGCGCTTTACATACATAGTAACATTTTACAGGCAATCAAATTGGTAAAAGAAAAATTATACTGAGAATAGTCTGCACAAATGCTAAACAATGCTATCAACATAACCATGTCAAAATACTAAGCGGAATATTTACGTTTTTCAAATTATCCTTTAACTTTTTTAGATACCCAATTTATTGTGTTTATTGATGTTTTAAGATGACCCCTTAATGTATTGAGACGATCAGCTAGTTTATTAATAATGACCGCTTGCTTGTTTTGTAATCCCATACCTTTTTGAAGAAGCCACATTATTTTGTTTGAGATGATCCCATATTTTCAGATAATCAGCTAATTTTTTTTAAATGATCCCTTACACTTTTTTAAATCATTCTTTACTTTTCTAACTTATTTTTCTACATGACCCATTAAACTTTTGAGATGATTCAATAAGCTATCGTGACAATCAGTTTATTATTTTTTTATAAATCACCCCTTATAATTTTCTTTATGATGTGATCCTTTAGTAGTTTGTCTTCTTACGTTTACATTTTGATGACTCGTTAGATTTGTATTTTAATATGATCCTTAATTATATGATATGATATATTAATTGATTGAGATGATCAGCTAGTTGATTTTTTGTAATGACCCTTAACAATTTTTTAAATTATATATTCACTTTTTTGGAAGACCTCTTTATGTTACGATGTGACAACTTAATTTGTTTGAGATGATCAGCTAGTTATTGTGTTTAAATAATACCTTACATTTGATATGAAATTTTTTTTTTTTTTAATGACACTTTCCTTTTCGCCTGCCCTGCTACCCTGCCTGGTTCGAATCCATCGTTTGCCCACATCAATTATTAGTATTGCCGTATTATATCTAGGAGGATATTTAAACAGCATTCCATCACCTCCCAGAAAACAAGCCGCTGAATCGTTCTGATAATCTTATTTTATGTATACTTCAGTGAACATCGAGAGGGTGTCAGCATGGCTAGCCATGATAAGGGTGAACATGAGGATGTTTAGGAGGAGGAGGAAGAGGAGCAGGACGATAAGGCTGATGAGGATGACGACTGTTATATTACCGGTCGTTTTATTACATAACCGGTCGATTATTGTATTACCGGTTGATTTATTACATTACCGGTTGATTATTACATTACCGGTCGACTATTACACAACTGGTTGTAACAGGCGTGACATACATCGATACATAAAATATCTGGGTACCGACGTACTGTGACATCCATGGATCCAAAATACCGGCGCACCGATATACCGTGACACATTTGGATCCATAACATTTAACAAGATTTAACAAGATTTGCCATCCAAGCCAAAGGCCCAGATGGCAAGTGGACAAGGAAGCCATTGGCTTATCGAGAGTCCAACAATGTTCATCTACTTATAACCCGCCCTCCTGAGATATGTGTCAACCTTGTTTTTAAACATATTCACGCTGCTACTTTTTACACAATCTGTACACAATTTGTTCCATTCATTTATTGTCCTCTGTGAGAACGAGTGCTTCCTGATGTCCAATCTACATTGATCCTTTACTCATTTTACCTCATGTCCTCTAGTTCTGCTATCCTTCTTGAGTGAGAAAAACATATTTCTATCAATATTTTCATACCCATTCAATATCTTAAAAACTTCAATCTGATCTCCTCTTAACCTCCTTGTCTCTAGAGTTGTTAAACCACATTCTTTCAGGCGTTCTTCATAACTAAGGTCTCTAAGTTATGGAATCATTTTAGTTGCTCTCTTTTGTATGCGTTCAAGCGTATCTATATCCTTCTTACGATATGGTCTCCATGCTTGTATACAGTATTCTAAATGAGGTCTAACTATTGCTTTATAAAGAGGTATAATTAACTTTTTTCCCTTGTATGTTATGTTTCTTCTAATCAATCCAAGAATTTGATTACCCTTTGAAGCTGCAATACCACACTGCTCTGAAACTTTCATATCAGCGCTTATTGTAACTCCTAAGTCCTTTTCTTTTACAGTAGTACCCAGAACAGTATCTCCCATTTTATAGTTTACACTCAAGTTCCCATGTCCTGTATGTAGGCATTTACATTTCCCAAAATTGAACAACATCTGCCATTTCTCAGACCATTTCACTAATCTGTCTAGATCGTTTTGTAAATGTCGTTTATCACCATCAGTATTAACCTTTCTAAACAGTTTTGTGTCATCCGCAAATTTCAGTACGTTACTTGTTATACTGTCGTCCAATTAATTGATATAAATTAAGAATAATATAGGTCCTAATACTGATCCTTGAGGTACCCCACTCAAAACCGATTTCCAATTTGAAACTTCTCCATCTACTACAACTCGTTGTCTTCTGTCAGTCAGCCATTGTTCTATCCAGTCAGTTATGCTATCCCCGATACCATGGGCTTTTAATTTAAGTAGTAATCTTTGATGTGGCACTTTGTCAAAAGCTTTCTGAAAATCTAAGTAGATAATATCTACTGGCGATCCCACGTCTATCCACTTAGTGATTTCTTCCAAAAAACATAACATGTTTGTTAAGCATGACCTCGCTTTAAGGAATCCATGTTGAGATGAATTTAATAATTTATGCTTAACCAGGAAGTCCACCATATGGTCTTTAATTAACCTTTCTAATAATTTACAAATCACTGACGTTAAACTCACTGGTCTGTAATTCTCTGACTTATTTCTCGAACCCTTTTTAAATAATGGTATGATGTTTGCTTCTTTCCATTCAAACGGAACAACTCCCTCTTTTAATGACAAGTTGAATACTCTGCAAGTGGTATACTGATTTGTTCTACTGTTTCCATTAGTAATTTTGGAGGAATCCCATCCACTCCCGGTGATTTGTTATCCTTCATTGCCTTTATTTTCTTAGCTACCAATTCTGGAGTTACAACTAACGGACCTAAATAGTCAGATTTAGCCCCCTGAAATTTAGCATCAGCAACTGGTAATGAACTAATATCTTCTTTGGTAAACACTGAACTGAAGTAACCATTTAGGTCTTCCGCCATTAAAAACCCCTGTGATATTATATTTCCAGCACTGTCTTCTAGAGGTCCAACCTTGTCTTGTACGTTTTGTTTACTCCTGACATATGCATAAAAAACTCTTGCTGTCATTTTTTATGTTACATGCCAGTTTTTTGCTCATAGCTTCTTTTAGATTGTCTGATTTCAGTTGTAGCTGCATTAAGTGCCTCTTTGTATTTTGCATAGTCTTCTTCCTTTCTGATACGCCTATAAACCCTCCACATAGTTTGTTTTAGCATTATTGTTCTAATTGCCTCTTTTGACAAGTGTTCCTTTCTACACCGTTTTCCTTGTTTTTGGAAGGGAACAAATTTTTCGATGATATTCTCAATTTCATATTTTAGAATATTCCAACATTCAATTGCGGTCTAATTCATCAGCATGTTATTCCAATCTAGCTTTGCTAAGTATTTTCTCATATCTTTGTAGTTACCTTTGTGGAAGTTTCTCTTGTACGTATAGGCATACCGACATGCCGTGATATACAAGGTTCTATAATGTACCGTCGTACCGATATACTATGACATAATTGCATCCATAATATACCGACGTGCCGAAATACAGTGACATACATGTTTCAATAACATACCTGCCTACATACCGTAACAGGCATGCATCCAAAACATATCGACATACCGACATACGATGATATATATGGATCCATAACATACCGACATACCGTGATATATATGGATACCGACATACAGTGACTTACATTGATCCATGACATACCAGGGAACCAACACACCGTGATATGTGTTGATCCTTAACATAAGTAAAACAACCAATAATAATAAGTGAATTAAATAAAATATGATTTAAATATAACAAATTTAAAAGGTGTATGAACATCACGTTTAAAGTTATGTTTGCAAATAAACAAGGTATATATAAAGGACGTAACCATCAATTGAAACAGGCAATACTATTGTAAAATAAAGCATATGACCGACTAATATTACGCAATGAGTAACTAATTCATAAATGAGTTCATAATTACTGCCAGTGTCTTAAAGCAATGCGGCACACAGTAAGTCCTAATGCTTCGAGTTGCTTACGGATTTTCCAGGAAGGGAGGCAGAAGATGATGTAATTCATGCGTAGGTTGTTGCAAGCTTATGAATAGTGTTCTGCATAACTTCTCCCTCCGGTTTGACAGCGTTGGTGGATTGACTGCGGTGATGGCTTCGGTGTATGACTTATGTTAAAAAATGATCAGCATTGCCCGTCTCTGAGTGTATTATATATATTTTGTTTCCTTTTTTGTAAGGTTCGCGTGCCACATTTGACATGCGTACTCCAATACCGATAGAACGATTGAAGAGTATATGTTGATGAGATAGTGACAGCAAATGCCCGTTCTTTTGAGGAGGATAATGAAATATAGACTTTGCGATGTTTTGTAGTGATTTCACCTATGTGTGATTGCCACTTCAGATCTTCAGATAGAGTCATGCCTAGTAGACGAGTGATGATAACTTGTTGGATTGGTCTACCGTTGTTTGTTAGCAGTGCTATGTATGGAGTTGATTTATTGAAACATATTCGCAGTTATTTCGTCTTGTCTTAGTTCAGCACCATTTTGTTGTTAGATGTCCAATGTCTGACTTCGTCTTTTGTTACTCGGAGTGAGCTGTCAATTCCGGAGGATGAAAACTTTCCATATTTTGCAATCGTCGACATATTTATATGTTAGTATACTGTTTGCAGATCATTAATATGTAGGAAGCCGATTGGTCCAAATATTTAAAATGTGATGGTCGAATCGGTCAAACGCTTTGCTGAAATCGAAGAGAAATGGTGGCGTGGTCATGTAAGATAAAGTTGGGTATCTCGTACGGGCCCATTGCTTTGTGGGTTTTAATTTGTGATAGTGATTTGGCTACTGTTAACTGCTTACTCGCGATTGTATCTCGTACATAGCAAACAATCCCCCACGTTGACCGCCATATTTCCTGTCCCTCCTGTAGAGGTTGAAACCGGGTAACGAGAGCGAGCCGTCTGGTAATCTGCTGGTACACCATATCTCAGTGACGGCTACGACATCCACTCCGTAGATGCCTTTAACTACTATGATTTCATCGATTTTGCTTGCCAAGGCACCCCGAATGCTAGTATTGGTGGTGGTTGGTACATCCCACTTGTTCGAATATACATTGATGAGGTTTCTGTGATTAGCCCCATTTCTGCTAATGTTAACGTTATATTGTATGTTGCTCCCAAGGGCGCGTGTGTGGCGCCTCTGTGTGTGTCATATCGTCCAGGTTGATGGGAGTGCTATTGCAATGTCCCACCTTGCCGACTGTGGAGTTAACACATTGAACGCGCCTGAATCCAGACAATACCAATTGAATGGGTCTCCGTAGCATTGTTCCTTCTCGTTGATCTTTTCTGGTTGGCTGCGTGCAAGAAATGTCGTTCATTGTTAGAGTTTCCACAATGAACTGCTGCCAGGTTTTCCTGACACAAAGCCGGCCAACCGTTAGAGAGTCTTTGCTGAATATTGCATGGCGGCCGTCATGCTTGGCTGAATCTTCTGCTACTCTTTGTACCACCTGCTGTTTGATCAAAGAAAGTGTTCGAAATTGAGCGATTGACGGCGCAAATTTTGAAACGTTTATCTCCTAAACATTCACTGTGTGTATGGAGCAGCTTCCTAAAATTGGCATATGATAGTTTATCAAACTTATAATTAATTACACTAAAGCCGAGAAAGCTTATGACTTGTCAATAAGATATTAGAGGCGAGTATTGCAGTATTCTGCCGAAATGTCTCTCGACAAATTGGACATATCGTTTGTGTTCCTGCTCTGTGTGGCATTGCGAGAGTCTCGCCAGAGTCTTCGGACTGTCGGCGTTAGTATGAAATAAACACAGATAAATACTCCCTATATATTCTAATGTCTCGTTTCCCTGACAACATCTGGGGCAAAATCATATTCAGTCTCGCACAACTTTTGTCTCGCAGACCGACGTGACCATGAGGACACGTCGGTGTGATACACAACTCAATATTTTGGACGTAAAGGCTGTCACCAGCGCACACAGCGAATGTCTTATTCAACTGTAAGGGCATTATCAAATGTGTGAAGGATGTAAATTGTACGTGTTGCACAACTAAGGCATACTGCATGGTCAATGGGTCAGTGAGCCCGTTACACATGGCGCAGTGCGGATTACTGTAAATTGTACGTGAAGGCGAGTGATAAATGCGCGCCCTATATTTCTCACAAGTCAATCTTAAGTAATCGAAATCAAACCGTGGATCAGTTACGTCAGCGTTGCAGACGTGTGCTGGGCGACTTTTCTTCCAACAGGTGTGGCGATAATAGATGTCGCCAAAGTTCTTCACATTTGAGAAATTGAACTGAATTTCGCAGTTTGAAATGTTTTGATCGTATCTGGTATCTCGGTCAGACAGCTGCCAATAGTAGGATCCAGTTGTGTTCGAACAGTTAAAGGTCACACCAGCGGTCGTCATATCAGTGATATTCTCGCCAGGATTATTGCAAATTGCGCAGTACTGGTTGCGGTATATGACGTTCCGAAATATAACCGGAATTTCTGTGGTATGAAATTTGTTCATCACGGATGGTCGTTCGCAGAGATCAACTATTATAGTACTAGTGGTTGTCATATTCCCGCAAGACGACACAACCATTAAATAATTAATTTATTTATTTTGTGTGTGAATTGGGCAGTTGGTGACAATCGCTTTCGTAAAATGTTTCCGTAGTTGTTGCGCTTTACCTTTGGACCAGACAAACAGGATGCTTCGTAGTCGAGACAACAGTCTCCGAGATGAACACAGGCCCTGTCACAGTAGCATTCGCCGAGATTGCAGCGCAAGTAATTACCACATATGTGTGCGCAAGACGTGTTGAATAGATTGTCGTAGAACATGCCTTCGAGTTCGTTTACAGTTCGATGTTTATATGTGATCCTTTCAGTAGATCTTGTCGAGTTGTTGTTACCGTACGTCTCCTGCGTGCCAGTCAATGCAGTAGTCGTGATGCTGGAAATGTTTATTGTGTTGCGTACATTCTCAGCAGTTGTGTTCGCAACCTTGCCAATATTGACTGATTGGGGTGTTGTGCTGTGCAGAGACTCTGTCACTGATGCCCTTGTGACCGTTTCTGTAATCGTATCCTTGATTGTATTGACTGAAGCGTACATTATGTTGTGGAGAGACTCTGCCATTGATGTTCTGTCGTCCGTGTATGTAGTCGCATCCTTGCCATTGTTATTTGACTGAGGCATTGTGTTGTGGATAGATTCTGTCATTGCAGCCCTGGTGTTCGTGTCTGTAATCGCATCCTTGATAGTATTGACTGAAGGGTACATTATGTTGTGGAGAGACTCTGCCATTGATGTCCTGACGTCAGTGTCTGTAGTTGCAACCTTGGCAGCACTGACTGACTGAGGCGTTTTGTTGTGGATTGAATCTGTCAATAATGCTCTGATGTATGAGTTTGTAGTTGTATCCTTGCCAGCACTGACTATCTGAGTTGTGCTGTGGATTGACTCTATAACTGATGCACTAGTGTCCGTGTCTGTAGTCACATACTTGCCGGTTTTCACTGATTGAGGCGTTGTGTTGTGGATTGACTCTGGCACTGATCCTCTGGTTTCCGAGTCTGGAAAGAATAAGCGGTAACGAAATACAAATGATGCGTTCAAACATAAGAGATGCTTCGGGTGACGCGAAATAGAAGTATACTAAAATGTAAATATATTTCTTAGCATTAATGGTAATGCATGAAAACGCTACACATATCGAAAAATAATATTTGTTAGTATAACTCGAAATAATTTCAACTATAACTCATCAACGTTGAAACATTTTGGCTTGATTGAATTGTACTGGTAATTGCTAGATTGTCTACGCTAACTCTGCTAGTAAACAATTGAAACGCTAATTCAGACAATATGACATCTACGTAAAAATCTCAGTAACATTTTGTTTTAAATTTATTTCGGGTGTAAATATGTCACTTTATGTGACGTGCTCATTTTGTTTAAACAGCTTAATTTAAATGCCACTATATCGAAATATATATTTTTAATTTGAATTATAAACAATATGCCCACAAACAATTCAGGGTATTAATCATAAAAATAATGATAGCATAGCACAATTAAAAACTTAAATTGAATGAGCCCCGCAAAAATACAGATACCTCCCTAACAACACCCTACGAGCAATATTAACGCATACCAGCCCAACTAACATCCTGCTACCAGCCCTAGTTGTTAAATCGTTCCAGCCCAAACTAACTCTACCACAGCTATCCTACTAGCCATAGTAATGCCCTCCTACCAGTCCAAGTAACTCACTCCTACCACACATAGTAACACCCTCGTACCAGCCCTGGCAACACCCTCCTACCAGCCCTAGTAACACCCACCTACCAGCCGTAAAATTACCTTCCTACCAGACATGCCAAAAACCCTCCTAAGCGACCTAGTTGCACAATATTACTATCACCCCTAGTAGCACCCACCTAACATACCTAGTAGCACCCTCCAACAAGCCCTGGGAAAACCCTCCTATCAGCATAGTAACAACCTACTACAAGCCTTATTAATACATTCCTATCAGTCATCGTAGCACCCCCTATTAGTTCTATCACCACCTACCTAACAGTAGTTCCCTCTTTTTACAAAATTTAAGAAAATTTAACAAGATTGCCTTCAAAGGCAAAGGCCCAGATGGCAAGTGGACAAGGAGGACATTGGCTTAACTAGGTCCAACATTTTTAATATATGTGTAAACCTTGTTTTTAAATATATTTACGCTGCTAGCAGTTACACAACATGTAGATGTGTTATTCCATTAATAGACTGTCCACTGTGAGAACGAATACTTCGTGATATCCAATCTACACTAATCCTTTACTAATATTACCTCATAACCACGGGTGATCATCGGCAATGTCAACAGTCACAGTGCGCAATGGGGATATAAGACAACACACAACGACGGTGAACTTGTAGAGGATTGGTCAGAGGCTCACGACCCCAAGCCTCCCAGCTCTTTCAATATTGGTCGATGGCGGAGAGGTGACAACCCAGACCTCATCTTTATTACCAGCCGGATGGCAGGATGCTGCAAAAAGATTGTGGTGGATCCATTTCAACATTCCCAATACAGAACCATTGGCCTACAAATGAATTCAGTAGACACACATCGAAGAAGGCTTTGAAAAATAATTAATCACCGGAGCTGTCTTCGTCGGCATATAGGCAACACACGACACAGTCAACCACCAACGCCTCCTCACCAAAGTGCTGGAGATGACTGGCGACTTCCATCTAATCGACCTAGGATGCAACATGCTTGAAAACCGGCGATTGTTCGTAATACTGGATGAAAAAAGAGAGCAGACGGCGAATACTGCGAGACGGGTTACCTCAGGGAAGTGTACTGACGCCAATGTTGTTCAACCTATCCACCTCAAAACTCGCGTATTCACCTATGCTGAATATTTCAACACATCGAAACAACACTTGCGTCACCCCCTATTAGTTTATTTTTCAAAGCCTTCTTCGATGTGTGTCCACTGAATTCATTTGTAGGCCAATGGTTCTGTATTGGGAATGTTGAAATGGATCCACCACCTTCCTACCAGCCCCAGTAGTTCCCTCTTTTTACAAAATTTAAGAAGATTTAACAAGATTGCCTTCAAAGGCAAAGGCCCAGATGGCAAGTGGACAAGGAGGACATTGGCTTAACTAGGTCCAACATTTTTAATATATTTGTAAACCTTGTTTTTAAATATATTTACGCTGCTAGCAGTTACACAACATGTAGATGTGTTATTCCATTAATAGACTGTCCACTGTGAGAACGAATACTTCGTGATATCCAATCTACACTAATCCTTTACTAATATTACCTCATAACCACGGGTGATCATCGGCAATGTCAACAGTCACAGTGCGCAATGGGGATATAAGACAACACACAACGACGGTGAACTTGTAGAGGATTGGTCAGAGGCTCACGACCCCAAGCCTCCCAGCTCTTTCAATATTGGTAGATGGCGGAGAGGTGACAACCCAGACCTCATCTTTATTACCAGCCGGATGGCAGGATGCTGCAAAAAGATTGTGGTGGATCCATTTCAACATTCCCAATACAGAACCATTGGCCTACAAATGAATTCAGTAGACACACATCGAAGAAGGCTTTGAAAAATAATTAATCACCGGAGCTGTCTTCGTCGGCATATAGGCAACACACGACACAGTCAACCACCAACGCCTCCTCACCAAAGTGCTGGAGATGACTGGCGACTTCCATCTAATCGACCTAGGATGCAACATGCTTGAAAACCGGCGATTGTTCGTAATACTGGATGAAAAAAGAGAGCAGACGGCGAATACTGCGAGACGGGTTACCTCAGGGAAGTGTACTGACGCCAATGTTGTTCAACCTATCCACCTCAAAACTCGCGTATTCACCTATGCTGAATATTTCAACACATCGAAACAACACTTGCGTCACCCCCTATTAGTTTATTTTTCAAAGCCTTCTTCGATGTGTGTCCACTGAATTCATTTGTAGGCCAATGGTTCTGTATTGGGAATGTTGAAATGGATCCACCACCTTCCTACCAGCCCCAGTAGTTCCCTCTTTTTACAAAATTTAAGAAGATTTAACAAGATTGCCTTCAAAGGCAAAGGCCCAGATGGCAAGTGGACAAGGAGGACATTGGCTTAACTAGAGTCCAACATGTTTAATATATGTGTAAACCTTGTTTGTAATCATATTTTCTTGCGTCAGCGCTAGGAACCGTGACAACATACTATAAGTTGACTCAACTACACGAAAACCCATCAAAGACCCAGGTGTGTACTATCCGTACGAGGAACATAAACATCAAGCGCAAATTATACAACCACATATCTGCTATAAGCCAAGCGCCAACTAAACATTACATGAAACGGCACCAGACTGGAAAACACATCAACAACAGTGTACCTTGATGTCGATCTTGACAGAACATCATCATACAAAACATACATCCGGAAGAGCAAACAGAATGTAAATGCACGACACATCATCCGCAAACTTGCCAACTCTAAGTGGGGAAGCAGAGCACCGACGTTAAGATCCAGCGGCAGTGTCCTTTGTTATTCTGCTGCCGAATACGCATGTGGTGTATGGGCAAGATGAACACATGCAAGCAAGCTTAATACTGCCCTACACGACTGCTGCCGCTTCATAGTGGGCAGCCTGAAACCTACCAACACAGACAGCCTACATCTGCTTCTGACGTAGCTCCACCAGATATCAGGAGGATTGTTGCTAGTCGCACAAAAAGATCAAGATAACCGACATACACAAAGCACCAACTATACAACCACATATCTGCTATGAGCCGATTGAAATCACGGAAAGATTTCCTGAGCTTCACAAAACCACTGAACTCATCACCCAGCAACACCAGACTGGAAATGTGGGAAACACGACTGCAAGAAACATCAACATTCATCAAAATGGTATAGCAAGCATCTGAATCCCTACCAGCAGGGTCTGACCAACCATGGCTCTGCTACCGTTCATTCAACCAGTTACGTAAAGGAGTAGGTCCAGCAAAGACTAACACGGGAAAATGGCAATACATTGATAATCAACGAAGTGTGACTGCGGAGTAGAACAGACAATGTCCCACCTAATCTGCTGGCGGCTGCTGGACGATCTTTGTACACAGACCTGGCCACTGTCACGGACCGGGCGAAGTCATGTGACATAAAGTGGCAACCCCTTGTGTGAGGGACACGAAAAGTAGGAGATGTCCTCTAGTTCTAGTGTCTTTCTTGAATGACAGAAAAATATTTCTATGAATATTTTCATACGCATTCAATGTCTTAAAACTTCAATTTGATCTCCTCTTAACCGCCTTGTCTTTAGGGTTGTTTAACCACATTCTTTCAGTCGTCCTTCATAACTAAAGTGTATTCTTACAATCGTATTTATCTCCTTTTTACAATGTAGTCTCCAAGCTAGTATGCAATTCTCCTAATGAGTCCTAACTATTGCTTTATGCAGAGTGATAATTAGCTTTTTTCCAGGTGTTATATTTATCCTAATCAACCCAATAATTTGATTATCCTTTACCCCTTTTTGTGTCATGCGCGAATCTCAGTACGTTGCTTGTTATATTATTGTCCAAGTCATTGATGTATATATGTGTATATATATATATTTTATTATTCTTAATATAAATATATATATATATATATATATATATATATATATATATATATATATATATATATATATATATATATATATATATATATATATATATATATATTAAGAATAATAAAGGTCCTAATACTGATCTTTGTGGTACACCACTCAAATCTGATTTCCAGTTTGAAACCTCTCCTACTACAACAAGCTGTCTTATGTCAAACAGCCGTTGTTCTATCAAGTCGATTATGCCATCCCTGATACCATGGGCTTTTAATTTAAGTAGTAATTTTTTTATGTAGCGCTTTGCAAGAACTTTGTGAAAATCTAAGTATTTAATGTATACTTTTGACTGTCCACTTAGTTATTTCTTAAACAAAAATAAATAACATATTTGTTAAGCGTGATCTCGCTTTTAGGAATCCATGTTGAGATGGATTTAATAATCTATGTCTACAAAGGAAGTCCACCATATGGTATTTAAATAACATTTCTAATAATTTACAAATCACTGATTTGAAACTCACTGGTCTCTAATTATCTAATTTATGTTTCGAACCTTTTTTAAATAATGATATGATGTTTGCTTATTTCTATTCAAAAGGAACCATTCCCCTATTTAATGACAAGATGATCACTCTTGTAAGTGGTATACTAATGTGTTATACTGATTCCATTAGTAGTTTTGGAGGAATTCCTTCCACTTCAAGTGATATATTGTCTTTCATTGCCTTTATTTTCTTAGCAACCATTTCTGGAGTTACAATTAACTGCCCCAAATAGTCTGATTTATCCTCCTGAAGTTTAGCATCTGGAATTTGTAATGAACTAATATCCTCTGTGGTATGCACTGAACTGAAGTATACATTTAGGTCTTCCGCCATTAAAAAAACGTGAGATATTATATACGCAAAATTGTCTGTTGATCCAACCTTGTATCATACGTTTTGTTTACTCCTATTATAGGCATAACAACTATTGCTGTCATGTTTTATGTTCCATGCACATTTTTGCTCATAGCTTTTTTATGTTATCTAATTTAATGCGTAGCTGCATTAGGTGCCTACTTGTAATCTGTGTAGCATTCATATTTTCTATAAACTGCCTATAATCTCTCAACAGTGTTCACTTGTATGCTATTTTATAATAGTTTATTTTGATTAGTGTTTCTTTCTAGTGCGTTTTCATTGTTTTTTAAAGGTAACACATTTATCAATGCATGTTTTAGAATGTTCCAAACACTCAGTTGTAGTCTTACTCCTCAGCATGTTAATATAGTATAAGTTTGCTTAGTATTTTCTCAAATCTTTATATTTACCTTTGTGGAAGTTGCTAATGTCTTTGTACGTGTTCTTTTTTATTTGACTTTGATGACTACAAGTATCTGAATATGATCAATATTAACCAAAGGTTCGTGTATTTTGATATTGGCCACTAATCCATTTTGCGAAGACAAAACTAAATCTAATACATTTCTTCCACTCGCTCGTTGTACCACGTATTGAGTAAGGAAACTATCCTGAATTAAAAGTAGAAACTGTAGGTGCTCACGTCTCCTTCGCACCCATCGTCTTCCCTCACTTCCCTCCGTCCTGTCTCCGTGCGTCCTGTCTCCTTCCGTCCTGTCACCTTACCTCCTCTCAGCCTCCTCCCAGTCTGAGATTAGCTTTCCATAGCATCTCTCTCATCGCCTTCCCCCACTTTACCATACACTGTTCCCCCACCGGAACCACTGTCATAACCCTACATTAAAAATTAAAAATGTCCGCCTGAACCTCAGCTCAGGACTTCTCACAACCGGATTTGACGAAGTCTACCCAGTTGCAACAACTCCTACACGCTAAATGGCTGGTGGCCTTTACTTTTCCGTTTGGACGGCGCCGTCTCAACATTTAGTGTGTTAGATGAATGTTGTTTATGGTGTTTTCTCCTTGCTATGTTAGACTTGAATAAGGCTGTGTTTGCGTTCAAAAGAACACATTATAATTAAATAATTAAATAACTATTTAGGTTTTAGTTTAATGTTGACAATTCTATTCTTGCTAACTATGTTCTACTAACACGTATGAGCCAAAACAAGCCTGCATTCTAGCGAATACGCAGAACACTGTGTACACACAACAATAGGTTTTGGCATACCTAGTAAAACCCTCCTACCAGCCCTAGTTGTTCCTCCTACCTGCCCTTGTAACACCTTCTTGCCAGTCCCAGATGCTCCTCCTGCGCAGCCCTAGCATCATCCAACTACCTTCACAAGTAACACCGTCATATCACCTCTACAAACATCCTCCTACCCAGTAGCTTCCTCCTACCTGCACTCGACACACCCCCTATCAGCCCAAATAGCATCCACCTACCAGCTCTAGCAACACGTTGTAGCCCTAATACCGCCATCCAATCAGAACTACCACCTCCCTCATATATGTTCTATCTTCCCTTGCAACACCCTCCTATCACTCCTAGTACCACCCTCTTATCAGCCCTAGAAACACCGATCTACCATTCCTAGAAAAGCCATTACACCAAACTTTGTAACAAACTCTACCAGTCCTAGTTGATCATTCCTGCAAGTAACAAGTAACTAGTAACATACTACTATCAGCTCTCTTACCGCCCTCCAACTAGCCACATATAGGATTTCCTACAAGCCATGGGAACACAATTCCAAACGTCGTAGTACCTCCTCCTACCAAGCCTAAAAATAATCTCCTACCAACCCCAGTTGGTCCCTCATACCAGCCTTAGAAACATATTTCTACCAACCCTACAACCCTAACAAAATATTCCAACCAAGTAGCACACCGCTACCAGTCCTAGTAGAACCGTCCTACTAGCACAATTGTCACCTTTCTATCATACGTAGTAACACCCTCCTACCAGTTCTAGCAAAACCACCACACCAGGCCTAGCAACACCCTCCCACTAGGCCTAGCAACATTTTCGTTTTTGTCTTAGTAACACCCTCCTATCAGCCCTAGGAACACCCTCCTATCAGTTTTAGTTGCACAATCATGCAAGCCCAAGTATCATACTCCTACCTGATCTAGTAACACCCGCCTAACTACCAGACACACTCCCACTAACGTACTAGTCTTAGTAACACCCTACTACCAGCCCTAGTAAACACTCATACCAGAAATAGTAGCACCCCCCTAACCGCCATGGAAACACCTTCCTACCAGCCTTTGTAACACCCTCCCCAATTTCTTCTTCATGCAAACCCTAATAACACCCTCCTACCAGCTCTACTATCACCCCACTACAAGCCGCAGAGACATCACCCAATCAGCTCTGGTAACAACGCTCTATAATCGCAATGAAAAATTTCCTGCTATGGCTAGTAACACCAGACCTAGAATCACACTCCTGCCAGGTCTAGTAGTACCCTCCTACCTGCTCTAGTAGCACCCTCCTACAAGCCGTAGAAGCACCATCCTACCAGATATATCAACACACTCCTACCAGTCATAGTAGCACCCTCCTTCCAGACTTAGTAACACCGTCCTACTAACCCCAGTAACAACCTCCTACTAGCCCTTGTTGTACATTGCAAACAGCTCTAAGAGCACCCTCCTGCCAGCTTCGATAACACACTTCTGCCATCATTAGTAGCGCATCGCTTCTAGCCCTAGCAGCACCCTCATGCCTGCCCTACTGGCAGCCTACCAGCAGTAGGGTGCCATTGTTGTAGAATCACTGCAATGATTACTGCTACCACCACTACTACTACTACTACTATTACTACTACTACTACTACTACCACTATTACTACTACTACTACTACTACTACTATTATTACTACTACTACTACTACTACTACTACTACTACTACTACTACTACTACTACTACTACTACTACTACTACTACTACTACTACTACTACTACTACTACTACTATTACTACTACTACTACTACTACTCTACTAATACTACTACTACTACTACTACTACTACTACTACTACTACTACTATTGCTATTACTATTACTACTATTACTACTACTACTATTAATAATAATACTAATAATAACACTAATAAGAATAATAGTAATATTAATAATAGTTAGCTTCAACAGCGCTTCAATCCTCAGGCACCTGAGCCCGAATATGCAACAAACTGGAATTATGATGAATGTGGACGCGCAAAAGTCACTATTACAACAAGGACTGGCGACTATGTAAGACGGAAATGCAATTTGGTATAACTACGTATTGAGTTTTTTAGGGAATGGTATCGGATGATCTCAAAGTGATGGGGACTTCCTCCTCCAAATTCTAGCTGCTCCTTCCTACCACCCATAGAAGAACTTTTCCAGCAGTACTAGCTAGTTGTTCCCTCCTTCCATCCCTTGTTGAACTTTCCCACCAGTTCAAGCTGAACCACATCCTAGCAATAGCGTGTAATGTTTTTATACGTTCTACCCTTTTGTATGCAGTATAGTAATCTGCAGAAGGTACAATAAAAAACGTTTGCGAGTAACAGCGACAAGCCTCTTCTGTGATGCGTGTCAAACGTACCACTGTGTTTGTACTTACTGTGCTGCGGAACGGGTGAACCTGGGTCTTGGGCAGCGTACACGGTGGCGATCATCATATAGCGCAGCAACATTCTCTCAACCAGTGTCGTAATGGACACATTCGAACAAGCCATGATCATGGTCAATATAAGCAAGTTGTCAGTGAGTCAGGCATTTATAGATCGCTGCGGAGGTCGTTAATGGGCTACACAATGTTCATCACTCTTAACATGTTTCATTTCCATTAGAACGACGATGTTATTGGTTTAATGATGATTATAGCGTTGTGAAAATGTCGCCAGTTTTTGATGTAATGTCCGATACATTTAATTGTGTCCACTGTTTTGAGTGATTTGTGTAAACAGTGCGTGATCTTACATGGGTGGAGCTGCCCATATTCGAATCACTCCAGATTTCTATTCTGAAACAGGTGTTTCTGTCATAGCTGATTTAACCTTACAATTATTGAAGCACTGGTGTTAAGCTTTCTATGTATGTTAAAACATCGTTATTTCCAAACGTCACGGTTGATACAGTTTCCTCCAAACATATTTCTTCCTTTCCTTCACCTTCACATTTCCATTGTTACAGGCTGTCTTTAGGGCATCTTTTGAGTAACATATGCTTTTCGTACAGTGCTTCTCCATCCCACTCGGGCCCTCGTCACCTCCAGGCTTTGTGTCACGCTCAATCCCGTCCACTCCTTCGTGTCGTCGATCCAACTCTTGTTCTGTCTTCTACGTCCTCCATTCACTGTGCCTTGCGAAATTGTTTTGGAAAACCCTGCATATCTCATGACATTACCATAGTCAGAAGTATTTTGTGTATGCCAATTTATTGGTCCATGAATATATGGACTTGGTTGGTGATTTTGTCTGTATATGTAATGCACTTAAATTAAACGGTAGTTTCGTTCATATACAGCGCGGTATCTAGGCAGCAGGACCAATCATAGCGCTTTATACTTCACCCCTGTTCATTCCAACGCAACTCGACTTCTCTTGGATGCATTCAGTCACGCTGCAATTTTGCAGCTACAACTACTCGTTCACATAGCCACCACTGTCTTGTATTCATTTATACTGCTGAGTGACCTGAGACAACTGAAAAAACTGGCCAGGTTTGTAAGGGCACCAGGTGGAATCGAGCCCGGGTTCTATCAATTCACTGTCCGGTGTTTCGGCCCTATGGGTGAGTGGTGACACAAACAGAACCCTCGCTAACCGAGCTTTTGATGACAGTGGGATGTGTTTGCCTGTACATACCAGTTTTAGTCTAGCTAGTGGTGCGACGTCCGCGTAATAACGTTAAAATTTAACTAGACTAGTTAATGATCGCTTCAAATATATGCGACCGTAAAGTTTCCATTTTTTTTTGGGTGATGTATATGCTTGATGATAATCGTTTCTCCACCATGGTTGTGATTTTCATCTCAAGGAGATGATAATCACAACCTTCTTGATAACTGGTGTGAAAATAGTCAATTCCCACGTGTGTGTACGTGTGCTGTCACAATTTCCTTTCCAATCGCCTTGTACAATAATAATGTATTTGGGTTCTGCCAATACAATACAGTCAAACATTATTCTATAGGGTCAAAATCCTCAGAAAACCGAGCTCAGCAGCGCACCAACGTGTTAGGAAAATATTAATCCGAATTAAATTTCGAATCGTCAAGAGTGAAGAAGGTGCGCTGATGAGCTAAGTGGGATAGGCCAAGTCAAATTGGTAGGTTGTAGATCCTACGTTTTCATAATACCGGTGTTCTTAATATTTTGCCATTAATGTGTGTTGTAAAAGTAATATGTTGTTTTAAATCAAATGACGTCAAAATGTCACCAAAGGAAGTATTTACTGCTGATGATGTATTCAAATGAAGATTAAAATAGCCTGACATGTAAATTTCCGAGTGCAACGCTACCAAATTTTCCAGTAATTACAGGAATTCTTCTAAGAATTTAGCTGGCTGTCCTAGTGGGCGATAAAGATAAATATAAAATATGCTGAGAAAGAAGAATCTAATATTTCAATACAAATTTACTCAAAACTTGAATATTCAGGGATAGAACATTAACTAACTAACTAACGTTAATTAACTGGAATATAGTCTAACAGCAAAAAACCGACACACCCACATATTCCAACTGAACTTGGTCGATGGTGGAAAGTGTAACCAGAAGGAGACATACCAGCAATATATGCAACAGTGTCATGTGGTCTGAGCCATGTTTCTATAACAGCCAGGATATCAATCCTTTTAGAAAGTAGCAAATCACTGAGTGAAGCAGTCTTACCCCGAACTGGTCGGATGTTTGTTGTTGCAAACCTTATATTATGGCTTGTTGCAGGCCCAACATTGAGACTTAAATCTCCAGCAAGCAGAAGTGTTATGGTAAGTTTAAAAGTTGGCTTTGATCGAGGGATTGGAAACAATTTGTGGTTAAAACAAAGATTGAGCCAACGTCATCACCTCGCAAAGCAAGTGAACTGGACAAGAAGAAAACACTCATGTCATGATCTTTATACAGCTTGAAATGTTGTAAAATTGTAATTAAAAATTTGCAAAGTTTTAAAAATTATATATATGTTTAAAGTGAAGGTTAAACAAATAATATGAAATAGTATATGTCTAACTGTTCGCGCTTTGCATGGATCAGGTAAATCGCAAAGGCACCATAATGGTACGTGCAGACTGACAATACGTTTTGTGCCCGTGAAAAGAAATTTTTAGAGGTCTTCACTCCCCAGGGTGCCGCTGGGCGTAACAGAAACGTCTTGTTCAAAAACCTGCTATTAAAAAATGCATAAGGATTTCCCTGACCTTTCTATTTTACTGATAACCCAGCCAAAGGCGAACAACTCGGCATATACTGGGAAGCGAACTTTATTATTGCCAATTTTGTTTTTAACTTTTTAAAATAAATTTGATATTTTGTAGTTGTATAATTCGTACATCTCGTTGTCATCATGACCTGAAGTTGGGGTTTATGTTTGTATGACAATGATATCGAAAGGTGGACATCACCACATTACAGAGTTCCTGACTTTCTTATGGGCCTATTATTTATTCTTATTACATTTGTTATCCGCTGTAGTAAAGTGCATGTCCTTCTTCAGTTACTTCTCCAATTTTTTCCATCTGAAATCACATGTTCCACCCATATGGCAGTTGCAATGTTCCATCTTGTGTGTGTGTCTGCAAGTGGTGGATGCCTTCTTACGTTCCATGTGGAGATGTTGAAGTATTCTCTTCCACGGATTGTGTGAAATCGGTTATTTACATATGTTTTAGAACCACCAAAAGATACAATGATATGAATGCTGCCTCATTACATGGTCTGAGGCCAATTGGGTAGTTTTCAGTCATTTTAAATTGATGGTTTGGAGGTAGACTACAAGATTTGCCGCTTTAATCAAGTTGTATATATTTCAATTACTGTCGTTATATTCACATCAATCATATATCCAGGAAAAGAGCAATCGGAAGGAAACAGTTATATTCAACGTTGGTTACTTGAAACTACACGCTATGTTTACACTTAATTCTACGGTGGCCACACATCTATTGTTTTAATTGATGTGACCACGTACGTATTACCTCAGTGAATCAATGCCAAATATTGTATATGCTAATTCGGAAGATCGTGAGTGGTTATCGATATATACACTAAAAAAAATACCCATCCTCAGGACGAGATAACTTGATAGCTGCGCAAACCACCGCACGCCGAATGTCATACACCAAACGATGGCGCCATTCAGCATGTCACCACTGTCACAACCTGAATAACTATTGAAAAGTTGCGTTGTGGTATAAACGATTGGTTGGCATGACAACGCCTTTGTTGCTTACGACTTGTTACGTCACGGCATATGTGCAGTGGACGGTTCACGAAACTTGGAACATTCGAGAGTTGCGAATAATCTACGATTCAGGGTAATTCTACGATTCAAATATATCAACCGTTACTCCTTACGAGGTAGATGAACCCTTGAAGTTTTTTAGGCGACCGATATGTAAATTGTCTATTATTGGGTGCATCAGGCGACAACAAATATCCTCCGGCCAGAACGGTCTTCGGCGAGCCAGCAGAGTTCACTTCAGGTTTTCCTAGCCAGTATCATTTATTCTTCCCCATTTATATCGCTGTATTCGAGCAAAGACACCATATGTTAGAATGACCCGATTCTTTGGATCCACAACCAGGTATATGTAAAAAAATACACGTGCACACAACCATACACTCGCACGAACGCATGCGCAATCCACATCCTCGCTATTTCTTCTTCTTCTTCCCCCTTAGCGCCTTGCGAGCCGCATCACTTAGTTTGTTCCGCCTTCTCGACGAGTCGTCGCCGTCCATCGCTTTTATCGAGATCTCTCTGAACACTGACCCTCTATCTTAGTCTCGTGTAAGCAGGTGCCTAATCCGTTACGGCTGTAGTCTAATTGTGCTTTATACTTTAGCTTTACGACACGGCGGTCATACATCTAACGATTTGATCGTCTCAACGAGATCACGAAAGGCTATAACAAGCGCTATAACAAGCAACATTATTAATCATTGCGATCACGTGAACGCGTCCACCTGCCGTAGCAACGCGACCGATCTATACACCTTTAGTTACGCTTTTAATGCAAACAAACGTGTGATTCCGCAATTACATAATTAAATGACACATATTTTCTATGGACAGTTTACTCGTTCATTAGGGGCTACACTATGGAATGATATTACATACCAGTCAACCAATGGATGTAGTGAGTACTTTTCCAGCCTGGGTCCAGTGGTCGAAGACTGCCCATGGACTTGAAGACATTGTTTATTAAGAAAGTAAAGTGAAAGTCATATTTAACATTTGTTTACACTACTTTAAACAAAGAAATCTAACTGGTTGATGCTCAGCTGTTAACCAATCACTGACCGTGTTTCAAACTTTATTCAGTAAAAGGTGGAAGTTACCGATAATGTTAACTGAGGCCTTCGTTTGCGACACATTTATCGATTTTGCATCTCATTTTCGCAACAAAACATCGGATCTTGACTTGGTGCGGCAGCGATTTGAAATTGGTGAAGAGAATTTATACAAAAGCGTCGAATATCAAATATAATATATAATACGTATTACTATAGCATATATATAATACATAAACATATTGTAGACATATATTAGGGAACAGGTTTTGTTAATTATTAGTCAGAGGCAGTATTTTAGCGTAAGTTAGTTTCGGACTCTGTCAGGGAAGTCAGCGAGCGTTAATAGGGTTGTTTACCATTAGAAAATTAAGATAGCATAGTGAATAGTCAGTAACATTTGAATATTGGCTAGAATAAGTATTACTATTATACATATATTGTTCACAAACTTCTTGTTGACATATATTAAGAAGCCGTTTTTGTTAACAGAGGTAGTATTTTTTCCCGGATTCAAACTCAACGAGTGATAAAAGGGAGTTTGTTTACGTTTTCGGTAAAAAGGAATTAACAGCAGGATTTTAGCGTAAATTAGTACACACGGATTTCGTTGTTTTGTTACACAGTGTTCTTCGTATTCGCTAGGTGGCAGGTTTTTTTTGCTCATGCAAGCTTAATAGAAGACATATTTAGCAAGTATTTTAGCCTAAAGTGTTATTTTGAACACAAAAACAGCCTTATTCAAGGCTAATGTAGCAAATTAATTAAAACTAAATTGTATGATGGCGCCGTGCAAACGGCAGTTAAAGGACACAAGGCACTTAATTTGTGGCAGTTGCAGTAACTTGGAGGACTTCGTCAAGTCTGGGCGCGAGAAGTCCTGAGCTGAGGTCCACGCAGATAGTTTTAGTTTTGAGTGTAGGGGATGTACGAAGATGAAATAACTAGAGGTGGAGTTGGAAGAGCTGAAGCTGCTCGTTGTAGCAATGGTGGGAAGGAAACAGGGAGGTTGTGCCAGTAGTTCCGGTGGGGGAACAGTAGATGGTAAAGTGGGGAAAGACACTAGATGCTAGGGAGAGCTCACCACAGCCTGGGAGGAAGCTGAGAGGAGGGAAGGTGACAGGTCGTAGGAAGACATGACGTAAGGAGACTGGAAGGAAAGGAACGGGAGGGAAGACAACCGGAGTGAAGGAGAGGGGCGCAGAGGAGACAAGAGGGAAGGAGAAAGGAGTGGGGGAGACGGGAGGGAAAACAACAGGAGTGAAGGAGAGGGGAGTGGGGGAGACAAGAGCGAAGGAGAGGGAAGTGGGGGAGACAGGATGGACGGGGTCAGGACAGAATGTGATGGAAGGGATCGAAGAGCTATTCTGCAGCAGTGATAGGGGGTGAGGAAGAGAGCGAGGGTGTTTGTGGGGGATTCGATAGTTAGGAAGACCGACATAGTCTTAAACAAGGGAGATTATGTGGTGGCCTGCTTGCCTGGAGGCAAAATAGAGGCGATAACTGAGAGGGTAGAAAATATCGTAGGTAAGGGTGGATCTGTTTTAGACAAATAATGTAGAGAGGGAGGGTACTACTGCCATAGTTAGGAAATATAGGCAGTTGGTCAGAACAATAAAACAGACGCGGGTTGAGCAGGTAATACTGTCAGGGATTTTACCAGTAATGGACAGGAGGGGTCACAAAAATCGAAATTGTCGGGGGATGGCAATTAACATGTTAGTCCAGAAGGTATGTAGGGAAGAGGAAGTTGGATTTGTAGATTTATGGGGAAGTGTTTTTTGGAGGGCTGATATGTACATGAAGGATGGGCTTCATCTAAGTGGAAACGGGGCAGCAGTATTCGCGGACGAACTTTCAGCAGCACTAGATAGTGGCATGGGTACAATGACAAATATTTTTGGTAGTAAACATTGTTTCAACTAGAAGTGCAGGGGAGTTACCTAGCGGTGTCTCAAGCAGAATAAGAGGCCACTAGTACAGACAAACCAATATCAAATCGTCCGAAAAACATCTCTGAAACAGGTTATAGATGCGTATGTTTAAATGCAAGTAGAATAGTAAATAAGAAAAACGAATTACACATTATGGTAGAAGATATTGACCCTCACTTAATTGGTATAACTGAATCATGGACCAACATTGACATAACAGATGCTGAATTAGGACTGACAGGATACGTAATGTTTAGGAAAGATCGAATAGGAAGAAGGGGAGGGGGAGTTATTTTATATGTTAAAGAATCTATTCAGGCTTTTGAAATAAAATTAGAAAGGGAAGCAAATTGCGATGAAGCTGTTTGGTGCAAAATTGTTTCAGGAAATTAAAAATTAACTTTTGGATTAGTTTACCGAAGTCCAAACGTAAACGAAGAGGACAACACAAAAATAAAAACGCTATAAAGGAAGTTAGTAAAGGGGAATGTATCATAAAGGGAGATTTTAGCCATGGACACATACAATGGAATTTTCTAGAGAGCACAGGGAGTGAGGACCAACAATTGCTATTTTTAATCCAGGATAGCTTTCTTACTCAGCACGTGCTACAACCAACCAAGGGAGAAAATGTATCAGATACAGTTTTGTCGTCACAAAAAGAATTAGTGGACAATGTAAAAATACTTGAACCATTGGGTAATAGTGACCATAATCAAATACATTTTGACATCAATGTAAAATCAGAAAGTAAAAATAAGAAAACGTACAAGAGAACCTTCCACAAAGGTAACTACAAATATATGAGAAAATACTTAACAAAGCTAGATTGGAATAACATGCTGATGAATAAGACCGCAATTGAATGTTGGAATATTCTAAAATATGAAATTGAGAGTATCATCGATAAATTTGTTCCCTTCCAAAAACAAGGAAAACGGTGTAGAAAGAAACACTTGTCAAAAGAGGCTATTAGAAAAATAGTGTTGAAACAAACTATGAGGAGGGTTTATAGGCGTACCAGAAAGGAAGAAGACTATGCAAATTACAAAGAGGCACTTAATGCAGCTACAACTGAAATCAGACAATCTAAAATAAGCTATGAGCAAAAACTAGCATCTCACATAAAACATGACAGCAAGAGTGTTTATGCATTTGTCAGGAGTAAACAAAACGTACAAGACAAGGTTGGACCTATTAAGATAGTGCTGGAAATAAAATATCACAGGGGTTTTAATGGCGGAAGACCTAAATGTTTACTTCAGTTCAGTGTTTACCAAAGAAGATATTAGTTCATTACCAGTTGCTGATGCTAAATTTCAGGAGGCTAAATCTGACTATTTAGGACAGTTAGTTGTAACTCCAGAAATGGTAGCTAAGAAAATAAAGGCAATGCAGGATGATAAATCACCGGGAGTGGATGGAATTCCTCCAAAATTACTAATGGAAACAGTAGAACAAATCAGTATACCACTTGCAAGAGTATTCAACTTGTCATTAAAAGAGGGAGTTGTTCCGTTTGAATGAAAAGAAGCAAACATCATACCATTATTTAAAAAGGGTTCCAAAAATAAGTCAGAGAATTACAGACCTGTGAGTTTAACGTCAGTGATTTGTAAATTATTAGAAAGGTTAATTAAAGACCATATGGTGGACTTCCTCGTTAAGCATAAATTATTAAATTCATCTCAACATGGATTCCTTAAAGCGAGGTCATGCTTAACAAATATGTTATGTTTTTTTGGAAGAAATCACTAAGTGGATAGACGTGGGATCGCCAGTAGATATTATCTACTTAGATTTTCAGAAAGCTTTTGACAAAGTGCCTCATCAAAGATTACTACTTAAATTAAAAGCATTGGTATCGGGGATAACATAACTGACTGGATAGAACAATGGCTGACTGACAGAAGACAACGAGTTGTAGTAGATGGAGAAGTTTCAAATTGGAAATCGGTTTTGAGTGGGGTACCTCAAGGATCAGTATTAGGACCTATATTATTGTTAATATATATCAATGACTTGGAAGACAGTATAACAAGTAACGTACTGAAATTTGCGGATGACACAAAACTGTTTAGAAAGGTTAATACTGATGGTGAAAAACAACATTTACAAAGCGATTTAGACAGATTAGTGAAATGGTCTGAGAAATGGCATTTTTGGGAAATGTAAATGCCTACATACAGGACATGGGAAATTGCATGTAAACTATAAAATGTGAGATACTGTTCTGGGTACTACTATAAAAGAGAAGGACTTAGGAGTTACAATAAGCGCTGATATGAAAGTTTCAGAGCAGTGTGGTATTGCAGCTTCAAAGGGTAATGCAATTCTTGTATTGATTAGAAGAAACATAACATACAAGGGAAAAAAGTTAATTATACCTCTTTATAAAGCAATAGTTAGACCTCATTTAGAATACTGTATACAAGCATGGAGACCATATTGTAAGAAGGATATAGATACGCTTGAACGCATACAAAGAGAGCAACTAAAATGATTCCAGAACTGAGAGACCTTAGTTATGAAGAACGCCTGAAAGAATGTGGTTTAATAACTCTAGAGACTAGGATGTTAAGAGGAGATCAGATTGAAGTTTTTAAGATATTGAATGGGTATGAAAATATTGATATAAATATGTTTTTCTCACTCAAGAAAGATAGCAGAACTAGAGGACATGAGGTAAAATTAGTAAAGGATCAATGTAGATTGGACATCAGGAAGCACTCTTTCTCACAGAGGACAATAAATGAATGGAACAAATTGTCTGTCTACAGATTGTGTAACTGCTAGCAGCGTGAATATGTTTAAAAACAAGGTTGACACATATCTCAGGAGGGCGGGTTATAAGTAGATGAACATTGTTGGACTCTCGATAAGCCAATGGCTTCCTTGTCCACTTGCCATCTGGGCCTTTGGCTTGGATGGCAAATCTTGTTAAATTTTTATTTGGCATAATGCGCTTAGGCATAATATGCTGCGTATTGTGTTGTAGCGCCTCCTGGCGAACTGCTCCTAATACTCGAAGGACTAGGCTATTCAACGGTTAACAAATTATCCACAGAGTAGCTTTGCTAATTACCGAACGAGTAACAGTTGTTCGTACAGCTGCCTTGCTTATTGTCACAAGACTAAAGTCTTTATTTGCAGACTTCATGGAATAAATTATCATTGTTATTCGCAGAGCGTGCGTGCGTGCTTGCGTGCGTGCGTGCGTGTGTTTTCCACACTTATGCACTAAAGCAGGACATTGAAAGTTGGTAAATTGGTTCAACTAACACTTGGTGTGGGTAAGTTGAGCTGCGGTGTAGCGTGCGTTGTGTCACAATGGGTAAATGCTAACTATTTGTTTAATTTACATAAGCTTTCCATTAAAACTTCATAATAACTTAATCAACATATATACGCAATGCGTACACCATGCAACTGACAAGTCAATACGCATTAATTAATTATTCAATATACTTAATTATAATAATGACGTATAGGCCCATCGCAACCAGTGTAACTAATTGATAATGTGTTGTATGTCTCAATTTGCATGGAAAGATGAATTTCATGATGTATTTTGAAATACGAGAACATGTCTTAGTTTTTTTAACCACAGCCCAACTAACCTCACTTGTACTACATCACATAATTGATAGCTCACACACTTGGCAGTGGAAATCCTGTATCAGGGCATAGTTCGTATCACATTTTGATACGTCAACGAAATGTCACAGTTCCGTGAATCCCCGGAAGAATGCACTGATATAGTATCACATTGATGATATACCGGGGTGTGATCCACTACGGTACCTCAATACATGGTCTCAACCTATCTCTCGGAACGAGTCAGCAAGCGAGACAGCAATGAACGTGGTGACGAACGACAGGGCGTCACACGGAGCAGTCACAAGATATGGCAGCCGACGTGACGGCGTTACCCGTATTTAGTCAGGCTAGGTGGCAGCGGACGTGACGGCGTGACACGTATGGAAACAGGCGTGATAGCGGCGGGTGTGACGGCGTGACACATATGAACTCAGACGTGACGCCAGCGGACATCTACATTGGTGCCACCAATGCATTGCCTTTACTAATGTGACCTTGAATGTATTACCTCATTAAAACAATGCCAACAATCGGACATTCTAAGTTATTTTCATATACACTAAAAAATACACACCCTAAGGACGAAATAACTTCGTTGTTGCGTAAGTCGGCACCAATAGCACCCTATTTGAACCGTAATTTCTTAGTTTATTCCATCCGGCATTTTAGCGACACTGTGTAAGTAAGCATATTTATATGGGAAAGCAAGCAAAAACAAGCGAATGGAACTAATAATAATGTGGTGAAGTACGTAAACAATGTGCACAATGTTGATTATGATTAATATTCTGTGTTAAGCACTCGGAATATTGCTTGGCCACATGCAAAATGTCCACTTGTTTTACTATATATATATATATATATATATATATATATATATATATATATATATATATATAGAGAGAGAGAGAGAGAGAGAGAGAGAGAGAGAGAGAGACAAAACAAGAGAGAGAGAGAGAAAGAGAGGGAGAGAGAGAGAGAGAGAGAGAGAGAGAGAGAGAGAGAGAGAGAGAGAGAGAGAGAGAGAGAGAGAGAGTAGGGATGGTGAGTTAAATGCGAGAGTGATCTTTCGAGACTCTCGCATTGAACACTCCACGTCCATCTTAAAGGAGCTTAATCAATTCGACTTTTATTTCTGTTCTCATTTCAACTTAATTTTGCGAAAAAATCAAACCTCCCTAGCATCCACTGCAACATGCTAGCTCGTTTGTGCAACTTTTGTGTGTAGTTTTTGTGAAATCATCAGACAAACTATTAAATTGTTTAATGCTTGTCCAAGCATTAACTGAAGTAAAAATCGAAATTCTGAAAAATCAAGATTTTCTTCTTTGGTGAAATGTCGTAACTGTTTCATGTGATAGGCAAGAGGATGGAGGTCATGCCCATGATCAGCATTGGCCCACACAGTGTTTACGCAACCATTTTCGATATCCACTATTTTGATCCTTATCAGATCTAACTATTAAAATCAATTACTTCGATGATTTGAAAAAAAATGCATTTTCCGCAGACTGCGCACATTACTTAATCTCGTCACACACTATACATTACTTAAACTCGTCACACACTATACATCTGGACATACGTGAACCAGATTCGAGATGGCTGAACCATTTGAGGAAGCAATTTTAAGTTCGTGTAAGCTGATGCCTAATCCATTAAGGCTGCAGTTTAATTGCCCTTTGCATTTTTGTTTTACGACGGTTATCCATTTAATGACTATCTATAGCAAGCAACATTAGTAATAATTCCGATCTCGTCAACGCGTTCAAGGATAAAATGAGAATGGATTAACACTTTTCATCTTAGACTACAAGCTTTAATTACGCGTTTGGAGCAAACAAATAAAATTGTCTGATGCCGCAATTACACAATTACACAATTAAATGTCATATATTGTCTATTAGGTTCATTAGGGATTACATTATGAAATGATATTGCATTGCTGGCAACCCCTGTGTCTCATTTTCGCAACAACGAAAAACCTTTTGTTTCATAATTTGTATTGCTAAACTTGCATGTGGTTGTATACCGTTCCGTCAAACCGTGAAATTTAAGGCAAAACCGTGATTCTCAAGGCTTATGCGTGATAGTTGAGAGGAATGATATGATGGCCAATAGTCCATCATGCTACGTTCCATATTGCACTGTGACATTTCCACTATGATACCTTTCATCCTGCAATAATATCCTTCTATTGTATCATTTGCAAAGCTGTTCTGCCTAAGTGGATTTTGTTGTTCTAACATGCAGTGCGTTAAATGCCATGATGCAACATTGTCGTTCTATCATTATGTTGAGAACACCATTGACATTGAGCGCTAGAATAGCCTGTGGTGTGCTTGAGACACCAACCAGGAGAACTGTACGCAAAAGAACGTGTCATCAATGTCAAATCAAATGTGGACATTAATAAATTGCAATTTATAAAGTGTGTTTTTTTTCTCGCTCGTACAGTAAAGTTCAAATAAAGCCGCATTGGTGCTACGTTAATCTACATCAATGTACTTACTGTTAGTAACCAGTTTCACGTTTTGTCATAAAACCGTATCTTGTTCGAATAATTTATCCCGCGTCTTGGTAAGAACGATACCCCATATGTATATCAATATTTTCATATCCATTCAATATCTTAAAAAATCCAGTCTGATTTCCACTTAATCTCCTTGTCTCTAGAATTGTTAATCCACATGGTTTTAGGCGTTCTTCATAATTGAGGCATTTCAATTATGTAATAATTTTAGTTGCTCTCCTCTGTGTTCGTTCAAGCGTATCTATATACTTCTTATGATATGATTTTCACGCTTGTATACATTATGTTAAACGAGGTTTAACTATTGCTTTATACAGAGGTATAATTAGCTGTTTTCCTTGAACGTTATGTTTATCCTAATCAACCCAACAATTTTAATACTCTTTGAAGCTGCAACATCACTGCGTTCTGAAACGTTGAAGTGAGCACTTATTGTTATTCCTAAGTCTTGTTCTTTTACAGTAGTACCTAGAATAGTATTTATAATGTTATATGTTATATCCAAGTTACTGTGTGCTGTATGTACACATTTTCATTTCACAAAATTGAATAGCTGTTTTTTTCTAGATCGCTTTTGTAAATGTAGTTTATCTCCTCCAGTGTTGACACGTTTGTGTCATTCGCAAATGTCAGTTACCTTTCATACTGTCGTCCAAGATATTGATATATTTATTAAGAATAATAAATGTCCTAATACTGATCCTTGTGGTACCCCACTCAAAACTGATTTCCAGTTTGAAACTTCTCAATCTACTACAAAACACCTTATGTATGTCAGCCATTGTTCTATCCAGTCAATTGTGCCATCCCTGATACCATGGGCTTTTAATTTAAGTAGTAATCTTTCATGTCGCGCTTTATCAAAAGCTTACTGGAAATCTAAGTAGATACTATCCACTGTCTATCTTGCGTCAATCCACTTAGTGATATCTTCCATGAAACATAACATATTTGCTAAGCATGACCTCGAATCCATGCAGTGATGAATTTAATATGTTTTGCCAAGCAAGGAAGTCCAGCATGTGATATTTAATTAACCTTTATAATAATTTAGAAATAGCTGACGTTAATCTTACTTATTTCTCAAACCATTTGAAAATAATGGTATGATACACCCCATGTGAGTTATTATCTTTCATTGCCTTTATTTTCTTAGCTGCCATTTATGTAGTTACAATTAACTGCCCTAAACAGTCAGATTTAGTGTCCTGAAATTTAGCATGTGGAACTAATATCCTGTCTGATGAGTACTGAGCTGAAGTAACAATTTAGGTATTCAGCCTTTGAAAAAACCTTGTGATATTACATTTCCAGTACTGTCTTCTAGAGGTCCGAAATAGTCTAGTACGCTTTGTTTACACCTGACATATGCATATAAAACTATTAAGGTCATTTTTATGTCACATGCAAGATTTTACTCATAGCTTCTTTTAGATTGTCTAATTTCAATCGTAGCTGCATTATGTGCCTCTTTGTAATTTGCATTGCCTTCATCCTTTCTGGTACGCCTATAAACCTTCCACATGCTTGAACACTATTTTTGTAATAGCTAGTGGCCCTACGTTGTCGACGTCTTTATTAATATAATAAATCTAGTATTTCCATTGGCCAGTAACTGTGAGAAGGGGCAAGGTATACAATAACTGGGAGAAGGGGCAAGGTATCCAGTAACTGTGAGAAGGGGCAAGGTATCCAATAACCAGTGGCTAGAACGTCGGTCGTCAGTCGAAAGAATCCGGGTTCGATTCCTCTCGCAGCCGTTCCGAAACTTTGGCAATTTCGTTCCTCCCACGTTACCGCAGTTCACTCAACTGTATTAATGAGTACTTGGCTACAGACATAGATGGATATCTGAGCGAATGGTATTCGCGCAATAATTGCAGCGTGGCTGAGTGCTTCCCATAAAAGTCGAAATGGCTTGGGAATGAACAGATCTGCCAGTGGGTGAAATATAAAGCGCTTTGAGCAGTCCTGAGGACTGGATACTGCGCTATGTAAGAGCGTACCTGTACCTTTTTATCACTTCCTGTCATGCTTGCACTAATTCTCATATCATAATATCACACATATAAGTCATTGATCGACAGTGAATTCAACTCAACATGAATTCAACCAAAAATCGAGGACGTTTGTGCGTTTGTTTTCGCGAGGGTTATGTAGTGCAGCTAGCAGCACTAAATAAATGGTCGATTTCTGGAAACGTCCACTAACGGCTATTTCCAGGACAGTTTTTGACATTTTAACACCACTTCAATAATTAATAGGACAGTCCAATCCATAACGTTCAGTGGCATTACTGTGATCACCGAACACTATATATATATATAGCCATGCGGATGGCTTGCCAGCAGTTCGTCATGTTTACGCTGCCAGGGAGAATGTTGTTGCGCTATGTGTTGATCGCCGCCGCATGCGCCACCCAAGGCCCAGGCTCACCCACAGCCGGGTACGCTGCCCAAGGTCCTGGCTCACCCACAGCCGTGTATGCTGCCCAAGGCCCTGGTTCAAATATACCGCAGCGCAGTAAGTACAAGTTCAGTGTGATGTATGAGAAGCATCACAAAGGATGCGTGTCGCTGTTAATTGTTCAATGGTGTTGATATTAAAATAGGGAGTTGTTCCTTTTAAATAGAAAAAGGCAAACACCTTACCATTATTTAGAAAGTGTTCGATAAATAAGTCAGATAATTACAGACCAATGAGTTTAGCGTCAGTGATTTGTAAATCATTAGAAAGGTTAATCAAAGATCATACGATGGACTTCCTTGTTAGGCATTAATTACAAAGTTCACCTCAACACTGACTCCTAAAAGCGAGGTCATGCTTAACAAGTATGTAATGTGTTTTGGAAGAAATCACTAAGTGGATAGACGAGGGATCGCCAGTAGGTATTATCTACTTAGATTTTCAGAAAGTACCACATCAAAAATTACTACTTAAATAAAAAGCCCATGGTATCGGGGATGGCATATTCCACTGGATAGTACAACGGCTGTCTGACAGAAGACTGCTTGTTGTGTTGTAGTCAATTGACACAAAACTGTTTAGAAAAGTTAATGACGGTGATAAACAACATTTACAAAACGATCTAGACAAATTAGTTAAGTGGTCTGAAAAATGGCAGATGGTATTCAATGTTGGTAAATGTAAATGCCTACATACAGGACACGGAAACCTGGATATAAACTATCATGTGGGACTACTGTAAAAGAAAAGGACTGGTACGGGGGTACTACCAGGGTTAGTGGGGGTTACCAGGGGTGGTAGGAAGGTGTTACTATGGAGGGTAGGGGGCTACTAACGATGGCAGGAGGGTACTACTAGGGATGGAAGGGGTTACTAGGGATGGTAGGAGGGTGCTACTGGGGACGGTTGGGAGTTACTAAGGATGGCGCTACAATGGATGTTAGGGGGTTATTAAGGATAGCAGGATGGCGCTACTAGGAGTAGTAGGGGTTCACCAGAGGTTGTGGGGTGGCGCTAACAGGGACAATATGGGTTATTATATGTGGTAGATGGTTACTATGCGTGGTATGATGGCGCTACAAGGAATGGTAAGATTGCGTTACTAGGGAAGGTAGGGGGATACTATCGGTGGTAGGTTGGAGCTAGTAGGGATTATTGAGTGTTACTACGGGTGGTAGGAGGGTGCTTCTAGGGACGGAAGGGGGCTACACTGGGTGGTAGGATGGCGCTACATGGGATAGTAGGGGGTTACTAGGGGAGGTATGAAGGTGCTACTAGGGAAGGTAGATGGTTACTATGGGTGGTACGATGGCGCTACATCGTATGGTGGGGGGTTACTACGGGTTGGAGGTTGGCGCTACTAGGGACGGTATGGGGTTTCCAGGGGTGGTAGGATGGCGCTACATGGGATAGTAGGGGGTTACTAGGGGAGGTATGAAGGTGCTACTAGGGAAGGTAGATGGTTACTATGGGTGGTACGATGGCGCTACATCGTATGGTGGGGGGTTACTACGGGTTGGAGGTTGGCGCTACTAGGGACGGTATGGGGTTTCCAGGGGTGGTAGGATGGCGCTACTGGGGATTGCAAGGGATTACTACGGGTGGTAGGAGGGTACTACTAGGAATGGTAACCTATTACTGCAGGGACGGATTTTAATAATAATAATAGTAAAAACTATATAATAATAATGATACATTAGTAATAATAATAATAACATTACAGTAATACTAATAATTATATATTATGTAGTAGTAATACTGAATGATGCTAATACGAAAACTTATACGCAACCTAAATCGTCGCGAAAAAGTTAGGCGAATTGATCGAAATGTTTTCTTGCAAGAGTTATTTGTGTATAGAAAATGTTGAACCATTTTTTTACCACATGTCGGCGTAAAGTGGCAACCCCGATTTACGAAGGGAAAACAAGTATTTTAAATAACACCGATGGTATTATAAAGCAAAGTGGGACATAGCGTCCAGTTCAACAAAAGTTTCCACCCCGACTGATTATGTCGTACTACTCTAAGTTTGTTGATCATTGGTTTAGTTATACGTCAGCAAGGACGGAGCTCAAATTTGGATCGTCCCTGGGCACCGTTTCGACATCATCAAAGGAACATCAAAGGCTAAACTTAATTAGGTCAAAAGGTAAACGTGCCCGGCACCGTTTTAAGAGAAGTGGTCAACTGTATTAGGAGTATTGGTCAAACGTCGTATGACACTTGTCAAGGAAAATATTAAACAGGTCAAGATAATGAGGTCAACTTTTCGTATTATGGTAGTATCTTGTTATAAACCGATGCGTCGGTGGGCGTGTTCAATCGGCGAGATGGACACGCGGTGGAAGCGTATTGATCATTTCTGGGCACCGTCTTCGGCACCGTCTGCAGCGTGAACATCAAAAAAACATCAAAGGTTAAACTTAATTAGGTCACAAGGTAAACGTGCCAGCAATGACTTCGCCACCGTCTTAAGAATATTGTTCAAGCGTTTTGAGACATGTTCAAGAGTCTTGAAACATGATCAAGCGTCTCAAGAGTATTAGTCAAGCATTATCCACTGATAGCCACTATATATAACCACCACACAAAACACCGTATGCAAACACGATAAGTTGTACTTAACTGATATACAAGTAAAAAAAAACATTTTCTTTGTCTTCATCTTTCATCTTCTTCTTTATTTTTCTTACCAGACGACAGCTGCAAAGAAAACGAGGAATTAGTCAGAGTTGGACGCGGTTATATTATAAACAGGGTAGACAAACTGTGTATTTCTTACCAGAAGACAGCTGCAAAGAAAACGGGGAATCAATCACAGTTGGACGCGTTTATAGCATAAATATGGCAGAGAGACTGTGTATTAATCACTAGAACGTGTAAACAATGGAGAGCCGCTTAGGTATCGTATAATACACGAATAAACACCATCGATCGTGCACAATTTGTTTTAAATGAGCACGGTATTGTCAGCCTGTCCTTTGTATCTATTGTATCACTAGGTATTGATAATATATATATATATATATATATATATATATATATATATATATATATATATATATATATATATATATATATATATATATGCTCATAAAAAAAATAGGTAATAGTTAATATGACACTATTCCGTAATTAGTAACTTTGTACAGAAACCGCGGCCGCCTGTTCCAGTTATAAATAGTATGCTGCGACGGTCGAGGAAGGCATCAATATTACGGCAGTGCGAGAGATAGTATTACTCGTAGCGAGCGGTGGGCGTTACGCTTATCAGCCCGGACCGACTCTGCTAGCGATAAATAATATTATTAAACGCAACTGACTCTTTAGACTCTCTTTCATAAATTGTACAACCAAAGAAAACAAAAGAAGAAAACAAAGCACTACATAAATAATTTATATTAAGATATATGCATCATATTTTAAGGCCTAATCAAAATCGTCATGAACAGCGAACAAGCTAACACAGTTATTTGGCCAAGTAATCATGTAGAGGCAAGTTGTCTAGGGAACAGCAACATATGTCTGGACATGAGTTTGCCCATCCACTACAGAGCATGCGAGTCTGACACATAAGTTCAACTAAATACACGTAAACAATCGGTTACTTCACCAACCTCCGGTTTGAAATGCAACCGCAACATTAACCCTGACGTCATAGCGGAAGTCGAGTGGCTGTCATGGCCGCCACCCTTGGTTAGCTCGGATGTGTCGTAGCCACCCAGAATTGAGCCATCGAAGATATGGCCGCCGCACAGTTTCTTCCCTTGACACAAAATGTAACTTAGATGATTTGGACTTAGTCGTTTGTCGAGTCTAACATAGCATTGATTTGCAACTTTGCTTTGAAACTTTTGCTGTTTCGTTGTTTTACTACTTCGCTATGTTTTTGCTGGATCGTTGCTTTTGTTTTACGAGCAATTTCTGCAACCTTTTTACTTTCTCTCTCTCTCTCTCTCTCTCTCTCTCTATATATATATATATATATATATATATATATATATATATATATATATATATATATATATATAAATATATATATATATATATATATATATATATATATATATATATATTTATATTCCCTCCCTCCCTCCCCTCTATATCTCTCTCTAGCTATCTATCTCTCTTTATCTTTCTCTCTCTCTCTCTCTCTATCTCTCTCTCTCTCATTGGACCTTGCTGGACTGATGCCTCAATGGAGTGCATATTGTATAATCTTGGATTAGCCAATATAATAAAAAAATTGACAACACAGAGTGGGTTATCACATTCATTTAATCTATATCACAGTCTCATACTCTTCGTCCTATTCGTGTCCTATTTGTCACAGGATTGATGAGCACTACAATAAACATGAGTGCATGAGGCTAAATTTGTATATACTTACATGGGCAGTCCACATTTCTTTTTAAAAGCATATGCTCTGTCCAGGTATATGCTGTGATGCTGTGATTTATTATTGCTAAATAATGTATGGCACGGTACGAAGAACATCTGAACAATAGTAGTATTGAATTGAAAGTAACTAGAAAATAGATTTTCTTTTAGCCACGTTTCAACTTTAAATAATTTCCCTACACTGCTTTTGAGCAACTTCTGAGAACGCGTTGCCTTCTAGACATACACATATGTCCGATCGAAAACATATTGACATAACACAATTTAAAATATTAAATACATTTTATCTGACCCTTTGTTGTTATTTGTTAAGAAATATAATACATTGCTAGTTGAAGTTGACTCTATTGAAATTCTCAAAATTCCTTCAACAATGTTATAAATTTAACATGTGCATTGCCCAACGCATTGCCTGACTAGACTAGCTGTCAATCACTGTTGTTTACAATCAAGTGTTAGACATTGCTCAATGCACATATATATATATGTAATAGTCCAGAGTAGCCCTCTCCCAACCACCTCCTAGGACAATTCATCAATGTAACTCCTTACCGGGGTTTTCCAGTTTGTTCCTATCTACATCCTGTTATTGCTATCTCTGTTTCCACTTCTCTGCATCAGGTGTTTTAGACTTTCTATTTTCCCCGTTATCTTCGTGGCTATAAAACAAATAAATACAACATGTGGTAAGTTAATATTTACGTTTCAATAATGGTGTGTAGTTGTACTTATACCAGCCAGTTCAGTTCAAACTAAAAGTTTACTTCATCAACAGAGTAGAACCCGTTGGAAACAGCCATTTCTTGAAAACAATTGTTCTATGACAGAGTGTTTGTTATATCTACACATATGTACATCTGACCAGGCTCTGTAACCACCTATTTGGAAAACTCTACTTTGTATGTATTGCAAAAATAACACAATGAGGACAACTATTTTGTTTTGTTTATATTTACTTGTATAATAGTTGTTGCAACATTGTCTGTGTGACGCTGCGGTAGGGTCCAATGGTAGGTTTATCCAGCGTAATGCAGCCACTTCTATGAATTGTAATGAACAAAGCCGATAAATTGTCACATAGGTAAAAACCTCCTAAATTCCTAGCGTAGTGTGGATACTGATATATGATATTGTTGTAACTGAAACCAATAACCACTTTGCAACGTTATGTTCCAAAAAAATATCACATTTTGTCAGTTGTGCATATAATTTCACATTGTTCAGTGCTCTCTCAAAGCGAATATCTTACAAACTATGTTGATGCCTTAAAATGTAGCTTCTTTTGTAGAAGATGTTAAGACAACACATAAGTGCCCCAACATACCACAAAAATCATGAGCTGTCAGCAGGTGTCAGTATATATGGAGATATGGAGTTTTTCCTCGTACGTGACGAGGGAAGGGGTCAAATACAGTTGGTTAAATACAAATAGTTTGTGGAATGTACATCAATGATGTGCACACTCACTCTCTGTGATCATGTGCGATTGGGATGTCGATGCTTTTTTTCATGGAAATACATTGACGTGCAATGTATTTATGTTTACTGCATCAACAGATCATGTTACTCCAGTGCTCTAAACTTAAGCCTTTACACTCCATGGTGAAAAATATACAAGTAACGACTGCCATGCAATGAGGTAATTTGAATTTAAATTGTTCAGTAAATAAAAAATATGCAGTTCTGGTATGATTATTTACGTGCATTTAGTTGAAATGCAGAATCAGACCCGCATGCTCTGAGAAAATATATTGTAGTGGGTGGGCAGACACATGTTCATAATAGTAGTGGGTGGGCAGACACATGTTCATAATAGTAGTGGGTGGGCAGACACATGTTCATAATAGTAGTGGGTGGGCAGACTCATGTTCAGACAGATGTTGCTGTTCCTCAGGCAACTTACCTCTACATGTTTACTTGGCCAGATAACTGTGTTTTCTTGTTAGCTGGTCATGACGATTTTGATTATGCCTTGAAATAAGTGGATAGTAAGACTTATTTATTTAGTGTTATGTTTTCTTATTTAGTTTTTTGGCTGTACAATTTACGAAATGATTACGAAAGGATATTATTTTCCACAACTGTTGATTTGCTACATGTGGTACACCTATAGCATAATTTAAGTAGTTTTTATTTGTATTTATTTGTCTGATAGTTGCTGCAACATTTCTATCAAATCTGATTTAAATTATCGATGATTGATGAGCTGTCATCATGTGTCATAAATGCAAAATGTTTGTGGAATGCACATGAACTATGCACACATACACTCACTGTGATCATGTGTGATTAGGAGGACAATGCTTTTTTGCATTGTATCTGAGCTACGGTATTTCTGTTCTGTTCTGCTACATCAATCGTACAGATCGTGTTATTCCAGTGCTCTTGAATTATGCCTTTCCCTGAAGCGTAGACCACTAACGACTAGTTAGCATTGCCAAGCACTGAGGTAATCGGAATTGAAATTGTTCACTAGGTAAAGGTCTTCAGTTCTGATATGACTCTGACTCAGACCCGATTAAAATTGTTCGGCATTACGCGATCAACAAGCCATACATGTTCAGGCGAAAGTCTGTGAAATCTAATACATAACACACTAGCACAGTTGTACTATTAATATAATATTATTGAAAATTGTTCAGGACTGTTCGTTTTCAAATCAGATAACTATTTTACATATCCAAGGGGTGTTTAATTGACCTGGTACAGGCTTTCGTCAACGTATCACGTCGACTTCATCAGTACCAATATATGTGGACAATGTAATTTGCCTGGTACACACAGGAAACGCAAATGAATTACAAAAACAAATGAACACTGTAGACCCCACAGGTAGCTTCATTTTCACGCGGGAAGACGAGTAGAACAACAGCATGCCCTTCTTGGATGCGAAGTTCAACACAATGGTAGATGGCAGCGTGAAGTACAGTGTACAGGAAGAAAGAATATATCGAGTACTGATGAAGTGTGGAGTAACAACAGCCATGCGTCCCAACACCACCCTCAGGCGCCTGTTGGTACATCCCAAGGACAAAGTAGAGCTAGAAGAACAGGGCGAACTGGTATACCAAATACCATGCAAGAACTGTGGTGCTGAGTACATTGGGGAGACAGGAATACTACATAAAACACGACTGGAGGAACACAGAAAGGACGTAGACAACACGAAAAATGGGAAATACAACAAGGAGCGAGAAAAAAGATTGATGTCTACCATCAATAAATCCGCCCTTACAGACCATGTGACAACTGAAAACCACACCATAGACTGGCAAAAATGGTAGGCAAGGAACCCAACCTAAGAATCTGGCATATCAAGGAAGCCATCTGGGTCAGGAAAACAAGAACACCCATCAACAGAGACAAGGGCAATTACGAGCTGCCTCACCTGTATAATGATGTTATTCAGCGTCATTGGTACTGATGAAGCAGACGTGATACGTTGACGAAAGCCTCTACCAGGTAAATTAAACACACTTTGGATACGTAAAATAAAAGTTCTCTGATTTGATATTCATATAATAATTATGATATATGTTTTTATAAAGCGCAATTTACCAAAAAGGTTCAAACCACTGTATAGGAATATAATTACATATACAATGTAATATAGTCAAATTACATATACAAACTAAACACTAATTGCATATAATTATAATTATATATAAAACGTTAAAAATAGCATAAATATGTGCACAATAGCGAATAGAATGAAAGTTGAATAAGATAAAAAAATTATTATTATTTAAAGACTATAAATAATTGTTTTAAGAAGAAAAAGAAGAAAGTAGAAGAACAAAATATATAATATATATAATTATTATTACAATATTAAATACATACAATAATGCGTATATACATAAAGTATAAATTGCGCAGTAAAATATCAAAATAAAATAAAATGTCAGTAAAATATCAGCGGTATTCTGCTTTAAACATGTGTGTTTTAAGAGTCTGTTTCAACAGGTTTCTGCTGCACTTTATGGCAACTGGCAGCGAATTCTAAAGTCGAAGTCCAATCACTGTGAAGGACCGATCCCCAAAACTAACACGCTTTAATCGCGGCACGTCTAGCATATGTTGTTGGGACCAACGAGTACGCCCTGTAGAGCATTGTCTCGTCAACGTGTTCGTAAGATACAGCGGTGCCTTGCCGTCGAGACATCGGAACATGTACAAGGATCTTAAATTCGATTCGACATTTGACAGGCAGCCAGTGCAATTCTGTCACAGTTGGGGTTATATGATCACGGTGAAGTGTGAAAGTGATAATTCCGGTCGCCATGTTTTGGATGCGTTGAAGTGTATTCAAGTGTTCAAGTGGTAGGCTAGCAAGCAGCGCATTCCCGTAATATAATTTGGACATGACAAAAGCGTGGACTAGTAATTTGGTCGCATCGATAGTAAGGTGTCGCCGGATACGACTAATATTATGGAGGTGCATATAGGCTGTTCGGCAGATGGCACTTATATGGTTTGATGAATCGAATACAACACCAAGGTTACGAACGTTAGATGACGCTTTCAAAGTTGCAGCGCCAATGGTTACGCGGATGTCCTTCATCTGTGGCAACTTGTGTTTGGTGCCGAACACCACAATATCGATCTTCTCATCGTTCAACTTGTGTTTGGTGCCGAACACCACAACATCGGTTTTCTCATCGTTCAACTTCAATAAATTGGCCCGCGACCATTTCCCGATTTCTTAAAGGCAACTGGACAGACGGTCTATTGCGTTCAACTAGTCGTCTCCATCGGGACAGAATGAAACATAAAGTTGCGCATCATCTGCGTATAGGTGGTAGTCCAAGCGGAATGTCTTGATGATGTAGCCGAGCGGTGAGATGTATGCAGTAAATAGTAACGGCCCGAGCACAGAGCCTTGCGGCACGCCAAACGGCACAGGCATTGGGGAACATTTGTTACTACCAATACACACAAGCTTCTGCCGACCGGACAAGTAAGACGTGAACCACTTGAGCGCAGTGCCTGTTACACCATAGCTGTGAGTCAGTCTGCTCAACAGAATGGCGTGGTCAATGGTGTCAAACGCAGCGGTTAAGCCAAGCATGACCAGCACAACACCAACGCAGCCACGGTCGACTGCAGACAGAATGTCACAGTGCACTTTTATCAAAGCATTTTCAGTTGAGTGGTGTTTGGCTATATGCTAATTGAAACTGCTCATATTGGCTATGTGCTGATTGAAACTGCTCATATTTAATTAATTGTTCTCTTGCATGTGGTCGCTTAGCTGGTTTGCTTCAACGCGCTCAATCACTTTAGAGACAAATGCCAGATTTGAGAGAGATCGATAGTTTTGCACCCATTCTTTATTTAGTCCAATCTTCTTTATTAATGGCGGCATGTGACCGGTATTATATTGATCGGGGACGACAGACGACTGAGGTTATGCGTGACAAAATTGGAAGAAGTTCATCGATGGATTATCTTTCCAGCCAAGTAGGAGCTGGGTCCAGGTAGCAAGATTTAGGTGGAGCATCCATTGTGGTTTTCTTTATATCTTCTGTTGTTGGTAGAGAGAATGACGACAGCTCACATGTGCAGTAGTTGTTGTCTAACACGTGATCAAATTGTGGCACAGTATTACCATTAAGTTGCGGATGGGCTTTATCTTTTCGCGAAGAACGTTGACAATCTCTCGGCCAACTTGGATTGTGACTCGTTTGTGGGAAGATTTGTGTTATTATTTTTTTTAAGAAGAGTGTTCGCGGAAGCAAACAACTTTTTCTGGTCTTTTCCAAATGCCCGGATTTTTTCGGAATAGAAAGTAGTATTAGCATATAACAGCATGTCATTCACCAGCTTGCATTCACGAAACATTTGCTTATGAAATTCCTGCTTGAATTTCCGCCATGTGGGTTCACGCCTTCTTCTTTCTTGTTTGGTGTCACGCAGATCATCGTTATACCAGGCTGTATCTGGTCTCATTCGGACTTTCGTTTCGAGCAAAGGAGCGTGGGTTTCAGCAAGATTCACGAGAGTAGCATCATAATGGTTGACCAGTTCATCTACACTTAATGACTCGAGATCTACTGGGCGAAACACATGGATATATTGTCCAAAAATATCGGCATTTATTGCGCGTAACTTCCGATTCTATACTTTTGTTAGAGCAGCGCGACATCGAGCAACAGTGATGGTGAACTTCATGGCAGAGTGGTCAGATATTCCCACGTCTGTGATCGCGACATTCCAAACGAGATGTTCGTCCGTGCAACGGTTCAACAGCACGTCCATCGTATGTCTACGGGTGGATCCGTGTACGTGCATCGCTATACCTGTCGAGTCCATCGAACTTGTGAGCCGCCTTGCGTCTGAGCCAGCTTTGTCATCGAGATGAAAGTTTACGTCTCCAATGAAAATGAATGGACCAGGTTGTAATACATGTTTGTCAGCGAAGCGATCCCATTCTTCAAAGAAAGTCGATGTCGTTAAGCTGTTTTTTCGCAGATGGCGGCGTGCGGTACATGACAACAGATGACTTGCAGGTCTTCAGCGTACATTCGATGTGTTCAAATGTGCGAAACACTTCAGTGGTCCATTTGCGTATATTTAGTCCATATTTATGGATAACAGCCACGACACCAACTTTACCAGTAGGAAGGGGCGTGTGTTATATAGCATTTTCAGTAGGTGTAAGATCGTTTCTCTCAAAAGCGTCGGTCGATGGCTTCAACTATGTCCTACATAGCGCCATTATATAAAAATCGTTTTCAAGAATATTATCGGATATTGCAAGTGTTTTACTCCGGCAGGATTGTGCATTTATGTAAAATACTTCGACGCCAGGTTCACACTGATCAGATGACGAGGACACCAACGCTACATGTGTTAATTGTCGGTGTTAACACAATTGTACTATTGTCGGTGTTAACACAATTGGCACCAGAGAGTGCAGCTTTAGGAAAGTTTCTATCAAATGTGATTATGGACGGGATCGAGCAAAAGTGGTTTATTCCCGCTGTGTTTCATCGATGGGTTTTTTTGCGACGGAATAAATATTTAGCGACCTAATCATTGGCAGAGTCTTCAGTGGTATGATTTGTTTGGCCCTCACTGCGATTACCCCGATGGCACGCAGTTAATGACCCGTAACGACGAGTATATTAATTATTCAAGAATTGTGAAAATGTCAACTGTTTTGGACGTTATGTTCAATACAGTTAATTGTTTTTAGAATAAGTTTGCGTGCTTATGTGCATGGATGTTGCTACCTAGGTTCTCTCGCTTGACAGTTGATGTTTCGCACCCACTTAGGAACAGTGATACTATCAGAGCCCTCACGAACCGCACGTTTGATGCTTGTGAGATATGTTTGTTTTCTAGACGAGCTCTAGTGTAGCTAGTGTTGCGGCGTCCGCGAACTAATTTCAGGTATTGATCCTTCTTCAGGGCTAATTGCTGGTATTTAAAGGAGTTGACGGTCTCGCGTTCTTGGTCGTTGACTATTATTGTTCTATTTATTGTGTAATTTATGACCAATTTCATTTTATCTGTGCTGATTTCCCAGCTGCATACAGATGAGGGCTCGTCTAGACGAGTCACAAGTTAAGTACGTTCTTGTTCTTGAACCGCTAGTCTGTCAATGTCATCTGCAAATAGTTACTTTGTTATTATCCTTCCTCCTATGCTCACTGTGGCTACGTGGTCTGCAAGGGCTTCTGCGTGATCCGTTCTTGAAATATGTTAACAAGTATAGGAGAAATTATGCGTCGATGCTAGACTACATTTGATGTATGGAACTATTCCCTATTACCCCATTGATCGTAACGACACTGCTGACTCTGTTGTACAATTGTTCGCTGGTGTGAACTAGTCTGCAACCATTGTTGTGTGTTCTCGTTCTACCCATAAAGCAGTGTTTCATACTATGTCAAATGATTTTTTGAAGTCAATTTCGTGTTGGTGTTGTTCGTATTTTACACAGAACACACTGATAAATAACATGTCAACACTTGTCATGCAATAAAACGGTAATGTATTAGCTATTTTCAAAATGTGATATTCTCCGTGTCATGTCAACCGCCCTAGCAACTGGTCACTAGAATATAATTAATATGCAGATCTTGTCGAATATATTTCTGCTTGAGTCAGTAAACTATACATTTTTAATGTAATTTAATTATTTAATTTTAACGTATAGCGCCTCGAGTAGTTTTTTAACTATATTTGGCGATATGTAAGTATAATATTTATTTTTATTTAGTTACCTTATACATTAATTGTTTGCGTTTTTCGATTAGAATTTAATGGATAAAGTAGGCAATTGGGGAACTATTTCGTTGGAGAACTCTTGAAATGACCCGGGGCCGAGTCCGAGGCCGATTGCTAAGACAGAAGTTCACTCAGTGATAGTTCGACAAGATCGATGTAAAAAGTATTAACTGTTATCAACGGATATGACATTAGCACATGCCTGTGAATCAGATGAAACCTGAACATATGACAGTTTATACTGAAATTGGTCGCAATCGCAGGACGACAGGTACTCGTGTGGCCTTGCAGAGTTGTTGACGTTGCTGGCGGATGTTTTGTGGCACTGACTCGCTGATTGACGGGGCGCTTTAATAATTTATTGCCAGTTATAGCGTGTTTCTCACTGTTTCATGGAAGCATAGGCTGCATTTAGCAAGAGCGGATTTGACATTTGAGATAACACGTAGAGAACACTGGAGAAATAGGAAATCCGTTAAAATGCATTGTAATTATATTCAGCCAATTACAAAGACATGAACATCCCTCAAGTGATAGACAACATTTTATAAAAAATACAAACGAAAAACGTGAAATGTTCTATACAGTTTCACACACATGAAGCTTGTTGAATATATTGTGGTTACTGAGATGTGCAAATGATTGTTGTTGACGTTGCTGACAGAACAAGTATACGGCTTCACACAAGTGCTAATGTTTTCATGCGTCTTAAAATTGCATCCTCAACTAATTTAGCTTATCGCAAATCCGGTTCGTTGATGCTCTAATGTGTAGTGTGCGAATAGTTCATGTAACGCCCGCAGTCGATTTAATAAAACAAATGTCATTTTTTTTCAAATCATCGAAATAATTTGCTTTAGTCGTTATATATGGCGAGGTATAAACCAGTGGATATCCAAAATTGTTTTTAAAAAAATGTGCGGGGCAATGCCTGTGATGGGCGTGACCTATTGCCGATCACATGATAAAGATATGAAATTACACCAAGGGTGAAATTCGTGAGTTTTCAACGTTTCCATTTTCACTTTACTTTTCCACATATGGCACACGTGTAAGGCTTCACACCTGTGTGAATTCGTCGTTGAATCTTAATGTGACACGACTGTGTGAATGAATTTCCAGTTTCCACGTGTCACCAGTGTGTGACTTCACACGTGTGTGAATATGTTCGTGAGTGTTAAGGATTCTGAGCGATGTAAACGATTTTCCACGTGTCACAAGTGTGTGACTTCACACGTGTGTGAATCCGTTCAAATATTTGGCATAATTATTACCAGCAATCTAACGTGGGACGTACACGTTGGTGAAATCACACGAAAAGCAGACAAGAGGCTGTTTCTACGGCTCCAACTCAAAAGGTCAGATATTCCCGTTAAAGACCTTTTAACATTATACATGACGGTGGTCCGGCCCACGCTGGAATACGCTTGCCCTGCATGGCCGACCTCGCTCAAACCTAATCTGCAAAGTGATTTATATCACTCTTAGCATGTTTTATTTCCATTAGTTTCGTACAAGATAACGACGGTGCTATTAATCCATTAATTAGTCAAGTGTTGTGAAAATGTCGCCTGTTTTTGGATGTTATGTTCAATACAGTTAATTGCTTTCAGAATCGTGTTGCGCGTTTATGTAAACCGTGCATGTTCGTGGGTGGATGGTGCTACCCAGATTAGGACCACTCTATATTTCTATTCTGAAACATGTACTTCGGTCATAGCTGATTTGACCTTATAATTATTGAAGCACTTGTCCTAAGCTTTCTATTTTATTAATATGAAGATGATAGGAACATTTCACCTCTGCATATTATAAAATATAAATTTATCCTTATTTCCAAATGAAGATATATCACGGTTGATACAGTCGATCTCAAGACATGACCAAACCGTTCCAATTTGCGTCTTATCACCATAGTCAGAAGTGTTTCACGCATGCAACTCGGTTGTTCGATTAAGATACGTACTTCTTGGTTGGTGACGTGGTATGTATATGGAATGAGCAAAACGGAAAAGGTAAAGGTATGTTCTTATATAGCGCGATACCCAGTTAGCTTTTCACTTCACACTTGGCATAACTTTTGATTCCAACACAAACTCGACTTTTCTTGGAAGCATTCAGCCACGCTACAATTATTTCGCGACGACTGCTCGTTCGCATATCCACCACTGCCAATACCCATGTATTTATTTATAAATTTGAGTGAACTGAGACAAGTGAACGAAATTGCCCAAGCTTGAAACGGCAGCAGGTGGAATCGAACCCTGGTTCTCTCGATTGACAGTCCGATGTTTCGCACCAAGGAGGAAAAGTGATACTATCAGAACCTTCGCGAACTGCACCTTAGATGTTGGTGAGATATGTTTGTCTTTCCAGACTAGCATTAGTCTAGCCAGTATTGCGACGTCCGCGAAATAATTTCAGGTATTGAACCTTCTTCACGAATAATTGCTGGTGTTTAAAGGAATTGACGGTCTTACGATCCTGATCGTTGACTGTTATTTTTATGTATATTCAATTGTGTTGTTTATCCTAATTTTTGTTTTATCTCTACTGATTTCCCTCCTGAATTCAGATGACGGCTCGTCTAGAGGAGTCACAAGTTAAGCTAATGTTGTTAACCTGCTATGTCATCTGCAAATAGTTAATTTGTGATTATCCTTCCTCCAATGCTCACTGTGTCTACGTGGTCTGCAAAGGCTTCTGTCGTGATCCGTTCTTGAAATTTGTTAACGAGTGTACGAGAAATGATGCGTCCATATTAGACTCCATTTGATGTATGGAACCGTTCCCCTATTAACCCATTGATCGGCAATGCACTGCTACAATTGTTCGATGGTGTGAACTAGTTTGCAACCATTGTTGGATGTTCTCGTTGTTTCCATAAAACAGTGTGTCATACTCTATCAAATGTTTTTTTTTAAGTCAGTAATAAAAACAGAATTAGTATTGGAGTTGTTTGTATTTTTAACATAAGTATTTTTAACATGAGTATTTTCAACATAACTCTTAGTATTTATTATATGGTTTATAGTTTATAGTTATAGTACCTAGAACAATATCTCCCATTTTATAGTTTACATCCAAGTTCCCCTTTCCTGTATGTGGGCATTTTCATTTCCCCAAATATAATAACCTCTGCTATTTCTCAGACTATTTAACTAATTTGTCTAGATCGTTTTCTGCAAATGTTGTTTATCATCATCATTGTAAACCCTTCTAAACACTTTTGTGTCATCAGCAAATTCCAGTATGTTGCTTTTTATATTACCGTCCAAGTTATTGGTACATATTAAGAATAATTTCATTATGAATATGAGAGAAGTTTATGGAAACAGTCTGTCAAATCAACTGTGGACATTAATAAATTGCAATTTACAAAGTGTTCTATCTCGCTCTTGTAGTACAGCAATGTTCAAATGAAGTACTCATTAATGCTGCCTTAATGTATAGCAATTTACTTAGTGTTAGTCATTAGTTGCATGTTTTGTCATTAAACCGTAAATTATCCGCGTATTGGTTAGAGCGATGACCCTACACCCACGTCTAGGTTAGAGCGATGTCCCTACACCCACGTCTAGATAAGAGCGATGTCCCTACACCCACGTCTAGGTTAGAGCGATGTCCCTACACCCACGTCTAGATAAGAGCGATGTCCCTACACCCACGTCTAGATAAGAGCGATGTCCCTACACCCACGTCTAGATAAGAGCGATGTTCCTACACCCACGTCTAGATAAGAGCGATGTCCCTACACCCACGTCTCCCGGATAACGTATGTTTTACATTCCCTCATCAGAAACCTACATGCGACCTGGTGTACGCGGATGAACGATTCCTAGCTTATTATTGCATGTACACAAAGACATTGTTAAATGTTGTGGATATTGTATTCATCAGATTACTATACTAGGAGTGTTGGGAGGGCGATGTTAACGTTAATCAATATGAATGTGCTACCAAGGCTGGTGGGAAGGTGCTACTAAGGCTGGGATAAGTTGTGGTAGGGGACTAGGTTGATATCACGTATTGGTGCCTACACAACATTGCTTTTCATACAATCCGAACATCAGGATATGTCCAATACAAATGGCTGCACTCTCGGAATGGAACAACACTTGATCATAATATTCGATATGTCTAGATTCCGTATTTCAGCCAGGGCGAAATTCACCTAATAATTTACAATACTGGATTTATATAGAGCTACAATCCCACGTTACTGGATTAGAAATCTGAGTGCAATACTAAAGTTGGATAAATAGAGTAAATAGATTAGGAGGAAAAAAACGCAATTTGTTGAGTGTTGATTTGCTAAGTAATTCGGTGTAGGTACCGGATCTGGGCGCTTGGTCCCAGGAGCTGTGAAAAGCGCCCGTGGGATGGGCGTTTGCAATAATATAATTTATTTATGTATATATTGTTTATCATGTATCGCCCTAAATTGATACATTGATGCCACTGCTATAATAGTATTAGCTTATTGTACACATTCTCTTCTTTTGTCTCAGTTTCCACTGGCTACTATGCTTTGATATGGCCATTTGTATAATTGTGAAGCTAAATGTTTAGTATGAACAGCTTATTGGGTGTTTTACTTCTGCTGTAGCCGTAACTACTGTAACTGTATGTTAAATACGGCTCTATCTGGCTAACACGAAATTCTTATTATGGGACGGGATATCAATTAATATTTCTCGTCATTCAAAGCAGCTATCATGGTTGAGCACACAGTTTGTATTTCAACAACGCTTACTGTTTCCAGATGCGGACAACAGGGTGTCAGCGACAGAGTCTCTCCAAAGCACAACGCCTCAGTCAATAAAAACTGACAAGGATGCGACTACAGACACGCACACCAAGGCACCAGTGACAGAGTATTTCCACAACACAACGTTTCAGTCAGTCAGTACTGGCAAGGATGCGGAAACAACATATCAAAATGTTCGTAACCTACCAAGAACAAACTCGTCAGACATTACCACGTCGACTACATCGACCATCACGCAAGAGGCGTCCGGTGACAAAAACACGACAAACCAAAGCAACGACACAGTTGATGATTGGATGAGACACTCTATAATTGATACACGGTATCCAACGATAGAGGATTTAGAAGCTCATGCCTACTACATAATACATAACTGCAACACATGCGAACACAAATGTGGACTACGGAAGTCCCAAAAGCCCAGCGAATGTTACTGTGACAGGGCCTGTATCGAACTTGGAGACTGCTGTCTCGATTACGAAGCATCCTGTTTGTCTGGTCCAACTGTAACGAGCACGAATTACGCAGACATTTTAAGAAGTCGAAAGCCACGAGCTGCCAAATGCGTCGAAATTCGACAAGAAGATGGGTACAAAGTAACGTTAATGGTTGTGTCGTCTTGCGGAAATGAAATAATGTCAACCACTGATAATTTTACAGTTAACCGATGCGAACGACCGTTTCTGATGAACAAAAACCTTACCTATGTAATTCCGGTTATGTTTCGAGATGTCATCTACCGAAACAAGTACTGTGCAATTTGCAATAATCCTGGCGAGAATTTGACTGATATGGCCACAGCTGGTGTAGACTTTACCTGCTCCAATTATGACTATGAGTGCGAAATCAAGTTCAATTTGTCAAATTTTGATAACCTTCTCCAAGACAATATCCGCTACTCTTGCCCACTGGAAGACGAATGCAACGCTGCCGTTGTTAATCCGCAGTTTGACTTCGACTACTTACGAACAACATGTCAGAAATATCGGGCGTTCATTAACCACAATCCTTCATACACATACCACAGCAATCCACACTGCGCCATCTGTAGCGGCTTCTTCAGCGTGTTTGACATCCGATGTGATTCTCCGTATGAGGAGTCCCCCCCATGGTTTTTCGAAGAAACCTTCGTTAGAATGATTGACTTCGAACCGTCGATCCATGAAACATCGAACATCGCCGAACCGCAGAACAACGCAAACAATTGGTGCTTTGGTGACAGGGTGTTCGACCACAATAATGTGGTTTGTCCACGGACGTGTCCGGCTGGTTACGTAGGTCTGCGAGACAAACGTTGCGCGAGACTGAATGTGACTGTGCCACAGATGTTGTCAGGGAAACGTGACGTTAGAACATATGTCATCATATCGATCGAAAATAAAGAGTTCCGACACGTTGATCAAGAACAAATTATTAATGATATCGGTGTTGACGTCTTTGAGAATTCAACAAGATGTAAAGTATGCAAAGCGTTGAAAGTGTGGGATAATTGGGATGAGGTCATTTCCAAGACGTCGACTTGTTGGTTTCAAGAAACAATGTCCAGAAATTTCGGTTATGTTGTTGATAAATTACGTCGTTTTATAAGGAACGAGGAAGTCAACAGTCGCGTTAACATATTTGTATTAAACCTTGGTGAAAATGATACATCACGTTCGTGCTTAGACGGGTCACCGAAGATTCAACGCGACTTAGTCTTCCCGAGTGACGAAACGTTTCTCGACAAGTTTGGTTGTACATTTCAGGTTGATAGTACGTCACGTGTGTACAATGTTACTGAAGTCCCTGTTATTATGTCGTGGCGAAACAACCGTTCAGCCAATGCCCGGTGGGCCGAGAGTTCGACAGCCCTTGTTTGTGAACTAGACATATTCAGTTGTGATACGGTCACGTTTCAGGCGGGCGAATACATCGATATGGGCGAGTCACTGGTGTTGTACGGTGGGACATCGCTAGAAGTGATTATCCGCCAGAGAAACATTCTTAGATTGGATTCGAATGCGATAGTGATGTGTGCCTCCCTGCTTTTTAATCTAACCGGAATTATTGGTATCAACCACGACGACAATAACACTCAGATTTCTGTTCAGGTTATAGTAACGCTGACCGGGAACTTTTTGTCAATGGCGTGTCTCGCATTCACGATGATCACATACTGCATGTTCGCGGAGATTCGTACTAGAGCAGGGAAATGCGTAATGAATCTATGTGGAGCCTTGTTCTTTGCTCAGTTATCTTTCCAAGTGAGCGACGCATTCTTGTTGTATAGTGAGGTATGCACCGCCGTCGCTGTATTCCAACACTACATGTGGCTAGTTGTCTTCCTCTGGATGAACGTGCTTGCCTTCGATATATCGTGCACGTTTGCTGATCTGAAGCCATCTAGCAGTGTTCCCAATGTATCTCGTCTTCGTGCCTTTGCCCTCTACGCCTGGGGCCTACCGGCCGTCTTTGTAGCTGTTTGTCTGGTGATTGATTTATACACGAATCTACCTTTCAGCTACGGCAGCAAGAACATGTGTTGGATTGCAGACGGCCGAACTGTTCTGTATGTCTTCGGTATTCCGGTAGCCGCAGTGATCACTGCCAATGCAGTGTTGTTTGTTCGCACCGTCGTTGCTCTCAGACGTGCCATGTCAACGGCCAGCAGAGCGCGATCACCGCAACAACAACAACGCAGAACATTTGTCATTTACCTACGGTTGACGTCACTGATGGGCTTCATGTGGCTTTTCGGATTCTTGGCAAACGTCGACGTTCTAAGTTTCTTGTATTACCCGTTCATTCTGTGCAACACTTTACAGGGAGTCTTTATTTGTGTGTCTTTCACGCTAACACCCACAGTCCGAAGACGATGGAATGAATTGCGTTGTGGAAGTCGGAACAGGAAAGAGATGTCCACTTCATCGAATGCCACTCCGTCCGAGCTCTGCGACGCCCGTCTGTAATGTTTCAATAGCAATGAACGTACCGTTTGAGGGCTTGGTTTTCAGTGAGTCTGACGAGACTGGCGCAATGCCAATCGGAGCAGGAACACATTATCTACTTGATGGAAATGCACAGCACTTCACTGTGTAACATCTTACTAGCTGGGATTCAATTATACTGTCTTACTTATCCACACCCTGTGCTATCACACACACACACAAGGCAGAGAACAATCGGCGGATTTGTATATGCAGCCATTCTGTCTAGGTCTTGTCTAGGTCCTGTATATTGTCTGGGGGTGTGCATGTCTTTCGATGATACGTTGGTACATTTCTTGTGGGTGTCCTCTTTCCATTTTTACATATGATTTTCAATACCACACTTTTGGCGGCATTCTAAGGACATGGCCTAGCTGGGATTCAATTATACTGTCTTACTTATCCACACCCTGTGCTATCACACACACACAAGGCAGAGAACAATCGGCGGATTTGTATATGCAGCCATTCTGTCTAGGTCTTGTCTAGGTCCTATATATTGTCTGGGGGTGTGCCTGTCTTGCGATGATACGTTGGTACATTTCTTGTGGGTGTCCTCTTTCCATTTTTACATATGATTTTTAATACCACACTTTTGGCGGCATTCTAAGGACATGGCCTAAACGTACCCATCTTAACATTCAATATTGTTGATTTGATTAGCTTTACATTTGCTTTGATAAGGATTTCTTGTTCGGTGATGAATTCATTCCATTTGACGCAGAAGTCTGACCAAGCATCTTCTTGTTTCTGTTCATTTTGTTTTTTGGTGGTTTCCATGTTTCAGAACAATAGTTAAGCACGGGTGTAACTTTGCTGTTGAAAATTCTAAATTTTGGTGGCGATGTTGCATATTCTTATATCCAGCCAATCGAGTCTACGGCTGCCGTTGTCTGGCGTTGTGTATTGGTTCTTACTTTAGTGCTATGATTGCAGTATTGGCCCATATTCGTTTGTTATGATGATATTGATGGTGGTGGTGTTGGTGGTGGTGGTGGGGGTGGTGGTGGTGGTGGTGGTGGTGTTATTACGAATGTGCACCACCATTTGTTCTGAATCCTAGACATTTTTTTATATATTATGTTGTGGCAATGTAAAGCTTCCAGCAGAAACGCGGTGGCTTGACATCAGTTTAAATTGTTGTTGCTGTTGTTGAGTTGTTGTTGTTGTTAATGGTGGTTGTGATGGTGTTGTTGTTGTTAATGGTGATGGTGGTTGTTGTGTTGTTGTTGTTGTCGGTCGTGGTGGTGGTTGTAGTGGTAGTAGCGGTGGTTGTCGTGATGGTGATGTTGTTGTTGCTGTTAATGGTGGTTGTGATGGTGTTGTTGTTATTGTTAATGGTGGTTGTGATGGTGTTGTTGTTAATGGTGATGGTGGTTGTTGCGTTGTTGTTGTTGTTATCGGTGGAGGTGGTGGTGGTTGTGGTGGTGGTTGTAGTGGTAGTAGCGGTGGTGGTCGTGATGGTGATGTTACTACGAATGTACATTAGTATTTGTATTGAAACCTAGCATTCATAAAAATACTATGTTGTGGCAATGTAAATTGTGCGGTGGCTTGACATCTGTTTAAATATAATCTGTTTTACGTTGTAGTACATTAGAAGGTTGTGCTTTGTAGAGCATAATATGCGTGTATGTTTTAGTTTCTTTTTAATAGCTTAATTGAAATGATAGTTTGTTAGCCGATATTAGCATATATAAGTCAAAGTAAACCATCTACATATTATGTAAATGATGGCAGTGTGAAAGTGTGTTAAATAAAAATAATAGATTAGATTATATGTAATGACCAGGGGGTCACATATATGAGGAATTGTCTGTTCTCGATAAACCAGTAGCTTCACTGTCCACTTGTTATATGGAGTTGATGCGTTGAATAGTAATCTTGTTAAACGTTTTGCTCAGTCTTATTCACAAAATTAGCCTTAGCAAATCGACGTATTAGTAGCGTAAACGTTTATACACACGTTGTGCAGTCTTGCCGCCGATATAACTAGTAGAGAATATAATTGTGCGATAACCATTCATTTAGATTGTCATAAGCTTTGTTTACACGAAGTGACGTATCCCCGCAAACATATCATATTTACCTAATTATATAATAGCACCCCACGTGAAATAATTGTCGAATTACTTGTAATCGTGATTGTGCGTGATTGTTCATCGTATTAAAACTAAATGAAAATAAATTAAGTGTTCCTGTTTTGTTGTTCATTGAGTCTACACCCGCATCGACGCATACACGGATTCATTATTTTCCATTGTCGTCAGATTGTGGAACAAATGCGCACAACAGTTATTTAGCCAACAATCAGTAGATACGTGAATCAAGGGCCTTCTGTCCATGTCAGAATAATACCATAAAACAAATAATATATTCCTTAAAAAATATACCAAAGTAGGGTCTACATTATAACTAACATAGACCCGAAACAGCGCTACACTGCCGGCTGCCACCAGTAGGCCTTCACTCAGCTCGAAAATATATTCTAGTCAAATCTCACATGCGGCTAATACATAGTCATCACCAATATTGGAAGAAGACACATAATAAGAGGAACTAGAAGAAGACGACGAAGAAGAATTAAATTAAAGCGCGACATGAAAACCGTGACGTTAATAATAATAATAATAATAAAAGGACTTCTTTAGCGCCAATATCCTCGGAAAATCCGAGCTCAGTGGCGCAACAAAACCAAAGGATTAGGCATTCTCGTGACCATATACAATGCAAAAAGTCGTCAACCGATGGATGGAGGTGCCAAGAAGCTAAGGAGGATAGGCCATTTTGAAAAGATAGGTTTTAAGATTACGGCGAAATGAAGCTATATTTCTTGCTGATTTTACGCTGTCGGGGAGTGAATTCCACAGAGTTGGTGCGGCAACCGAGAAAGCTCGAGTTCCAGCGTTTGTCTTAACTCTGGGAACAGAAAGTAAACCAGAACCAGTCGACCGAAGCTGTCTGGGCTGTCTTGCTGGAGTGAGCATTGAATGTAAATATGCAGGTTGTTTGGTTGAAAGGGCTTGATAGGTAATTGTACAGATCTTAAAAATAATGCGATATCGCACAGGGAGCCAATGCAATGATTTTAGAAGTGGCACTGAGCGAGAGAAACGAGGAGATCGTGTAACTACCCTAGCCAGACAATTTTGAACACGTTGAAGTTTTGTAATATCCTTGATAGCAATATTATGAAGGAGGGAATTGCAGTAATCAAGTCTGCTACTAACAAGAGCTGTTGCAATAGTTTTTGCGACAGAAAGTGACATATAACTTATGTGCACAGCTCACCACTCTGTACAACATTGCACCACATATGCACGCCCGCAAACACATTTAATGAGTGTATATGTTTTGAAACAAATATTGGAGTATTTGCCATAATGTAGCAATACTTTAAAATCGCATAATACGTTTCAATTATCGTCTAAGAAAGTTTCCAAAACAATAAAAACTGCGAACGCGTGCGCTGCCATGCTCGATTAGCGAGAACTATAATATTGATCTCGCCGTTCGAAATACGCGGGTCGGAAATGCAAAGTGCGCATGCTCATAAATAACTCGAGGAACTCGCGACTCGAGCCGAGTCGAGCTGTCGAACGCGCCCTTGAATGCAGTGTCGAGTGAAGTCACTGAGATGCAAGTCCACATCAGCCCTCTCTCAACCACCTCCTAGAACAATTCATCAATGTAACTCCTTACCGGGATTTTTCCAGTTTTTTCCAATCTACATCCTTTTTTTTGCTATCTCTGCTTCGATTTATCTGCATCAGGTGTTTCAGACCTTCTATTTTTCCGTTGTCTTCGTGGCTTCAATTCTCAGTATGTTTAGTTCTTCAAATAAATACAATACGTGTTGTTCTTATTCGATGAGTGAAGTGCATACAAAAAGACAAATACAACATATGGTAAATTAACATTTACGTTTCAATAATGGTGGTAGTTGTACTTATACCAGCCAATTAAGTTCAAACTAAGAGTTTACTTCATCAGTAGAATCCGTTGCAAACAGCTACTCGATGGAAAGAGACACTTCTTGAAACTAACCGCTATAACAATGTTTTCGTCATATCTACACATATGTACATCTGACCAGGCTGTGTAATCAGACCACTTTATCTTGGTGATATGAGTGGCCTATTTGGAGGATTCTACTTTGTATGTACTGCACAAATAACACATTGATGACTAGTATTTTTTATTTATATTTACTTGTCTAGTAGTCTAGCAACATTTTCAATGTGAAGCTACGGTAGTGTCCACTGATAGGTTTATCCAGCTTAATGCAGCCGCTTCTGTAAATTATAATGAACAAAGCCGAGAGATTGTCACATAGGTACAAGCCTTCCAAGTTCCTAGCGTAGTGCTGTCGCTGGTATATGATATTGTTGTAATTGATCCAATAACCACTTTGCAACTTTATGTCCCACAATGACAGCACATTTTGTCAGTTGTGAATATAATTTCACAATGTACAGTGCTGTCTATATATATATATATATATATATATATATATATATATATATATATATATATATATATATATGTATGTATATATATATATGTATATATATATATATATATATATATATATATATATATATATATATATATATATATATATATATATATATATATATATATATATATATATATATATATATAATAAATAAAACATATATTCTTTGTAGAAGATTTTAAGTCACCTCAGAAGTGTCGCAACACACCAAAAAAGTGATGAGCTGTCCGCAGGTGTCAGTATATATATATGGAGATAGTTTTTTTCTCATACGTGACTAGGAAAGGGGTCAAATACATTTGGTTAAATACAAAGAGTTTGTGGAATGCACATTAATTATGCGCACACTCACTCACTGTGATCACGTGTGATTGGGAGGTCGATGTTTCGTTGGAAGAAAATGCATTGGCATGTAATGTATTTATGTTTACTACATCAATAATACATAGCATGTTACTCCAGTGCTCTTGACTTAAGCTTTTTCTCTCCATGGTGAATACTATACCATTAGCGTCTCATTATCTTTGTCATGCACTGGGGTAACATTAATTGAAACTTTTCACTAAATAAACATCCCCAGTTCTTGTATGATTGTTTACATGTATTTTGTTGAAATTAACAAACATGTTCATACATATGTTGTTGTACGGCAGGCAACTTTCGTCTACATGTTTACTTGGTCAAATAACTGTGTTTTCTTGTTAGCTGGTCATGACGATTTTAATTATGCCTTGAAATGTGATGTATATATCTTACTAACAATTATTTATGTAGTGATATGTTTTCTTATTTAGTTTTCTTTGGTAGTGCAATTTACGAAATGATGAAGAATGAAGAGGAATTATCTTAGGATATTATTTTACACAACTCTTGATTTGCTAAATATGGTACCCCTATATAATAATTTAAGTAGTTTTTATTGTTATATATTTGTCTGATAGTTGTTGCAACATTTCTATTTAATCTGAGTTATATTATCGATGAGTGATGAGCTGTCAACATGTGTCATAAATAAAAAAAAGTTTTTGGAATGCACATGAATTATGCGCACATTCACTCACCGTGATCATGAGTGATTGGGAGGACAACGTTTTTTTTTTAAAGAACGAAACATTGGCATGTAACGTATCTGAGCTATGGTATTTCTGTTTGCTACACCAATCGTACAGATAGTGTTACTCCAGTGCTCTTGACTTTCCCTGAAGCGTAGACTATTAACGACTAGTTAGCATTGTCAAGCACTGACGTAATCGGAATTGAAATTGTTCACTAAGTAAAAGTATTCAGTACTGGTATGACTCTGGCTCTGACCCGATTAAATGTTCAGCATTACGCGATCAACAAGCCATACATGTTCAGCCGAGAGTGTGTGATATCTAATAAATAACTCACTAGCACAGTTGTATTATTAATATTAATATAATAATTATAACATAATAATAATATAATAATATATTTTTTATAAAGCGCGATTTCCCCCAAAAAATACAAACCGTTGTATAGCAATACAATTGGCAAAAACGAATACATATAAAAACTAATTGCATATAATATAATTACATATAAAACGATAAAAATAGCATAAATAAGTGCACAATAGCGAATAGAATGAAAAGTTGAATAAGAAAAAAAATTATATTAATTAAAGACTATAAATAATTGTTTTAAAGAAGAAAAAGAAGAAGAAAAGGGATATAATTATTATTACAATATTAACATTATGTAAAATCATGCGTCTATACATAAAGCATGAACTGCGCTGTAAAATACCAAAATCAAATAATATTTCAGTAAAATATCAGCGGTATTCTGCTTTAAACATGTGTGTTTTAAAATACTGTTTGAACAGTTATAGGTTTCGGCTGCACTTGATGGCAATTGGCAGCGAATTCCAAAGTCGAGGTCCAATCACTTTGAAGGACCGATCCCCAAAACTAACACGCTTTGTTCGCAGCACGTCGTGTTGGGACGAACGAGTAGAGCATTGTCTCGTCAACATGTTCGTAAGATACAGCGGTGCCTTGCCATCGAGACATCCGAACACATGTACAAGGATCTTAAATTCGATTCGACATTTGACAGGCAGCCAGTGCAATTCTTTCTGAAATGGGGTTATAAGATCACGGCGAAGTGTGAAAGTGATAATTCCGGCCGCCATGTTTTGGATGCCTTGAAGTGTATTCAAGTGTTCAAGTGGTAGGCCAGCAAGCAGCGCATTCCCGTAATCTAATCTGGACATGACAAAAGCGTGGACGAGTAATTTGGTCGCATCGCCGGATACGACTAATATTATGAAGGTGCATACAGACTGTTCGGCAGATGACACTTACATGGTTTGTTATGCAGAGGGGTGAATCGAATACAACACTAAGGTTACGAACGTTAGATGACGCTTTCAAAGTTGCAGCGCCAATGGTTACGCGGATGTCCTTCATCTGTGGCAACTAGTGTTTGGTGCCGAACACCTCAACATCGGCCTTCTCATCTTTCAACTTCAATAAATTTGCCCGCGACCATTTCAACGGGACAGAATGAAACATAAAGTTGCGCATCATCTGCCTATAGGTGGTAGTCCAAGCCGAATTTATTGATGATGTCGCCGAGCAATGAGATGCCGAACACCACAACATCGGTTTTCTCATCGTTCAACTTCAATAAATTGGCCCGCGACCATTTCCCGATTTCTTAAAGGCAACTGGACAGACGGTCTATTGCGTTCAACTAGTCGTCTCCATCGGGACAGAATGAAACATAAAGTTGCGCATCATCTGCGTATAGGTGGTAGTCCAAGCGGAATGTCTTGATGATGTAGCCGAGCGGTGAGATGTATGCAGTAAATAGTAACGGCCCGAGCACAGAGCCTTGCGGCACTCCAAACGGCACATGCGTTGGGGGAAGATGTGTTACTACCAACACATACTAGCTGCTGCCGACCGGACAAGTAAGACGTGAACCACTTGAGCGCAGTGCCTGTTACACCATAGCTGTGAGTCAGTCTGCTCAACAGAATGGCGTGGTCAATGGTGTCAAATGCAGCGGTTAAGCCAAGCATGACCAGCACAACACCAACGCAGCCACGGTCGACTGCAGACAGAATGTCACAGTGCACTTTTATCAAAGCATTTTCAGTTGAGTGGTGTTTGGTTATATGCTAATTGAAACTGCTCATATTGGCTATGTGCTGATTGAAACTGCTCATTTTAATTAATTGTTCTCTTGCATGTGGTCGCTTAGCTGGTTTGTTTCAACGCGCTCAATCACTTTAAAGACAAATGCCAGATTTGAGAGAGATCGATAGTTTTGCACCAATTCTTTATTTAGTCCAATCTTCTTTATTAATGGCGGCATGTGACCGGTCTTATATTGATCGGGGACGACAGACAACTGAAGTGATTGCACAGTTATGCGTGACAAAATTGGAATAAGTTCATTGATGGATTATCTTTCCAGCCAAGTAGGAGCTGGATCCAGGTAGCAAGATTTAGGTGGAGCATCCATTGTGTTTTTTCTTTATATCTTCTGTTGTTGGTAGAGAGAATGACGACAGCTCACATGTGCAGTAGTTGTTGTCTAACACGTGATCAAATTGTGGCACAGTATTACCATTAAGTTGCGGATGGGGTTTATCTTTTCGGCGAAGAACGTTGACAATCTCTCGGCCAACGTGGATTGTGACTCGTTTGTGGGAAGATTTGTGTTATTATTTTTTTTAAGAAGAGTGTTCGCGGAAGCAAACAACTTTTTCTGGTCTTTTCCAAAGGCTCGGATTTTTTCGGAATAGAAAGTAGTCTTAGCATATAACAGCATGTCATTCACCAGCTTGCATTGTTCACGAAACATTTGTTTATGAACTTCCAGCTTGGATTTCCGCCATGTGCGTTCAAGCCTTCGTCTTTCTTGTTTGGCGTCACGCAGATCATCGTTATACCAGGCTGTATCTGGTCTCATTCGGACGTTCATTTCGAGCAAAGGAGCATGGGTTTCAACAAGATTCTCGAGAGTAGCATCGTAATGGTTGACCAGTTCATCTACACTTAATGACTCGAGATCTACTGGGCGAAACACATGGATATATTGTCCAAAAATATCGGCATTTATTGCGCGTAACTTCCGATTCTATATTTTTGTTAGAGCAGCGCGACATCGAGCAACACTGATGGTGAACTTCATGGCAGAGTGGTCAGATATTCCCACGTCTGTGATCGCGACATTCCGAACGAGATGTTCGTCCGTGCAACGGGTCAACAGCACTTCCATCGTATGTCCCTTTCTATGGGTGGATCCGTGTACGTGCATCGCCATACCTAACGAGTCCAAAGAACTTGTGAGCCGTCTTGCGTCTGAGCCAGCTTTGTCATCGAGATGAAAGTTTACACTGACAATGAGTGAACCAGGTTGTAATACATGTTTGTCAGCGAAGCGATCCCATTCTTCAAAGAAAGCCGATGTCGGTAAGCCGTTTTTTCGCAGATGACGGCGTGCGGTACATGACAAAAGATGACTTGCAGGTCTTCAGCGTACATTCGATGTGTTCAAATGTGCGAAACAATTCAGTGGTCCATTTGCGTATATTTAGTCCATATTTATGGATAACAACCACGACATCACCTTTACCAGTAGGAAGGGGCGTGTGTTATATAGCATTTTCAGTAGGTGTAAGATCGTTTCTCTCAAAAGCGTCGGTCGATGGCTTCAACTAAGTCCTACATAGCGCCATTATATAAAAATCGTTTTCAAGAATATTATCGGATATTGCAAGTGTTTTATTCCGGCAGGATTATGCATTTATGTAAAAGACTTCGACGCCAGGTTCACACTGATCAGATGACGAGGACACCAACGCTACATGTGTACTATTGTTGGTGTTAACACAATTGGCACCAGAAAGTGCAGCTTTAGGAAAGTTTCTATCAAATGTGATTATGGACGGGATCGAGCAAAAGTGGTTTATTCCCGCTGTGTTTCATCGATGGGTTTTTGCGACGGAATAAATATTTAGCGACCTAATCATTTGCAGAGTCTTTGTTTGGCCCTCACTGCGATTACCCCGATGGCACGCAGTTCATGACCCGTGAAAGCCAGCATGTTCACAAACACAAGTCACGCGTCAACACTGATTTAGCCGTGCAGCAAATAGTCACATTCCGCAACGTGGTCAAGAATGTCAGACCTTTTTGTCAAAGACAAACAACGACGACGTAAACTTGTTTACCCACCTGCGTCAACCTGTTGCAGGTTTATCTGATGCACTACGTCACGGTTGAATAGCTACTAACACAGCAGCTTAAAAACACTAAAATCGCACAAAACAAGAAATATCCATATAATGTCAATGTATCAGCGTACCATCCAGCAGTTCACGTGAAACACAGAACAAAAAACTGCACGCGCATACAAGAATAACTATAGATAAAATAAGTAGACACGAGACAATATGTACGGTGGCAGCACAAAGCGTACAACCTTAGCACCTGTTCAACTTGGATTCTTAAAAATAAAACGGTTTAACGATGCTGTTAGATAGAAACGACTGCGTGTACTACCAATGAACCAGTACGGAACCAGTGCCGTGGGCCCAGGGCAACGCTGTGGTTACAGGGTTCATAGTACAAACATCTCCTTTTTCGGCGTTCATTCTGCTTTAATTTTATATAACAGCTGCCATTGACTATCGGTCGTTAATGCGTATGTTTTCCTCGCAGAAACACTCTGTCTGTATGATAGAGAGTCAGTTGCATTCGCTAATATTATGTATTGCCAGCAGAGCCGTTCCGGGCTGGTAAGTGTAAAGTCCACTACCGAGTAATACTATCCCTCGCACTGTCGTATTATGTATGTCTTCCCCGACCGTCGCAACATATTATTTATAACTCTTACGGCCGACCGTGCTTTATGTACAAAGTTGCTTATTATAATGTCGTATTGATTATGACCTATAGTTTATTAATATTTGCATATATTCTTGGTACCCAGTGATGCAGTAAATCCGAAGGACAGGCTGGCAATACCGTGCTCATTATAAAAAGTATTGCGCTTGATCGATGGTTGTTCGTTTCTTATACGACACCTAAATGCCTCTCCCTAGTGTACGCGTGCTGGTGATAAATACACAGTTTATCTACCCTGTTTATGTTATGACCGCGTCCAACTCTGATTGATTCCTTGGTTTCTTTGCCGCTGTCTTCTCGTACGAAAAATAAAGAAGATGAAAGATGAAGACAAAGAAAATGTTTCTTTACATGTAGATTAGTTAAGTTAAATTTATTGTGTTTACATACGGTGTTTTGTGATGAGTATATATATTTTTTAACTTGTTATCAGAGTATAATGCTTGACCAATACTCCTAAGACGCGTGACCTTGTCTCAAGACGCCTGACAATGTATGAAGACGCTTGACTAATATTCTTAGTTAGGGTTCCTAAGATGGTGCCGGACACGTTAACCTTTTGACCTAATTAAGCCTTTGATGTTCGCGCCGCAGACGGTGCCGAAGAAAGTGCCCAGAGACGATCAATATGTTTCCACCGCGTGTCTATTTCGACGATTGGACACGTCCACCGACACATATGTTCATGACACGATACTCCCCAAAATACGAAAATAAGACCTCATTAACTTGACCTATTTAATTGTTATGCTTGACCACTGTCTTAAGACGCTTGACCAATACTCCTAAGACGCTTGACTAATCATCTTAAGACGGTGCCGAAGACTGTGCAGGCCACGTTTACATTTTGACCTAATTCAGTTTAGTCTTTGATGTTTGTGCTGCAGACGTGTCGAAACGGTGCCCGGGGACGATCCAAATTTGAGCTCCGTCCTTGTTAACATACTATTTAATTTGTTAAGTAATTCCATGTACGTACCAGATTTGGGCTATTTGCACTGCGAAAAACGCCTATGGGGTGGGAATATGCTTTATTTCAATATTTTTTTTTCATATATCGCCCTAAAACAATACATTTAATTTCAACAGCATATTGCGTGTTTTACTTTTATTGCAATATTATTGGAACTAGATGGATATAATAAAAAAATTACTATATCTGGCTATCACGATTTGCTATTACATTTCAGCCATATGGCTAGATGGGACGGGGTACAAAATAGCATTATTATATTTTTCATCATCTATTGTAGCTATTGTTGTTGAGCACATAATTTATATTTCAGACAACAGAGCGTCTGTGACAGAGTCCCTCCACAACAGAACGCCTCAATCAGTCAATACTGACATTGATGCGAGTAGAGTCGCGGAAAACAGAGCGTTAGTAAGAGAATCTCTCCACAACACAACGCCTCAATCAGTCAATACTGACAAGGATGCGAGCAAAGTCACGGACAACAGAGCGTCAATGACAGAGTCTTTCCACAACACAACGCCTCTGTCAGCCAGTACTGGCAAGGATGCGAGTACAGACAGGGATAACAGAGTGTCAGTGACAGGATTTCTCCACAACCCAACGCCTCAGTCAGTCAATGCTGACAAGGATGCAACAACAGAAATTGACAACGTACCAACAGTGACCGAATCCCTCAAAAACACAACGCCTCAGTCGGTCAATACTAGCAAGAATGCGACTACAGCTACGGACAACAGAGCGTCAGTGACAGAGTCTCTCCACAACACAACGCATCAGTCGGTCATTGCTTACAATGATACAAGAACAGACATTGACAACGTAGCACCAGTGACAGAATCTCTCCACAACACAACGCCTCACCCAATCAACACAAACAAGGCTGCACGAACAACTGGTGAACGTGTACGTAGTTCACCGCGCACAAGCTCGCCACACACCACCACGACGACTACATCGACAGCAACTCAGGAGGCGTCCGGTGACAACAACACGACAAAGAAAAGCAACGTCACCGTTGGTGATTGGTTGAGACAATTAATGATGGACACATGGGAAGAATCTCCAAAGATGGAGGATTTTGAAGCCGATTCCTACTATATAATACGTCGCTGCAGCACATGTAAACAAAGATGTGGTCTACGCGACGCCCTGCGACCAAGATATTGCTACTGTGACAATGCCTGCCTCCAACTGGGAGACTGCTGTCTCGATTACGAAGCATCTTGTTTGTCTGGTCCAACTGTATCGCGCAAGAATTACGGAGACATTTTAAGAAGTCGAAAGTCACCAACTGCCAAATGCGTCAACATTCCACAAGAAACCGAGAACCAAGAAACATTAATGGTTGTGTCGTCGTGCGGAAATGAAATAATGACAACCACTGATAATGTGACATTAAACCGATGCGAAAGACCGTTTGCAATAAATGAAGGCCTTGTCGCTGTAATTCCGGTTATATTTCAAAATGTCATCTACAGTAACAAGTATTGTGCAATTTGCAATAATCCTGGCGAGAATTTGACTGATATGATCACAGCTGGTGTAGCCTTTACCTGCTCCGAGTATGAGTGCGAAGTTAAATTCGATTTATCAAATTTTTATTACCTTTTCCAAGGCAATCACCGCTACACATGCCGACTGGAAGGCGAATGCAACGCCGCTTTAGTAGATCCGCAGTTTGACTTCAACTACTTACGAACAAGTTGTCAGAAGTATCGGGCGCCCATTCTCCACAGTCCTTCACGCACATTTCACAGCAATCCACACTGCGCCTTGTGTAGCGGCTTCGATGTGTATGACATCCAATGCAGTACTCCTGAAGATATGGCATGTTCACCCCGATGGCTTTGCGAAGCAACCTTCGGTAGAATGTCAAATTTCGAACAGATGATAATCCCAGAAGCAGCAGATATCGCCGAACCGCAGATTAATGCAAGCAATTGGTGTGTTGGTGACAGGATGTTCGACCACAATAATATGGTTTGTCCACTGACTTGTCCAGCTGGCCACGTGGGTCTGAGAGACAAACATTGCGCGAGACTGAATGTGACTGTGCCACAGATATTGTCAAAAAAACGTGACGTTAGAATATATGTTGTCATATCGACCGAAAATATGAAGTTTCGACACGTCGATCAAAAACAGATTATCGAATACATTCGTGTTGACTTTGTTAAGAATTCAACAAGATGTAACGTATGCAAAGCTTTCAAAGTGTGGAATAATTGGGATGAAGTCATTTCCAACACATCGACTTGTTGGTTTCAAGAGACATTGTCCAGAAATTTCGGTTACGTCGTTAATGAAGTAGATCGTTTTATACGGAATTGGGATGTCGACAGTCGCATCAACATATCTGTTCTAAACCATGGCACTAATGATATATCGGGTTCATGCTTGAATGGATCACCGAAGATTCAACGGGACTTAGTCTTTCCAAGTGATGGAACGTGTCTCGACAAGCCTGGTTGTACATTTCAGGTTGAGGGTACGGCTCTTAGGTACAATGTTGATGAAGTCCCAGTTGTTATGTCGTGGCGAAACACTTATTCTGCCGATATCGGATGGAGCGAAACATCAACAGCCATGGTTTGTGAACCGGACATTTTCAGTTGTGATACGGTAACGTTTCAGGCGGACGAATACATCAACGAGGGCGAGTCACTGGTGTTGTACGGTGGTACATCGCACGAAGTGAAAATCCTCGAGAGAAATGTTCTTAGACTGGATTCGAATGCGATAGTACTGTGTGCCTCCCTGCTTTTTAATCTTACAACAATTATTAGTATCAATCTCGACGATAATGAAAGTCACATTTCTGTTCAGGTTATACTAACGCTGATCGGGAACTGTTTGTCAATGGCGTGTCTCGCATTCACGATGACCACCTACTGCATGTTCGAAGATATTCGCTCTAGAGCTGGGAAATGTGTAATGAATCTTTGCGGGGCTTTGTTCTTTGCCCAGCTATCTTTTCAAGTGAGCGACGCATTCTTGTCGTATAGTGAGGCCTGCACCACCGTCGCTGTATTCCAACACTACATTTGGCTAGTTGTCTTCCTGTGGATGAACGTTCTTGCCTTCGATATATCGTGCACCTTTGCTGATCTGAAGCCATCTAGCAGTGTTCCAAACGCATCTCGTCTTCGTGCCTTTGCCCTCTACGCCTGGGGCCTACCGGCTGTCTTTGTAGGTGTTTGTCTTGTTCTCGACTTATACACGAAACTGCCCTTCAGCTACGGCAGCAAGAACATGTGTTGGATTGTAGACGGCCGAGCCGTTCTCTATGTCTTCGGTTCTCCGATAGCCGCAGTGATCACAGCCAATGCAGTGTTGTTTGTTCGCACCGTCGTTGCTCTCAGACGTGCCATGTCAACGGCCAGCAGAGCGCGACCGCCGAAACAACAACGCCGTACATTTGTCATTTACTTACGGTTGACGTCACTGATGGGCTTCACGTGGCTTTTCGGATTCTTGGCAAACGTTGACGGTCTAGGTTTCTTGTATTACCCGTTCATTATGTGCAACACTTCCCAGGGAGTCTTTATTTGTGTGTCTTTCACACTAACACCCACAGTCCAAAGACTCTGGCGAGATTGGCGCAATACAAATCGGTGCAAGAATACCTCCGAAACGTACATTACTACGTCCGAGCACTGCAACACCGGTCTGTAGCGATTCACCAGCAGGGGACGTAAAGTTTACATGAACCCAATGAGGTGTCTGCTATATGGAAATGCACAGCTTCTTCGCTCGAAAACGCCCGTGTGTAATATCTTACTCGCGGGAATTGAATTAGATTGTCTTACTTACTCACTCCCTGTGCTATCATGCAACCTAGGCAGAGCACAATCGACTTCTGCAGCTATTCATTCTTGGTCATGTGTCTTTATTTTGTGTGTGTGTGTGTGTGTGTGTGTGTGTGTGTGTGTGTGTGTGTGTGTGTGTGTGTGTGTGTGTGTGTGTGTGTGTGTGTGTGTGTGTGTGTGTGTGTGTGTGTGTGTGTGTGTGTGTGTGTGTGTGTGTGTGTGTGTGTGTGTGTGTGTGTGTGTGTGTGTGTGTGTGTGTGTGTGTGCCTCTTTTCTGATGGTACGCTTGTACATTAATTGTGGCCGTCCTCTTTTCCTTTTTTTCCGATGGTCTCTAGTGTTCTTGTTGGCGGTGTTCTAAAGACATTGTCACAAAGTGGTTTGGGGAGTGATTTATGGTTAACTTCTGCCCCTTTGCTGCCATCTAACGTACGACAGGGAGTTATATTTGCACAATGCAAAGGTGTCACCTTTTGACAAAGTTTTAATTACTTGAGCGAATTTGTACTAGTATGAATTAAGCATACATTTTTCGGATGATGTGTATAACAATTAGAGTGTGCATAACCGGTTTGAGGAGCTGTATATTATGGTGTCATTGTGAATCACATTTAGTGAAGGTACAAGATTTTTAATACACCAACTAGACAGTTGTTGTTCCGCAAGGCAGCAAGATGCGGCAAACGATTTCATACCTCTAACACGTGCTAGACAATTCGGGATATTCGTTTTATTAATACAACAAATTAAGTTGCACGAGTTGGGTAGTACAATTAATAGCGATGTTTCCGTGTAATTGCAGCGATTCGGGTGATATTAAATGTATAAGAAAAAGTAGCAATTTGAGGTTTTTATACCTGAATGCTGCTGGTCGGTTATGCAATGCGGCTATTTTAGAAACAAAGTTTTGTATATGGTGTTACCTCGAAGTCCTAGGAACGTCGCAGTCAAAGAGATGGTTCAGTTTGCATTAAGCTCTGCTATTGGTTAGCAGAATTCTGGCCTGGTATGGCCGGAGACATGGGCTAAAGATGAATATCGATTTTATCTTCGCCCATATCACGTGGCTGTAACTTCAACCGCAATTCAACCTTGTGTACATGGGTTGTGATTGCCACTACAAGAGTTGATCACTCTTCGGCAAATCTTCGAATGTCTTCGACTTAGGTGTACAAGTCAACATTCCTCTACGTATTAATGTGTTCCTGATTTCGCTTGACGGAACTTCTAGTATTGCAAGCGCCACCGGAATGCGCCTCTATTAACACATTGTCGGGACCTGTTTGCCGTCACTATTGTAATTGATTGTGCATACACGTCACGCCCACATGACTTCACACCTGCTGCCGCCGTCACGTTAGCAGACTCTTTCGACTTTTGTTTCCGTAGATTCACAGAACTGTGAATATTCGCTGACCTATCAAGTGATGATACAAATTACATCCTGATACAGGAGTCGCACTGCCAAGTGGACGAGCTGTTAATTGTGTGATATAATACTATATGTCTTGATGTGTTTTCCAATTTGATTCTCAATTACCATCCACAGTTCAATGTTGTGTTTATGCTCTACTCTATACTTTGTTCTTCGCCCCCATTCATAGAATCACATCTGTGACATATATGCCACACATATTGATTTGATTGGCTCTAGTTGTGGCGGTGGTGGCGGTGGCAGTAGCGGTGCCGGTGGCGGTGGCGGTGGCGGTGGTGGTGGCGACGGGGTGTTGTTATTACGATCATTTGGATTTAACCCTAGCATTCATTAATATACGCTGTTGTAGTGATGTAAAACTGCCAGCAGAAACACGGTGGATTTACACGTCGTCGCCGTCATTGCTTTGTTGTTGTTGTTTATGGTGGTGGTGGTGGTGGTGGTTGTTGTTGTGGCTGTTGTTAACTGGGCTTTTTGATGATGCGCAATGATGTTGGGGGTATTTATTATAGGTAGTGACCGTTACATAGCTATTGCTGCGCCATTAGGGTGATAAAGAACGTATATTTAGTCTTGCAAACAGACACTAGTAAGATGTAACATGAACATTTAATGCAGAACAAGAAAACACGACTAACCGCATTCAAACCCGGAGAGCGAGAGCGTCCTTGACCCGGGGAGCCGGGGTCACCCACAAACAGCCATAGACGTAAATTATAATTGATCGTCTATTGGCGTGACTTCTTTCTTCTCCTTATACTATATATGACTAATTATAGAGAAAGCAACTATACAATACTATTATTGCAATTATAGTCTAAGTGACAAAGTCGCTTAGATACTCGGGAGGTCTGCGTCTTCTGGTTGATCGACGGGGAAGCTCCTCGGCGGGGAAGTTCTCTTCATCTTCGGACTCTTGCCTCTCCTCGTCCGGAACGACCGGAGTCTGCGCATCCGGAATCGGATGTACCGACTGAGCGTCGTCAGGTGTGGCAGGGTACAGTAGCTGTGTTGGTATGCTCGATCGAGGTTCTGGAGTGGGGTCATATGTCGGCGTATTCGTCGAGTCACCGTATTGATACGCCGTTGGCGGATCAAATGTATGGGCAGCAACCTTGTAGCATTCCGTCCGTTTCACTCGATAGGAGGTGGCTCACAATTGATTGCCGATGAATTTGCTGACATTGAGCCAGACCCCATCTACACTCACTACTAGGTACCGACACCGAGAACGTGACTTGTTTCGATCACAGTACAGATACACAATGTCACCAACATCAATATTTAGTGCTTTGGATACGGTATGACTAGGTGACTTCGATAGTTGACTTGGAGCGTGGTTGGCATTTCGCAAAGAATGCTGCTGGCGAATGAGGTCGTAATCGGTTAACGGCAGTTGTTCGTTTGTGAACTGGTCTCGCTGGGTCCACAACTCTCTGGCGGAAAACCCCCTGTTTCGTATACGAGTGCTGAGGTTTGCGGTGGCAATAGATAGAACAAGCTGCATGACAGCCCCGCCTGTGGGTTGTTGGTGTAACAGATCATGCTCGAGCTCTCTCCAGTACCAGGGACCTCCCAATTTAGTGTTGTCTAGTATACCGGCAGTTACACTTACCAAGCACCACACAGTTTAGTGCTGTCTAGTACACCGCCAGTTACACTCATTATGCACTTCACCATTTAGTGTTGTTTGGTACACAGGCAGTTACACTCACCAGGCACCTCACCGGTTAGTGCTAACTGCCTAGTACACCGGACAAACGACCAACACTTTATCAATGCCAAAGTCATATATCAACATCTTGCTTCTGCTGTATAGTCTGGTTCATTATGATGACGACATCAACCCTAGAATATTATTCTTAGTGCGGTCACCGAGTCTGTGGTTGTATATTATAGTTCATGGCCTGAATATGAGAAAACCGATTAATATGGCTTATAAAATATAATGTTAGGCAGTATGGCATGTTTACCAACTTTATAATGTAATTAATTTAGGACTTGTTAAATGATGCCAACCTTCTGAAAAAAAATATTAGAAGGAAAATATGTGGAAGGATCTGCATACATAATTGTACTTCTAATTGCATAACATTTGTAGCGTAGTAACAATCCTAATTGTACAGTTGTGTAGGCCACCACAATAGGAGATATGACTATGAGTTAGTCGCCAGGTGGCGATTATGTTTGGTCATTATGTCTTGTAAGGTGCTGCAACTGCGGACTTGATGTGTGACGATGACTATGACATGAGAATAACACAGATGCCAGCACAGATTCCAGTACCTGTGTAGTAGCTTATTATTGTACAGTAATTCGTGGACCCATAGAGGTTATTTAATACAACAAGCGGTGTGTCACATGCTAAACTTCTACATGATCAATGAAATTATGTCAACGTGTATGAAAAAAAAACTACCATTTTGCCTGTCCCACGCCACACACGACTTTGGTTAAATACTTTTCTTTACACTTGAGCCGAAGCACGTTACATCAAGTCACGTTCAGATTGAGCCAATGTTGTGGTCTTGTATGGTAGACCTAGCACAGCATGTGTAGAAAGAGTGATTGTCTGTATATCAAGTACATTTATGTACGTCAATGAACACTTCAATGTATACACACTAAAGTATCGGTATTTGTAATTGTGTTGTGGGTGGGTCTCCCTACCTACACCACGGTTCTCTACTTTGTGATAAAACACATTCACGTTTGTGCAAATAAAATATTTGAAATGGCAATATGTGTGACATAAATTATTAATGAATATGTTCTTTAGGCAATAGATTGCTTATAATTATATATTATACTATCATAAAATAATACATCATTTGTGTACAGTTTGCGAAGAAGATCAAGTTATTAACCCATACTGTATAACGTTGCGTAGTTGACACGACAACAAAAACTGCAAAAACGACTAAGCATAAACTTATGTTCTGTGCAAATAAGCAGCAGAATGACGCTCTGATATTCATTGGAAAACTAAGTTAAGAAATATAAAAATATGTTTGAAGAAAACATTCCTGAAAGTATACAGACATAAAATAATGGCCCTCTTGTAAAAAACAAAATGTTGCCTTGTTGTCAAAGCATAGGCAGTCCTAATGATACACGTGCACCACAAGCATTTGCGTAATTCTGTGTACTTCACTCCTCATGTATTTCTTCGCAAACTTACACGACAAAGGACAATATGTTTTATTTTCAAAATGTAGTACAACTGTTATAGAATCACACCTGTGTGTGAGAACGTACATCGTTCATGTGGAACTTTTCATGTATGTTGAGGCTACTGAGTTGTGCAAATGATATTCCACATACAGAACATATATATACGGCTTCACACCTGTGTGAATTCGGTCATGAACCCTAACGTGACCTGACTGTGTGTATGATTGTCCACACGTGGCACAAGTGTGTAACTTCACACCGGTGTGAACCCTTTCATGTGTGGAACAGGTACGTGACTTTGTTAATGATTTTACACATGTGGGACAAGTGTCTGACTTCACACCTGTGTGAATCCTTTCATGAACGTTACTGTATGAACCATACTGTATGAAAGATTTTCTACAAGTAGAACAAGTGTGAGACTTCACCCTTTTGTGAAAACAAGTGATTATCTTTACATACTTATTTTGAGACGATAATTGACGAGATAGTGCACTTACGGTTCCCCAGTTGTGCACACCATAATGCTTTAAATACCTATATGCCATAAAATAAATAATTGATATTAGTATTAACACATTTTAATGCTAGTTGTTTTAATAAATAATATAAACCAATGTGTTATTGTTTCTTCTTTCTTTTTTTATTTCAAATGTTTTATATGTGTTAAATGCTATTGCGGACAACGTGTCGTTGAGATCCGGAAGTGAACAGGTACGGGCAAATTTACTTAAAAACAACATGGCGGCAAACGGCCGGCTTATTTCGACACCACGCTACCGTCCGTACTGGCCGACCCTATATTGGCTGAGTCTCACTTATACATAAATAGACAATTATTTCACATGGGATGCGAGTCTCTAATAAGATAATAAATTAGGGAGTCGTTTCACATGGGATGTGAGTGTCTATTCATATAAAATTTTACATCGTGCAATCATAGCGTACAACAGGAGCCCCGCCATTTAGTAATTTGGTCGTCAACACCACCACACGGTTGGAGTCAACATCCGGTTAAATATCAAGCTTCCTACTATGCGAAATTATCCAATAGCAGTTGGCGTGTCGCTGTTGACAGCTTCACATTCACACCACATAGTAGAAGGCTAGGATAACAACAACACTAACGCATTCGGGGCAACAACAACAAAACAACGAAACCGACGACGATGGCGATAACAACACAATAAAGAACGACGAAGAACAACGACGACGATTACTACTACTACTACGACGACGACGACGGCGGCCACTACGACTATAACAACGACTACGACGACGACAACAACAACAAATAAGCGAGAAGCAAGAACGTTACACAGCATCAGAAGCAATGGAACGTAACATGTACTGTGACCAATTTTGTTCCGAATCATGTGCGCCGTGTGTTACAACCAGTTATATAATAACCGACCAGTAATAATAATCGACCAGTAATAATAATCGACCGGTAATGTAATAAATCGACCAGTAATGTAATAAAAAGTATGATGATAAGCATGACGACGATGATGATGATGTTAATAATGATAATGAAACAGGTGATGATGAGGGTGTTAAATTATTATGACGATGATGATGACAATTAAGGGATCATCTTAGTCACGACGATAATGATGACGATGATGATGATAATGATGATGATAACGACCGTGATAATGATGGTGATTAATGGATGTGATGACGAAGAGGAAGAAGTGGTCATTTAATAATGAACTAGCCGATCATCTCAAAATATTATGGGGTTATCTCGTAAAATCAAGTGGTCAAAAAAATAAATACGTAAAGGGGTAATCTCATAAAATGAAAGGGTCTTCTCAAAAAAGTTAAAGGATCGTCATAAAATAATAAGTCATTAACACGTTAACTATCTGGTCGTTTTATAGTCACCATAAATGAATTGTCTGATTGTTTCAACAACTTAAGGGATCATCTCAACAAATAATGGTGTATTCTCAAAACAGTTAAGGGAACATTTTCAAAAGTGTTCCTAATCACCATAAATGAACTAGCTGATCGTCTCAATAAATTAAGGTATACTTTCATAAAATAATGGGGTCTTCCCATACCAGGTTAACGAACATTTTGAAAAGCAGGGATCATTTTAAACACTTATCTAGCTGGTTGTGTCAAATAAATAAGGTGTGACGTTATGAAATGAATCGATCACTTCATATAATTAAGGGAAATCTGAACATGTAAGGATTCACAACAAAACACAAATTTAAGGGGTCTGCAAAAAAATTATTAAGTCATATAAACAATTAAAGGGGTTATCTTATATAAATTAAACATATGTTGAGTTATAAATTAAGGAATCATTTCGAAAAATGTAAATGTCATAAAATAAAGTAATTAGCTCTTCATCGTAAACAAAGTTAAGTGGGCCACCAACATTTTAATGAGTCATGTAAACATGTAATAAGAGGGTTATATAAACAAATCAGCCTGTTATTTTAAGTTTTGAGGTGATTGCTTTTTAATTCAAAGATGCCCTTTAGTTTCGGGGTTTACCTCGTAAATTTTAAGTTTAATTTTTAATTTAATATTTCGCTTGATTATCCCTTAAATTTAAACAAAAGGCAATTGCTTGGGGCTATGCATCTAACAGAATGAATGCAACTAATCATTTGCAACTACAATCAACAATATCACGCTAGTGGATTATTGGGAAAACCTTTTGAACACACAACAACCACATTTCATGGGCTGCGCCATTGTCGTCGGTAAAGCAACGTAGCGAGTTCCTGCTTATATCTAAAACTAGTTTTCCGCATATCCGACAAATGACGCTTGTTCTTTTTAGTGAATATTTACATTTTTTAAATGACCCTTTAACTTTGTTGAGAAACCCCTTTATTTTATGAGATGACCACTTAATATTCGGCAAGAAACTACCGTTCAGCTACGGCAGCAAGACAATATATTGGATGGAAGGCGACCACGCCATTACGTATTACTTTGTTACTCCTCTCGCCTTAGTGATCACAGCCAATGCAGTGTTGTTTGTTCTCACGATCGTTGCTCTCAGACGCACTATGTCAACGGCCAACAGAGAACGACCACCAAAGCAACAACGCAGGACGTTCACCATTTACATACGGTTGACGTCACTGATGGGATTCACGAAGCTGTTCGGTTACTTGGCAATGGTCGACGTTCTGCATTTCTTGTGGTACCCGTTCATTTTGTGCAACACTTGCCAGGGAGTTTGTATTTGTGTATCTTTCACGCTGACGCCGACAATCCAAGGACTCTAGCGAGATTGGCGCAATGCCAAACAAAGCACGAACACATTCGATATGTCAAATTCATCGACAGTCACTCCGCCGGACGCCCGTCTGTAATACATTAAGCACCACTCTCGAATCATAACTATATACGGAAATTTGTGTTGTTGGTGGTGTTGCTATCAAGCTTCTTGTCTCTGTCAGGAACTTAACAGCTCCCTCTGGTACCCACTTTAGCATGCGGCATCATGTTGGCGAGATTCTCACCGACCGCTACAAATAAATGGAGAGATGAATCAAACACTATGTTGAGCTTTACTCCAGAGAAACTGTTGTCACAAACACTGTCATCGGTGGTGTCCGGGGTTGACATCCATGGGGAGCTCAACGGAAGAGCTCAGTGGGCCCATTGACTTTCCAGCCTGTGGCAAGGCACCTGGTCGCGATGACATACCACCTGAGGTGATCAAGGATGGGAAGCGTGCTCTGAGGAAATTTTTTTTGATAAGCGTGTCTGTGTTGGGGAGGGGGCTCGGTGCCCCAATACATGCTTGACGCTAACATTGTCACCATTTACAAGAATAAAGGAGATCGCAGTGACAGCAGCAACTACAGCAGAATCTCCCTTCTCAACATAGTGGGGACAATTTATGCCTTGTTTTGCTCAATAGACTGTAGAATATTGCTATGCGTGTCTACCTGGACCACAATGCGGCTACAGGAAGAGAAATCCGTCATCGACTTGTTATTCTCGCTGCGACAGTTGCAAGAGAAATGTAAGTAACAGAGGAGACCAAGATACGTCGCCTTTGTGGACCTGACAAAGACCTTTGACCTAGTAAGCAGAAAAGGACTCTTCACACTCATCGAGACGATTGGATGTCTGAGAATGATTACCTTATTCCAGGAACGCATGAATGGCGCAGAGCACTACGATGCATCATCATCGAATGCCTTCCCGATTCGCAATGGTGTGAAGCAGGATTGCATCCGTGCAGCAAACTTGTTTGAGCTATTCTTCTCCCAGCTGCTTTCCTATGCCTTCGGCTCATCTTCAGAAGGTGTGTGCTTACATTCGAGGAGGATTGACGACAAGTTGTTCAGCCTGGCCAGTTTTCCTGCGAAAACCAAAGCACGACAGGACCTCCACAGGTGCATAGACCAACTTGACCAAGCGTCCAGAAAGAAGTCAGCGAAGTTCCAGCCATAATCACTGTTGACCACACTCTGGGGGAGGTGCATTAGTTCACCTACCTATGGTCAACCATCACCAGCTACACATCCATCAATGTAGATATAAATATGCGCATCGGAAAGGCAGCATCTGGTTCAAGTATACCATACTTATGTCCTAAACGCCCTCCTCCAAGGTAGCGAAGTATGAAAAACGCCTCAACAGTTTCTATTACCGTTGCCTCAGAGACATATTTGGCATTATCTGACAGAAGCCTGTTCGCCGTGCTAATTCAGAGACGTCTTCGTTGGCTTGCCCATGTCTGCCTCATGGAAGATGGACATATTCAAAATGACGTCCTCTATGGTTAGCTTGCCTCTGGTACAAGGCGTGTCGGCCATCCAGCTCTGCGGTTAATTGATGCAAACGTGGTAACTAAATAATATGCTCATATCAGCATCGAGTAATGGGAATCTGCTGCAGCAGATCGCAACAACTGGCAAGAGGCTGTGCAAGGTGATATGAGGAAAATAGAAGAAAGACTGTGGACGGAGAAGAGATAGCGAAAGAGAAATTACATCGACTACCACGCTTGTACAACAAATTGTCTACACCTGTACCATCTGTACCACAGACTGGTTCCGATATAGATAGTCACATTAAATGTTTTTTCTTCTGGTGTTGTTGTTAATGTTCTCGCTTCTCACTTCTACTGTCGTCGTTTTTGTCGTTGCTGTTTTTGTTGCCGTCGTCATTTGCTGTTGTTGTTGGTGGTGGTAGTGGTGTTGTTGGTGGTGGTGTTGGTGGTAGTGGTGGTGGTAGAAAGATATATCAGTACTTTTATTATCTTAGCATTCATTGCTATACACTGTTGTGTGAATATAAAGCTGTCAGCAGAGACACGCTGGCTGTACAGTGGCTGAACTATTGGCGTTTAATGATAAGTGTCAATACCTTACGATGTTGTTGTGCTTTGCAGAACATATTATGCCTTTATATATTTGTATTGTTATGATCACTTCATTCAATTGATAAATTAAACTGACATGCGTCGGACAAACAACGACTGGAACATCGATAAGTCGGTGACTTCCTAGGCCACTTGCCGTCTGGGTGGCAATCGTGATGAATATTTATTTCTTCTTGTTTGTCAAACGTCGCTTAGTAATTGCAAGCGTTTAAAAGTTAACGGCTAACGTAAATGCTTAGCGCATGTTGCTGTATCAATGTATACTAAATGTGTGGTGATATGTGTTTAGTCAAAATGGTAAAATAAATATTATATTGCAAGGCACCTATGACGAAATAACAAATAATTAATATAATTCCACACACAAAAAACAGTTATTCGGGTTGTTGTAAGCAAAAGTAATGCATACCGAGCGCAAGGTTTAAGTTCTTATGGAGTAGTGCCTGTGGCAGGTAGTCCCTCACCTTTGATGTATTATGGTGATTACCAGTTTGATTGGTTGTGTGCATAAACTGTTGTTTTATTGGGTACATCAATAACTGGTTATAATCGACTTGTATGTACAATTATTATATTTACTTGTGTAGTTGTGATGAATACAACCTGGCATTAAAATATGCCCTTTACCAACCTTTACTTATGTTGCCTAACTTATTCCTACATCAAACGAGCTGCGGCCACACTTGAAACTAGACCAGCGTCTCTCTACGCATCCGGCACTACAGGAAACATAAAAACAGTTACTCGGGTTGTTGTAAGCAGAGGTAGTGCATACCGAGCGCAATGTTTCAGTTCCATCCGCTTGGTGACGCCTCAGTGTACGACGACCGCAAAATACATAGACAATATGGTTTTATGTGAAGTGTTCGACGATAACGTCGTATAGTTTGTCATTCAGGCACACGCACCTCATGGCGAGGAACGATTGGCGTGGTTCGACTTCATTAGCTATGTTGTCAGCTATGTTTACACGAGGTAACGCATTGGTGTACAGTGACATGAGTTTTACTTGCATAGACAATCACAACCCACGTGATATGATTGTCTAATTACCTATAGCTGCAACTCAACCAATACCTGGTCGGGCAGTGCGGGATGTTGCTTCATATCTAAATATGCCGGTAGTTGTTGCCGTGTTCTGGTGATGACATACACAGTGGATTTGTAATGACTATAAATGCTCGACATTGCGTTGTTGTACATTATTGCTTATCGTATTAAAAGTCTATGAAATGCTAACAATTGTTCGTGTTTATCTTTGTCACGTCACTTGACGCTTATACCACTTAGACGCAGTGTTGAGTGACGTCAATGCCGCATCAAAGGTCGTTCAAGCGAATATCAGGTGACGCATTTTGTACATGTCACATAAATACTCTTCTGATTAAGACTAAATAATAAGAGCATAGTTTAAAAAGGAGTAAAGTTACATTTTAAAGTTATTCAAATAAGTTCAGTAATACGTATGTGTTAGCGATTTAGGACAATTTATTGTTGAAATACATATTTTCAATAAGTAAACTAAAATAGCCCTGTTAAAATGTGCGACACTGTCGCGCAATGGTCGTGTAAATAAATGGTCGTGTAAATAAATATTGACATTGGATTATAACAGCCAGTTAACGTGTTTAATTTACATTCCATTTCTGAATGTATATCATATAAAATACATACATATAACATTTCATAATTAAAAAAAAAAAAAAAATAACCAACACCTCTCTACACTGCGAGTATAACTCGAATTAAAATGAAATCACAATGAAAACGATTCACGTTATCGCTTGAACATCTTCCACACACTACTAGTGTCACTGGTTCCCAGACAATCCATCTTATCCTGCTGCTCAACCAACCACGCCCTCACACGACGCCCTCTGCTTCGTAAATATATCTCGGCTATTCAGCCCAAGCTGGTTGCCAGTCGCTTCTGACATTGTTAAACATTTTCTCGCGGACTACAACCGTGTTTTATGAATTGTAGTATAGTTGCCTTCTTGCAACTTTGACAGCGGTCTACTTCCGGAATCTTTGTGCAGCGGCTTGAATTTGGTGCAAATAATTTACAGGAAAACGCGGTATATAGAATCGAAGAAGTATTACTGTTGCATTGTTGCATATATATATATATATATATATATATATATATATATATATATATATATATATATATATATATATATATATATATATATATATATATATATATATTTATATATATATATATATATATATATATATATATATATATATATATATATATATATATATATATATATATATATATATATATATATATATATATATATATATATATATATATATATAGAAAGGCACATCAGTATTTTTATAATATAAAGCTGTCGGCAGAGACATATATATATATATATATATATATATATATATATATATATATATATATATATATATATATATATATATATATATATATATATATATATATATATATATATATAACATAAACGCATTGTAAACATATATTATGAAACAGGTTTTGTTAATTATTAATCAGAGGCAGTATTTTAAAGTAAGTTAGTTCCGGACTCCGACAGAGAAGTCAGTGAGCGTTAATATGGTTGTTTACCTCTCGAAAATGTAATAGTCAGAAACAGTGGAACATTGGTTAGAATAAGTATTACTATTACACATATATTATACACAAACTTATTATAGACATATATTGAGAAATTGTTTTTGTTAAAAGAGGCAGGGTTTTTTTCCGGACCCAAATTCAACGAGCGATAAAAGGGAGTTTGTTTACCGGTCGTGAATTAAGCTGGTGTACCAAACTATCATTGTTAAATACATATTAGACAAAGTGATATATTTACATAAATTACATACATAAGGTAATATCTGACATAGTTGTAGTAAACGTTTTCGGTAAAAAGGAATTAACAGCAGGATTTAACGTTAGTTGGTATACACTGACTTCGTTGTTTTATTTACACAGTGTTCTACGTATTCGCTAGGTGGCAGGCTTTTTCTTTGCTAGTGCGAGCTTAGTGGACAATACTTAGTTAGCAGGTATATTAGTCTAAAGTGTTCTTTTGAACGCAAAAACAGCCTGGGCTGAGGTTCAGGCGGATAGTTTTAGTTTTTAGTGTAGGGGATGTACGAAGATGGAGGAATTTGAGATGGAGTTGGAATAGCTGAGGCTGCTCGTTGTGGCAATGGTGGGGAGGGAGCAGGTGGATTTTGCCAGTGGTTCCGGTGAGGGGATAAAAAATTATAAAGTGGGGGAAGTCGACGAGAGAGATGGTAGGCAGAGCTCACCTCAGCCTGGGGGGAGGCTGAGAGGAGGTAAGGTGACAGGTCGTAGGGAGACAGGACGTAATGAGACGGGACATAGGGAGACAGGACGAAAGGAGACGGGAAGGAAAGAAATGGGAGGGAAGACAATTGGATCGAAGTAGAGGGGAGTGGGGGAGACAGTAGCGAAGGAGACGATAGTTAAGGCGATAGGAGTGAGGGAGACGGGAGGGAAGGTGTCAAGAGGGAAGGTGATGGGAGCGCAAGTTAACCAGCACACGGGAGGGAAAGGTGACATGTTGACAGATGAGAGAAACTGATAACAGGCTACCAAGTGACAAGACTGCAGGGCAGAGTGTGATTAAGGGATCCATCGGAAGAGCTATTCTGAGGCAGTGATAGAGGGGTGAGAAAGAGAGCGAGGGTGTTTGTGCGGGACTCAATAGTCAGGAAGACCGAAAGAGTATTAAACAAGTGAGATGACGTGGTCGTTTGTTTGCCTGGGGCCAAAATAGAGGCGTTAAATGAGAGGGTATAAAACATCTTGGGTCCGGGCAAGGGTGGATCTGTTTTAGTTCACGTAGGGACAAATAACGTAGAGAGGGAGGGTACAACTGCCATATTTAGGAAATACAAGAAGTTGGTCAGAACACTAAAGCAGACACGGGTTGAGCAGGTAATACTGTCAGGGATTTTACCAGTAATAGGAAGGATGGGACATATATCGATATTGCTGGGGGATGGCAATTAACATGCTAGTACAGAAGCTATGTATGGAAGAGGAAGTTGAATTTGTGGGGAAGTTTTGTTGGAAGGGCTGATATGTACATGACGGATGGGCTTCATCTAAGTGGAAAGGTCGCAGCAGTATTTGCGGATGGGCTCACAGGAGCAGTAGACAGTGGCATGGGTAATATAACAAATATTTTTGGTAGTAAACATTGTTTAAACAAGAAGCGCAGGGGGTACATAGAGATGCCTCAAGCAGGACAAGAGGCCACTAGTACAGACAAACCAATAACAAAATGTCCCAAAAACATGTCTGAAGCAGGTTATAGATGTGTGTGTGTGTGTGTGTTTAAATGCTAGGAGTATAGTAAATAAGAAAAACGAATTAAACGTTATGGTAGAAGATATTGACCCTCACATAATTGGTATTACCGAATCATGGGTCAACACAGACATAACACATGCTGAATTAGGATTGACAGGATACGTAATGTTTAGTAGATATCGAATAGAAAGAAGGGAAGGGGGAGTTATTTGATATGTTAAAGAATCTATTCAGGTTAATGAAATAAAATTAGAAAGGGAAGCAGATTGCGATGAGGCTGTTTGGTAAAATATAGTTTCAAAATTAACTATTGGATTAGTTTACCGAAGTCCAAACATAAACTAAGAGGATAGCACAAAAATACAAAATGCTATGAAGGAAGTTAGTAAAGGGGAATGTATCATAATGGGATATTTTAACAATGGACACATACAATGGAAATATCTAAAGAATACAGGATTTGATAACCAACAATTTATATTTTTAATTCAGGATAGCTTCCTTTCTCAACATGTGCTAGAACCAACCAGGCGAGATAATGTATTATATATAGTTTTATCATCACAAAAAGAATTAGTGGACAAAGTAAAAATACATGAACCATCGGGTAACTGTGAACACAATCAAACACATTTTGACATCAATGTAAAATCAGAAAGTAAAAGTAACAAAGTATAGGAGAAACAAAAGTATGAGAAAATACTTAGCAAAGCTAGACTGGAATAACATGTTGATGAATAAGACCGCAATTGAATGTTGGAATATTCTAAAATATGAAATTGAGAGTATCATCGATACATTTTTTCCCTTGAAAAATTAAGGAAAACGGTCTAGAAAGAAACGCTTGTCAAAAGAAATTATTAGAAAAATAATGTTTAAGCAATCTATGTGGAGGGTTTATAGGCGCACCAGAAAGGATGAAGACTATGCAAATTACAAAGAGGCACTTAAACTAGCTACGACTGAAATTATGAAGTTTAAAAGAACCTTTAAAAAAGGGCAGGTAATATAAACAAATTAATGCAAGAGTTTATATTCTTATGTAAGGAGTAAACAGACAGTTCGATATAAGGTCGAACCACCGGAAAACAACAGTGGAAACATAATTTCTGACGGATTTCAAATCGCAGAGGTCCTGAATGAGTATTTCAGCTCAGCTTTTACCACAGAAGATATCAGCTCACATCCAGTTCCATTTGCTAAATTCAGGGCAGTAAATCTGAACATTTAGGGCAGTTATTTGTAACTCCTGAAATTATAGCAAAGATAATTAAGAAGATGAAGGATAATAAATCACCGGGAGTTGATTTATTATCACCAACACTGCTTACAGAAATTGTTGAGCAAATTAGTACACCACTTGCACAATGTTTTAACTTGTCACAAGAAGAAGGAATAGTTCGTTCAGAATGGAAAGAAGCAAACTTTACGCCGCTATTTAAGAAGGGATCGAGGAACAAGCCAGACAATTACAGACGAGTGAGTTTAACATCAGTTGTATGTAAATTACTCGAAACATTAATTAGATACCACATGGTGGAATTCCTTATAAAACATAAATTAATAAATACACCTCAACCGGGTTCCTAAAAGCAAGGTCATGTCTAACCAATCTCATATGTTTTTGGAAGAAATTAAAAAGTGGGTAGATGACGGGTCACCAGTGGATGTTTTCTAGTTAGATTTTTAGAAAGCTTTTGATAAAGTGCAAAGATTGTTACTTAAACTAAAAGCCCGTGGTATAGGTAATGATGTAATCAACTGGATAGAAGAGTGGCTTACACACAGAAGACAGAGAGTAATAGTAGATGGTGAGAATTCCAAATGGAAATCTGTTATGAGTGGGGTATCACAGGGATCAGTATTAGGCCCTATATATCTTTTAATATATATATATATATATATATATATATATATATATATATATATATATATATATATATATATATGATTTAGAAGATGACATATCTAGCAAAGTACTTACATTTGCAGATGTCAAAAAAGTATTCAGATAGGTTACTAATGTTACAGAAAAACAAAGTTTACAGGATGATCTAGATTAATTAGTTAAATGATCACAAAAGTGGCAAATGTTATTACATTTTGGGAAGTGTAAATGCATACACATAGGACATGGAAACATGGACGAAGAATATAAAATGGAGGATGCTGTACTTCGTCAAGTCTGGGTGCGAGAAGTCCTGGGCTGAGGTCCAGGCAGATAGTTTTAGTTTTGAGTGTAGGGGATGTACGAGGATGAAGGAACTAGAGGTGGAGTTGGAAGAGCTGAGGCTGCTCGTTGTGGCAATGGTGGGAAAGGAACAGGGGGGTTGTGCCAGTAGTACCGGTGGGGGAACAGTAGATGATAAAGTGGGGAAAGACACAAGAGATACTAGGGAGAGCTCACCGCAGCCTGGGAGGAAGCTGAGAGGAGGGAAGTTGACAGGTCGTAGGGAGACAGGACGTAAGGAGACGGGAAGGAAAGGAATGGGAGGGAAGACAACCGGAGCGCAGGAGAGGGGAGTAGGGGAGACAGGAGGGAAGGAGAAGGGAGTGGGGGAGACAGGAGGGAAGGAGAAGGGAGTGGGGGAGACGGGAGGGAAAACAACCGGAGTGAAGGAGAGGGAAGTGGGAGAGACAAGAGCAAAGGAGTGGGAAGTGGGGGAGGCAGGAGCGAAGGAAACAGGAGGGAAGGGGTCAGGACAGAATGTGATGGAGGGGATCGAACGGAAGAGTTATTCTGCAGCAGTGATAGAAGTGAGGAAGAGAGCGAGGGTGTTTGTGGGGGATTCGATAGTTAGGAAGACCGACAGATTCTTAAACAAGGGAGATGATGTTGTGGTCTGCTTGCCTGGAGCCAAAATAGAGGCGATAACTGAGAGGGTAAAAAACATCGTAGGCTTGGGTAAGGGTGGATCTGTTTTAGTACACGTAGGGACAAATAACGTAGAGAGGGATGGTACAACTGCCATAGTTAGGAAATATGGGCAGTTGGTCAGAACACTAAAACAGACGCGGGTTGAGCAGGTAATACTGTCAGGGATTGTACCTGTAATGGGCAGGAGGGGTCACAAATATCGAAATTGTCGGGGGATGGCAATTAACATGTTAGTCCAGAAGTTATGTAGGGAAGAGGAATGTGGATTTGTGGATATGTGGGGAAGTTTTGTTGGGGGGGCTGATATGTACATGAAGGATGGGCTTCATTTAAGTGGAAAGGGGGCGGCAGTATTCGCGGACAAACTTTCAGCAGCAGTAGATAGTGACTTGGGTACAATGACAAATATTTTTGGAAGTAAACATTCTTTAAACTAGAAGTGCAGGGGGGTTACCTAGAGGTGTCTCAATCAGAACAACAGGCCACTAGCACAGATAAACCAATATCAAATCATCCGACAAACATCTCTGAAAAAGGTTATAGATGCGTATGTTTAAATGCAAGGAGCATAGTAAATAAGAAAAACGAATTAAACATTATGGTAGAAGATATTGACCCTCACATAATTGGTATAACTGAATCATGAGCCAACATAGATATAACAGATGCTGAATTAGGACTGACAGGATATGTAATGTTTAGGAAAGATCGAATAGGAAGAAGGGGCGGGGGAGTTATTTTATATGTTAAAGAATCTATTCAGGCTTATGAAATAAAACTAGAAAGGGAAGCAGATTGCGATGAAGCTGTTTGGTGCAAAATTGTTTCAGGAAATAAAAAATTAACTATTGGATTAGTTTACCGAAGTCCAAACATAAACGAAGAGGACAACACAAAAATAAAAACGCTATAAAGGATGTTAGTAAAGGGGAATGTATCATAATGGGAGATTTTAACCATGGACTCATAAAATGGAATTCTCTAGAGAGCACAGGGATTGAGGACCAAAAATTTCTATTTTTAATCCAGGATAGCTTTCTTACTCAGCACGTACTAGAACCAACCAGGGGAGAAAATGTATTAGATATAGTTTTGTCATCACAAAAAGAATTAGAGGACAATGTAAAAATATTTGAACCATTGGGTAATAGTGACCATAATCAAATACATTTTGACATCAATTAAAATCAGAAAGTAAAAATAAGAAAACGTAAAAGAGAAACTTCCACAAAGGTAACTACAAAGATATGAGAAAATACTTAGCAAAGCTAGATTGGAATAACATGCTGATGAATAAGACCGCAATTGAATGTTGGAATATTCTAAAATATGAAATTGAGAGTATCATCGATAAATTTGTTCCCTTCCAAAAACAAGGAAAACGGTGTAGAAAGAAACACTTGTCAAAAGAGGCTATTAGAAAAATAATGCTAAAACAAACTATGTGGAGGGTTTATAGGCGTACCAGAAAGGACGAAGACTATGCAAAATACAAAGAGGCACTTAATGCAGCTACAACTGAAATCAGACAATCTAAAAGAAGCTATGAGCAAAAACTAGCATGTAACATAAAAAATGACAGCAAGAGTTTTTATGCATATGTCAGGAGTAAACAAAACGTACAAGACAAGGTTGGACCTATAGAAGACAGTGCTGGAAATATAATATCACAGTGGTTTTTAATGGCGGAAGACCTAAATGGTTACTTCAGTTCAGTGTTTACCAAAGAAGATATTAGTTCATTACCAGTTGCTGATGCTAAATTTAAGGGGCTAAATCTGACTATTTAGGTCCGTTAGTTGTAACTCCAGAATTGATAGCTAAGAAAATAAAGGCAACGAAGGATAACAAATCACCGGGAGTGGATGGGATTCCTCCAAAATTACTAATGGAAACAGTAGAACAAATCAGTATACCACTTGCAAAAGTATTCAACTTGTCATTAAAAGAGGGAGTTGTTCCGTTTGAATGGAAAGAAGCAAACATCATACCATTATTTAAAAAGGGTTCGAGAAATAAGTCAGAGAATTACAGACCAGTGAGTTTAACGTCAGTGATTTGTAAATTATTAGAAAGGTTAATTAAAGGCCATATGGTGGAATTCCTCGTTAAGCATAAATTATTAAATTCATCTCAACATGGATTCCTTAAAGCGAGGTCATGCTTAACAAATATGTTATGTTTTTTGGAAGAAATCACTAAGTGGATAGACGTGGGATCGCCAGTAGATAGTATCTACTTAGATTTTCAGAAAGCTTTTGACAAAGTGCCACATCAAAGATCACTACTTAAATTAAAAGCCCATGGTATCGGGGATAGCATAACTGACTGGATAGAACAATGGCTGACTGACAGAAGACAACGAGTTGTAGTAGATGGAGAAGTTTCAAATTGGAAATCGGTTTTGAGTGGGGTACCTCAAGGATCAGTATTAGGACCTATATTATTCTTAATTTATATCAATGACTTGGACGACAGTATAACAAGTAACGTACTGAAATTTGCGGATGACACAAAACTGTCTAGAAAGGTTAATACTGATGGTGATAAACAACATTTACAAAACGATCTAGACAGATTAGTGAAATGGTCTGAGAAATGGCAGATGTTGTTCAATTTTGGGAAATGTAAATGCCTACATACAGGACATAGGAACTTGAATGTAAACTATAAAATGGGAGATACTGTTCTGGGTACTACTGTAAAAGAAAAGGACTTAGGAGTTACAATAAGCGCTGATATGAAAGTTTCAGAGCAGTGTGGTATTGCAGCTTCAAAGGGTTATCAAATTCTTGGATTGATTAGAAGAAACATAACATACAAGGGAAAAAAGTTAATTATACCTCTTTATAAAGCAATAGTTAGACCTCATTTAGAATACTGTATACAAGCATGGCGACCATATCGTAAGAAGGATATAGATACGCTTGAACGCATACAAAGGAGAGCAACTAAAATTATTCCAGAACTGAGAGACCTTAGTTATGAAGAACGCCTGAAAGAATGTGGTTTAACAACTCTAGAGACAAGGAGGTTAAGAGGAGATCAGATTGAAGTTTTTAAGATATTGAATGGATATGAAAATATTGATAGAAATATGTTTTTCTCACTCAAGAAGGATAGCAGAACTAGAGGACATGAGGTAAAATTAGTAAAGGATCAATGTAGATTGGACATCAGGAAGCACTCGTTCTCACAGAGGACAATAAATGAATGGAACAAATTGTCTACAGATTGTGTAACTGCTAGCAGCGTGAATATATTTAAAAATAAAGTTGACACATATCTCAGGAGGGCGGGCTATAAGTAAATGAACATTGTTGGACTCTCGATAAGCCAATGGCTTCCTTGTCCACTTGCCATCTGGGCCTTTGGCTTGGATGGCAAATCTTGTTAAATCTTGTTAAATCTAGGTAGAATCACACAAGAAAAGGATTTAGGAGTAACATTAAGTGCTGACATAAAAGTTTCTGAGCAATGTGGGATTGCTGCTTCGAAAATAAATCAAGTTCTATGGCTAATTAGGAGAACTATGACGTATAATGAGAAACAACTAATTGTAGCCCTGTGCAAAGCAATAGTTAGACAACATTTGAAATATTGTATTCAAGCATGGAGGCCGTATCGTAAAAAGGGCGTAGACAATTTAGAAAGAATACAACGTAGAGCAACTAAAATGATTCCAGAATTGAGAGACCTTAGTTAAGAAAGCCGCTTATTACAACGTGGTTTGACAACACTAGAGACCAGTAGACTAAGATGAGACCAAATAGAAGTGTTTAAAATAGTTAACGGTTATGAGAATGTTGATAGGAATATGTTCTTCTAACTTAAAGTATCCTGTAGAACCAGAGGGCACAAAGCAGCATTAGTTAAGGAACAGTGTAGGTTGGACACGAGAAAGTAATCTTTCTCACAATGGGTGATAAATGAATAGAACAAACTGCCAAATGATTGTGTTAATGCTAGTAATGTGAATATGTTTAACAATATAATTGACAGATATCTGATAAGGTCGGGATACACATATATGATATTTTTTTTGGACTCTCGATAAGTCAATGGCTTCCTTACGTCCCCAGCGTATATTTAGTCTACCAGTCAACGATACGCTTCAGACATTACCGGCCTGTTACCTAACATAATGCCCATTGCTAGGACTACCGCCTAACCTGGCTCGACAATAGTTATATAAACCATCTTACGTAATATAGTGGCTATCACTAGGACCACAGTATAACCATAAAATAAATGTAAAATATTCACATTGGCACAAAATGTTCGTGGTCTCGCGATTGACTGTTGATTGGTCAAATATATTATTCAGACAACATAATTAAAAAGTATATATGGAGTTACAATTTCGTAGTGCTGGGCTCAGAATGTTCTAAATCTTTGCACCAGTAACTGTCATTGGTTTTTATTTTTCTGATGGCGAGATATCATATCATCACGTGTTTCTTCTTGAAACGTTCGATACATGTTATATAATCTCGCACATGCGTTAAACTCAATTATGTCTATACTCCATATCATATGTAACCAGACAAACTAGTCAGTCTGCAATGTCGGATTAATGGTGGATGGTTAGCGAGTATGGTGGTATGAGGCTGGTTCCACGAGGCATGGCGTCAGTTTGTTTATTCTCTCCGGGGCCTGGTACTCTTTTCGTTACTCTGTGCGATGTGTTGCTCTGAACCTTTCGTAACGTTAGAGGAAGTACAGCGTAGAAGTATTTCCTTCTTTGCGTGAGTATTTCTGAATCGTATCAATTGTTAAATTATATCAAAATGCAGCAAGTGTTTACGTTGCTCTTTCTTGCTTCATTTGTGCACATCAAAACACTCAGAGTTATGGCGGAATCTGCGAAATGTTCCGTGTACGTTGGTTGAAGTGCATAGGTAACAAATGTCACAGCTTCCTTCCGCACGGTGGCGCAATGTTCTTCGGCCAATTACAAACCTGAGCTGCTTCATTGGACACCAAACAATGTGAGGCAACACGCAACATGCATTACCTGAATCAATTCATGACATTATCACCTGGGCTAACACATTGATAGGTATTTACTAAACCCCTCCACTCAAATCCACCAGCCCGTGTTTTGTGGGAACTGTCTTCGTGTATTAATAATTAACATAACAGCAATTACATTGTATATAAAACTTCGCTGGGATATGATGTCGGTGCATTTTGAATGTTACAGGACATGCGTTTTACATACAACATTTCCGTGTTTTGTTATAAAACATTATATTTTTGTTATAAAACATTATATGTTATTTAGAACTTTAGGCACTCTACCTTCTACATTCTACCCTGTATCACATTCCATAACAATGACGCCACTCACCAAATCGCCGCTACCACAACTCGATTATGAATTCAAAATGGACGGTTGGCGAAGTGGTATAAAAGATTAGCAGGTTGGGCGATGTCATTGTTCTTTACGACTTGTTGCACATTTGTACACTCCATATATGTAAAATCGAAAATTATTGTATTTCCAGTACAATTTCAACATAAAATTATATTCACAAGTGTGTGCAATTGAAATTAAAACATTTCTTGACAAACATTAGGAATTCATCGCCCAATCGCGAACCTGAATTAAAAACAAAACAGATTTATTACAATAAATGGCAACCCCTCCACTTAAATCGGGTCAGTGTAAAAGGAATAACAGAATTATAGCGATGGTAGAGCAAGTCATGCTGAAGCTAGCGGACTTTATTTTATGTGGGTATATTTCGTAGCCTGATAGATGGCGACAATCGATCGGTGTAGGATTGTAACAGGCCGGTTAACTAAGGAGAAATGTTGTACGGCTTTATATGGCTCAATGCAGAATTTCCTATCAAAAACACGGACTTCAATAGTGTGGTATATTTGTGTGTTAATCACGCGATGTGGCCGAGGAAGACGCCTCTGAAGCAGGAATAGTAGAAGCGACAGCGGCGATCCACGTCTGCGTACATTCCATCCACTTTCTCAGAGCAGTTTCTCCGTAGTCCGCATGGGGCGCAAGTAGTGCGTCTCCTGAGAGAACGCCGACACACTTGTCTTTATAATAATATAAAAAGCTTATGGGAGACGGTTTCGTTGTGACATTGTGTGACAAAGTAAATACGAATATGCAATTTTGTCCAAACGACGAAATTTGAGAGCGCAGTCGTTGTCCGCCGATAAATATAGCGAGGCCGGCCAGGTATTGCACACAAGTATTAGTGGCGCCCCCTCCCGTATTAGCTATGCAGGCCCTGCCGTTTAGATTGTTAATGGATAGGAGGCGCTGATTGGGTTTTCAGGACCAATGGGGTCATGTGCACGTTATCCGATCGGTGATTGGTCGAAACTGATTTAACAAGATTACCTTCCAAGGCAAAGGTCCAGATGCCAAGTGTTCAAGGAAGCCATTGGCTTATCGAGAGTCCAACATTTGTAATCGATGTATAACCCGCCGCCCTGAGATATGTGTTAACATTGTTTTTAAACCTATTCACGCTGCTAGTAGTTACACAATCTGTAAATAATTTGTGCCACTCATTGATTGTCCTTTGTGAGAACAACTACTTCCTGATATCCAACCTACACTGATCCATTACTAATGTACGTCATGTCCAAGTTCTATTATCTGAGTGACTAAAAGTATTTCTATCAATATTTCCATATCCATTCAATGTCTTAAAAACTTCAATTTGAGAGAGATGCCGCGGGTTCTTGAGACACATGCCAGTTCATTTGTTCTGTGCACTCACCAATTTAACGACCACAGCAATTGTGTTGGCATTTGAAATGCAACCCACTCTCCCTAACATGACATGACATGTTTTCTTTCTTTCTAATATATCACATTGTGTACATGCGTAGATTCATTCTGAAACACCAATTGTATAAAAGTAATTCACAATTTTTTTACGCTTTTTCTGTCCAGATTGGTACATGATGTTTTGCATTAAATGCTTTTCCCACTTCGCTGAATTTCAAGATGTGTGCACGGGATTTTAGTGCGGGTACTCAGGTATGAGGTCCTTACTTGTGTACTACTTCGTGTGACAAAATTAACCATCCCTCTCTGCATGATGTGTTAGTTGTTTAAATGTGTGTGTGTACATCATTCAGAGTATGTTTTGTGTATTTACATACATTATGTATAACAATGTTCATAGTGGGGGGGGGGGTCAATATACCCCAGCCTTTTCTGTTTTTACATCAATGTACATATGGCTAGTACCCTTTGTCATATGCTGTAACATTTGGCTTATCCGTTCGATGTGATTTGCGCCACTAGAATGCAACTCGTTGTTACCATCGGAAGCTTAGTTTAGCTAGAGGCGTTTCGGCATCCTGTACTTATTATTAATATGTGCTAAATAACTGAGATGCTATTTTACTAACACATGCATGTGTTCTGGTAATTACGGATATCTACAGAAACGAACTCAGGCTTCACGTCAGTTTATAATGGTAATAATATATTACGGAGTTTCAATTTAATGACACAAGACGCAGGCATGCGAGATACGAGATATGTTTTTCGCCGAATGAAATGTGGATTAGCTACTGGGAATAATAGTCATACGTTTCTGATATTGCTTACAAACGGAAAGTCATCAAACGCCATTCATTGTGGCTATTCGGTGCCATTTCCTGCCGCCAAATACAACTTTGCATATAACAATCCAACATATGTTCACTGCCAATTAAAGAGATTTCCATATAATGTCCATGATATAATAATCTAAGGAAAACACACGCTGGGAAAATAGGATAATTTTTTCAAATAGTGGGCAGCACTGCCACAGCTCGTCATATATTTTGTGACGACATATATACACAAACGTAAACCCTTTTCCCCCAAATAAATGTGGATTACTGACGTAGAATAATACCCATTCTTTCGCAATATTGCTTTCCTACGGAAATCCAGTGAAATGCCATGTTATTATCTTTCCTATTGTACTACTCGATGTAGCCTACGGGGCCACATTCTGCAGCCTAATCTAGTTTTGCATAGAACCATCGAAACTAGGTTCAGTGGCATTTAACAAAGTGTATTACTAACGCCTTGCCGTATCTACAAATATGTGGATGATAGCATAATATTTGAAATAAGCAACCAAAGCAGAATATTTGTCATACAATATTCAGCTAACTTTATTACGCAATGGTCTATAGATAATTATATGCGCAATAATACGGGTAAAACAAAAGAAATGGTTATATGTTTCGTTAAAGATAGAACGTAAGTTGAATCTCTGCCGTATATTGATATAAACGGGACTGATATTGAAAGAGTTGCTCAAGCAAACAATCTCGGTGTAACTAAATCACCTGATTTAAGTTGGAATGCCCATGTAGATTAAATAGTTGCCAAGGCAAGGGAAAAGGTGTATATGATCTATTAGTTGAAACGTGCTGGAATCAATCAAATTGATTGGGTTAGAATGTATGTACCTGTGATCAGACCAGTAGTTGAAGATGCTTGTCCGGTATGGCACACGAACTTGTCTAAATTCTTATCGGACAATATCGAGATAATCCAAAAACGGTGTCTCAAAACTATATTTCCTGGTTTTACGTACGAGGATATTCTGCAGATGGTAAACATACCAACGCTGTATGACAAGCGCAATGCGATATGTAAAGCGTATTTCGGTAGAGTGAGGTGCAGTGACCACAAATTGAATAATCCAAATGAACATTTACCAATAAGAAACCGAATCTTCTTCTTCTGCTTCTTCTTCTTCTTCTTACTACTACTACTACTACTACTACTACTACTACTACTACTACTACTACTACTACTACTACTACTACTACTACTACTACTACTACTACTACTACTACTGCTACTGCTACTGCTACTGCTACTGCTACTGCTACTGCTACTACTACTACTACTACTACTACTACTACTACTACTACTACTACTACTACTACTACTACTACTACTACTACTACTACTACTACTACTACTACTACTGCTACTGCTACTGCTACTGCTACTACTATTACTACTACTACTACTACTACTACTACTACTACTACTACTACTACTACTACTACTACTACTACTACTACTACTACTACTACTACTACTACTACTACTACAACTACTTTTGCTACTACTACTACTACTACTACTACTACTACTAATAATAATAATAATAATAATACAAATAATAATAATTATAATAATATTAATAATAACGATGATAAAAAATAATAATAATAAACTTCAATAGCGCCCATATCCTCAGGAACCTGAGCCATTAAGCATTAACATAAACAGCGACGCTCAAAAGTCATCATCAGGACAAGGACCAGCTTCGATATGAGAAGGAATTACAATGGTAAATATGTATTGAGTTGTTGTACGGTATGTAGCTATGGCTTCGGATGATTTCAAAATGATGGGGAGTTCCTCCTCCCTAAACAAGTTGTTCCCTCCTACCATCCCTAGAACACCTTTCCCACCTGTCCGAACTTGTTGTTCCCTCATGCCATCCCTAGTTGAACTGTCCCACCAGCGCAATATGCACCTTCCTCCCAGCCATTGCACGTACTGCGTATATGCGTTTCACACTACTGCATGCATTTTAGTAATCTAAACGGCGGCGGGTCAACCAGGGTTTGGGGCTGCGAACACGTCGGCAGGTGAAACAGGGTGTTTGGCAGCGTACACGGCGGTGTGTGAACCAGGGCTGCATTCTCTCAATCAATGTCGTCATTGACAACTTCGAACAAGCCATGATCATGATCAACATAAGCCAGTTGTCAGTTATTCATGCACTCATAGATCGCAGCGGAGAACGTTAATGGGCAATAGCAATTTATATCACTTTTGGCATGTTTCATTTTCATTAGTTTCGTACAATATAACGACGCGGTTATTGATCTATTAATTAATTATTCTAGAATATGAAAATGTTGCCTGTTTTGGATGTTATGTCCTATACAGTTAATTGTTTCCAGAATCCCTTTGCGTGTTTGTGTAAACCATTCGTGATCGTACATGTGTGGAGCTGCCTAAATTCGGAACACCCCATAATTTATGTTTATTCTGAAAACATGTAGTTCCGTCATAGTTGATTTACCCTTACATTTATTGAAGCCCTGGTGCTAAGCTTTCTATATTCAAAATATGAAGAAGGTGGGAACATTTCACCTCTGGAAATTATCATTATTTCCAAGTGAAGATACGTCACGGTTGATACAGTTTGCACCGATCATCTTTTTTCCTTCTCCTTCACTTGTCCCTTGATAGAGGCTAGGCTGTCGTTGGGGCACCCTTTCAGTCTCATATGCTTTGTGAGCAACACCTTTCCACCCTACTCGGCACCTAGTCACCCCCAATTGATTGTTCGATGAAGATACAGACTTTTTGGTTGGTGATGTGATCTGTATATCGAATGCACAAAAAGGAAAATGTAAAGGTACAATCTTGTATAGCAGTCAACATGACCTTTCAAAGCGCTTTACGCGTCACCCTAGGCAGACCTTTTTATTCTAACACAAACACGACTTCTCTGGAAAGATTTCAGCCACGCTGCAATTACAGCGCGACGAGTATTCGTTCAAATATTTACCATCATCATTAGTCATGCATTTATTTATACTACAAGTGAACGAAATTGCAACAGCAGGTGAAATCGAACCCTGGTTTTTTCAATTGCCAGTCCGATGTTTAGCACCCATGGAGGAATAATGATACAGTCAGAGCCTTCGCACTTTTCTTGATGGTGAATAATTTTGGATCTGGCGCTGTACCAAATAATATACACTAATTAAACTACAATGGGTTGTATACATAAATTTCTTCAAAATGATGTACTGGGCAAACTTGCGAGATATGTTTCTTTGCGCCGTCCTTACTTCCTTACTTCCTTACTGTTCTGTATTATTTGTACTTATTTCATGTCATCGCCGCTGTAAAACAGACGTATCCTTCTTCCGGTTTTAGTACTCTAATTTATTTCCATCTGACTTCACATGGTCAAGTGATAAGTCAGTTGCAATGTCCAAATTCTTCTTCTTCTTCTTCTTAGGCCCTTAACTCCTCCTGGAGCATAGGCCATCCACAACATTTCTCCAGCGGCTCCTGCCTTGGGCAATCCTCTCCAGTTGTTGCCAGCCATTCCCTGTTTGCTTGATATCTGCCTCGAGGTCACGCCGCCAGGTGTTTTTTGGTCTCCCCCTCTTTCTCTTGCCTTGGGGGTTCCACGTCAGGACCTGTCTGGTTATGTTTGTGCTTGGCTTTCTCAAGGTGTGGCCGAGCCATCCCCATCTCCTCTTAAGGATATATGTCTCTATGTGGGCTTGGTGTGTTCTATCCCAGAGGTCTTTGTTGCTCACCCTGTCTATCCAGTGTATTCGGAGAATTCTTCTCAGGCAATGGTTGACAAATGTCTGGATCCTTATCAGTCCAACTTGTGTGCCTATTTATTCAGGACAAGCGTTCCTACCGTCCATGTGGAGATGGTGATATTTTCTCTTCCACGAATTGTGTGAGTTCGGTGAGTTCCATCTGTGTTGGAACCTCACAGAAGACACAGTGACGTGAAAGCTGCCTCGTTACATGGACAGAGACTTAGTGGGCGGTATTTGTATTACACACGAAACTGGCAACACAGATTGCATTTTCATTAAGAGAAAACTAACCCCTGATGGCACACGTGTCTAAATGAAACACACATTTGGCAAGTGCATATAATGACGTAATCATTGTCGTAACATACCACGTGGTACAGTTGGCCACCAGTTTGTGTTACCATGAACATATATTTAGTAGTAGTCCAGTAAATATAAGTCCATGGTGTTACCATCCAATCGTAAGATATACAATTGTGGGAGCTTTGACTGCACTTTTATAAACTAGCGATGATAATCTGCTCCTCTTACAGGTACAATAACTTATATCTTATACAGGCGCCTAACTTTTATGAAGGAGCGTATGTAAAACGTCATTGCCTATTTGGCATACGTGACGTTTTCTCAGCTGTTTGACGTGCGCAAACATAGAGCATAGTCACTGGTTGGATTACCGTCGGCGGGGGGTATGCGTGCAAAATTGCCACCTACACAGTGTGCACCATCAAGGGTGCAATTAAGCACCCTCCCGTATTTGCAAACGTGTCGCAGGCATCCTAATATCACCCTATTTTACCACTCATTTCTTAGTGTGTTCCATCCAGCATTTTGGCAACATTGTATAAGTGACCATATTTCAGCAGGGTTCATTCCTGGTGTATACATATATATATATATATATATATATATATATATATATATATATATATATATATATAATCAAGCAAAGACATCGTATTTTATATATATATATATATATAATAATAATAATATTATATATATATATATATATATATGTATATATATATATATATATATATATATATATATATATATATATATATATATATATATATATATATGTATTTATATCTATATATATTATATATATATATATAAACATATATATATTCATATATATATATATATATATATAAATATATATATACATATATATATATATATATATATATATATATATATATATATATATATTATATATATAATATATATATATATATATATATATATATATATATTACGATGTCTGTGTTTGATTATATATATATATATATATATATATATATATATAATCAAGCAAAGACATCGTATTTTATAACTATCCTATTTTGGGGAGCTCCAACCATATATGTCAGGAACACTATATAATCATGTTTCCCTACTGTTGACCTGTTCGAGAAAAAAATATTTATTAACACGCATATACACATGCACACATGCACACGCACGCACGCACGCACTCACGCACGACGTGACACTTCCACTTTGATACATTTCATCCCGCATTAATGTCCTGCATTAACGATTTAGCATGCAGTGCGTTAAATGCCATGGTGCAACATTGCCATTCTATCATTCTGTTTGTTCCACCATTGGCCCCGTGCGCCAGTATAGCTTGATGTTTTCTTGACAAACGAAATCGGAGAACTGTACGTAAAACAGCGTGCCATAAATGTAATTTCGACTGTGTACATTAACACGTTGCAATTTACGAAGTGTTTGTCTCGTGTAGTTCAGTAAAATTCAAATAAAGTTCGCATTAGTGTTAAATTAATATACAGCAATGTACTTAATGTTAGTCATTATTGCATGTTTTGTCATAAAATCGTATCATGTACGAGTAATTTATCCCGCGTCTAGGTAAGAACGATACCCATGCACCCACGTCTCCCGGAGTATTAGCGTTGTGCATTCCCTCATCAGAGACCTGTGTGCGACCTTAACACACAAACACGTGTCCTTGCATTAGTGTTGGGAATTTTTTTACATTTCTATGATCGCTCATATCTATCTGATATATGATTGAATAGTCCAAATAGTTTATATATATATATATATATATATATATATATATATATATATATATATATATATATATATATATATATATATATATATATATATATATATATAGGGGGCAGCCGTGGCCTGGTGGTTAAAGTGTTGGACTCTAAATTCGAGGGTTGTGAGTTCAAGACCCACACTGGGCACGGTTCGTTTTCGAAGCTTAGGCAATTTCGTTTACCCTACTTTGCCTCAGTCTACTCAGCTGCAAATGAGTACAAACACTGTTTGGAATGTACCTGCGATGGACTAGTGTCCCGTCCAGGAGAGTCAGTATAACTGCACTCTAAGTTGTTTCGCACTACAGAAACCAGGTTTAAGCACTGGCCATATAAGCCTTCATGGCTTCCTAAGGCGTAATGCCTGGGGGATGACTTTACCTTACCTACCTATATATATATATATATATATATATATATATATATATATATATATATATATAGTCTTGAAGGAGTTAGCAGTGAATATAAATGTTTACCAGTTGTTACGACATGTCGGCGTAACGTGCAAACACTGATATTTGAAGGGAAAACACGCCTTGCAAATATTTCAAATAACAACGGTATTATAGAGCATGATGGGGCATAAAGTCATGTGCAACAAAAGTTCCCACACCGACTGATTACGTCGAACTACTAAAAGTTTGTTGATTGTTGATTTGTCAAGAAATTCCTTGTAGGTATGAGATTTGGGCTCTTTGGACTGTGAAATGCACGCGTGGAGTGGGCGTTTGCAATATTTTTCATATGATTATTTTTTTTCATATGTTGCCCTAAAACAATACATTTGTGCCACTACTGTAATCGCATTAGCTAATTGTATGCATTCATGCATGTATTCTTGTCTCAGAATCCCTTGGGTACTGTGCATAGCCATACATTGATATGAACCATTTGTATAATTTTGAAGCTCAACTTTTAATATGAACAGCGTTCATATTGCGTGTTTTGCTTTTGTTGCAACATTACTGGAACTAGATGGGTATCATAAAAAACGGCTCTATCTGGCTATCACGATTTTTTTTTCTCAGCCATATGGCTTGATGGGACGGGATATAAATTAATATTATTATATATCTCATCACATATAGTTTCCAGATGTAAACAATGTCAATGGGGGGGGTCATTATTACCTAGATAATGATGACCATGCGGGGTAATTATTATATAGATAATAATGACCGAGGGTAGGTATCATATGGGGGAACTTATTAGATGTGACACTGGCACATAGTTGTCACTCAGTGTGATGCATGCTGGCGCACCGAATCGCTGCGTAATATCATCCAGATATGCCATCGAACATGCGGATCCCGATTCATGCGACACGATGCGCTGATGGAGAAGTTTCTCTGCGCGAAGAAGAACCACGGTTGGTCAGTTGTGCGCGGTCCGGTCATCCCACTGCGGGGTGGTCCCCGCTGGGTCGTTGGTGCGTCCGGTGTGGCTGGTAACACTGACCCCGACGACGTCCACGTTAGCAAGTGTGGGAAGCACGACACTCCGGCTGTCCGTGACTGGTGTCTGTCAAACTGGCCTTCCCTCATACACCGGGGACAATGTCGGTCGGGGCCTTCACATTCAACTTACGTAATCCAATGACGTGTCATCTAAAGAGTGGACCGTTTATCCTTTTATAGTCCGATTACTCCCCCGTAGGACTTGTATGTGAATGCATGGGAATGTGTGGTTCTACGGATCTGCAGGGTATGGAAGTCGGGGGCCCCGGGCCGGACCACAGGCGGAAGGAGCACATTATATTCCTACCTGTTGCTAAACTCGCATCTCGGTTCAACATCTGACTGCTCACAGAACAAAACCGTGATTCTAACGGCTTATGCCTGAACGTTGAGAGGAATGATATTATATATGCCACGGTGCAACATTGTTGTTCTATCATTATGTTGATAATTGAAATTGAGCGCCAGTATAGCTTGTGGTGTGCTTGATACACCAACAATGAGAACTGTACGCAAAACAACGTGCATCAATGTAAAATCAACTGTGGACATTAATAAATTGCAATTCGCAAAAGTGCTGTTTTCTCGCTCGTATAGTACAGTAAAGTTCAAATAAAGTACCCGTTAGTGTTACGTTCATCAATGTCAATTTCATCAGTTGCATATTTTGTCATCATAAAATCGTATCCTGTTCGAAAAAAAATTTCCCGCGTCTAGGTAAGAATGATACCCGTATACCCACGTCTCCCGGATTACGAATATTATATATTCCCTCATCAGATACCTGTGTTCGACCTGGTGTTAGACGTGTGAACGTTGTCTAGCTGAACGGTGTAGTTATTTGCTAACCTGGAAAACACATGCCCTTGCATTAATGTTGGGTATTTTTTACATTGATGTGATCGACCATTGGTTTGGCTATCGACCGATGATTGAATGATCCAAAGATGTTTTGCACACATCACTGTTTCTATTTGTAGATCAACCCATAACAATATCCTTCAATGAAATATATTAAAAACAAATGTATTTGAGGTTTCACCATGTCGACGTGTGTACGTAGATATGTATGGTACGCTCGCTCGCCGACGGGAAACGAGAAAGTGACTTCAGTCCTTCCTTTCCACGCCCGAATTTGTTGACGCCATTATAAACATAATAATACGCATATTTTCATTGGCCAGTAATTGGGAGAAGGGGGCAGGATAGCCAGTCTGAAGTCTTCTCACTTCCTGTCATGTTGTACTAATTATCATGCCACGATCTCGGACATATGTCATGGAAATACAGGGAATGAAATGCAACATGAATATAATCGAAAATGATCCATCACACAAGATTGTTATCGATTCCGTGATCGGAATAATGAATCAAGAAAATAAGTTTCGCTGTCAATTACTGTTAAACATCTTTCATGTCGTATTCATCAGATTAACATTATGCATGCACAGTTCTAGATTAGAACAAAGTAGATTATAATTCTCACAAGTAAACAACAAACTATAGGGTTGTAGGAGGCTGCTGCATAGGCTGATATGAGGGTGCTACCAGGACTGGTAGGATGGCGCTACTAGGTGTGGTATGGGGACACGACGGGTGGTATGATGGTGATGTTAGAGTTGATTTATAAGAATTTTCAAACAAGGCTGGTGGGAAGGTGCTGCTAATGCTGGGGTACGTTGTGGTACGTGACTAAGCTGAAATCACATATTGGTAAGTTATTAGCCCTGCACAACACCGTATTGCATACAAACCGAACGACATGACATGACCAGTACACACGGCTACACTCTCGGAAAAGAGCAGCACTTGACCATAATATTCGATACGTTGATACCAAGTATTTCAACCATTGTGAGATTCACCTAATAATTTAAGAAACTGGATTTGTATAGAGCAGCAACCTCACCACACTTCCACCCTTTCGGAATATAAGTAACTCATAGTCGAAATAAATTTTCCTTGAAACCTTTTTTGAGATATATTTGTATATGCTGAGGGCATTTTCACAATAGATACATATAATTCCAGCTTGCAAGCTGTTTCTTTGGGAAAAGGTTTTGTGCCACTTTGACCCAATTTGGTAGCAGAAACCTATTTTTGCTGGGACGGCTTTTAATAATAATAATACTTATTATTATAATAATAACATCGTAATAATACTAACAATGATAATACTTATTGTACACTTATATAATAATAGTAATAATGTTAATGCAAAAACAGAGCCTAAATCGTCACACTAAAGTTAAAAAGTTAAGCGATTGGATCGAAAGTGTCTTGCAGGAGTTAGCAGTGAATATAAATGTTAACCAGTTTTTACCACATGTCGGCGTAACGTTCAAGCACATATATACGAAGGGAAAACATGCCTTGCAAATATTTCAAGTAACTCCGAATATATTATAGAGCATGGTGGCGCATAGCGTCCCGTGCAAAAAAAGTTCCCACACCGACTGATTATGTCATGTTAAGTACAACACTTGTAGGTACCAGATTTGGGCTCTTTGGTCTGTGAAAAGCGCCCATGGGGTGGGCGTTTGCAATATTTTTGATTTGACTAGTTTTGTTATCATATAGCGCCCTAAAGCAATACATTCGTGTTACTTCTGTAAGCTCAATTGTTAATATGAATAGCTTATTCCTTTTTGCTTTTGTTGCAACTTTACTAGAAATAGATGGACATAGTAAAAAACGCCCTATCTGGCTGTCACGAAATTCTTATTTTGAGCCATCTGGCTCGATGGGACGGGAGAGAAACTAGTTTTATTATATTTTTCATCCTCTAAAGCAGCTACTATGGTTGAGCACATATTTTGTATTTCACCAACTCTTATTTTTTTTGGGATGCGGACAACAGAGTGTCAGTGACAGAGTCAGTCCACAACACAACGCATCAGCCAATCAATACTGACAATGATGCGAGTATAGACACGTAAAACAGAGCATCTGTGACACAGTCTCTCCGCAATACCACGCCTCATTTATAAAGTGCCTTGACTCCCTGTCAGCGTAATCCCATAGAACAAAATAATATATTCCTTCAAAGCTGTATCAATGTAGGGTCTACATTATAACTAATATAGACGCTAACAAAGGCTAAATCATCCGCTGCCACATACCAGAACTCTCAGCTAGAAAATAAAATACATTATCACATGCGTCTAATACAGAGTTGTGTGTTGTATTGGAAGAAGAAGAACAAAATGATATGAGGAAATAGAATAAGGAAGAAGATTATGTTGATGAGGAAGAAGGTAGTATGCATGTCATAATATTTGACCATTGTGACGTCACTCGACACTTGGATGCAGTTTCGAGTGACGTCATCGTGATGCATGTCTCGGCACAAGCGCCCCACCAGTGGCGCCACTCACCATTCCATCAATGCCACAATTTACATATGATGAGCAGATTACCCATATCTTTATTTCATTTAATAAACTCATAATATAATTTCTTCAGAAATATCTCAATTTCAACAGGATATACTAGGGGATAGTGTTGCTTTAAAATTGCAACAAAATAACGTTCGCCTTTGTTTGAAACTATGTTATAATCAAATGCACAGTTACATTGACGTAAACAAAACTCGCGTTGCCCAGCCACGCAGGAGTCTATGCCACTCCGTAACTGTCCACTTTGAATTGATAATCTAGTTGTGGAGGTGGTGATATGCTGAGTGTGATCTCGGCAATAGACCTTATTATCGGATTACGCGTTTCTAAGCAATTTAGAAAATGTCACGAATGATACTGGGACATTGTACGGTGTCAAACTCGTACTTACGTCATACGCTTTATTTCAAAGTCTTTGATAACAAATATACGAATATGTTTTCCTATTAGATATATAGCATAATTCGATCATTGTGGTAGCTTGCAGTACAGTATGCCTTTGGATAAGACCGCGAAATAAGAAATTAATCAGAAGAATCAAACGTTTATGTTGAAAGGGCTACATAACTCAGTAATACTTATTATTGTGGTGTACCGTGTCATCCCGTGCAAATGGTTAGCCAAAGGCGGTGTTTGTGTTATATGAATACTATATATACCACGTAAACATAAAAAACATAGGTGCCAATTAAATTTTTCGTTTTTAAACTTTTTGTTTCGTCTCATGCCTAAACGAAGTGCCCGTTTTGTCGCACGATGTGGCCGTATCGATATTATTACCTGACATTTCAGTCTGAACGTCAGTTTAAGAACACGACGAATGTTTCGCAAAAACAACGTGCCATCAATGTCAAATTAACTGCGGGCATTAGTAAATTGCAATTTGCAGTGGTTTTCTCAGTCATATAGTGCAGTAATGTTCAAATAAAATAGCACTGATGTCACATTTATCTATAGCAATCTACTTAATGTTAGTCATTAATTGCGTGCGATGCCATAAAACCGTATTGTGTGCGATGATTTATCTCGCGTCTAGGTAAGAACGACCACACTACACCAAGTCTCCAAGATTACGAATGTTATACATTCCCTCATCAGAAACCTGTATGAGTCCTGATGTACATACATGAACATTTCCAGGCTTAACGTTGTATTAATTTGGTAACCTTGATACACAAACACATGTCCTTAGATTGGTGTTGGGAATTTGTGACATTGTCATGATCAATCATTGGTTTATTTAACCGATCGATGATCGATTAATCCAAATGTTGTACATATATATATATATATATATATATATATATATATATATATATATATATATATATATATATATATATATATATATATATATATATATATATATATATATATATATATTATATATTTTTTTTTTCAGTGGCCAGTAACTGGGAGAAGGGGCAAGCCAATCATAAATCTGTTCGCTTCCTGTCATGTTTGTACTAACTATCAGGTCACGATCTCGGACACATAAGTCATGGATCTAACAGCAGTTTCTACGACAGTTCATAACATGCCAGGTAACATTTTAACAACACTTCAATAATTAATATAACAGCCCACTCCGTAACTTTCAGTGACATTTATTATTATGATCACCGAACACTATATATAGCCATGCGGATGGCTTGTCATCAGGTCGTCATGCCTACGCTGCCAGGGAGAACGTTGTTGCGCTACGTGTTGATCGCCGCAGCGTGCGCCGCCCACGGCCCTGGCTCGTCCACAGCCGTGTACGCTGCCCAAGACCCTGGCTCATCCACAGCCGTGTACGCTGCCCAAGACCCTGGCTCATCCATAGCCGTGTACACTGCCCAAGACCCTGGCTCATCCACAGCCGTGTACGCTGCCCAAGACCCTGGCTCACCCACAACCGTGTACGCTGCCCAAGACCCTGGCACATCCACAGCCGTGTACGCTGCCCAAGACCCTGGCTCATCCACAGCCGTGTACGCTGCCCAAGACCCTGGCTCATCCACAGCCGTGTACGCTGCCCAAGACCCTGGCTCATCCACAGCCGTGTACGCTGCCCAAGACCCTGGCTCACCAACAGCCGTGTACGCTGCCCAAGACCCTGGCTCGCCCACAGCCGTGTACGCTGCCCAAGACCCTGGCTCACCAACAGCCGTGTACGCTGCCCAAGACCCTGGCTCACCCACAGCCGTGTACGCTGCCCAAGACCCAGGCTCGCCCACAGCCATGTACGCTGCCCAAGACCCTGGCTCGCCCACAGCCATGTACGCTGCCCAAGACCCTGGCTCGCCCACAGACGTGTACGCTGCCCAAGGCCCTGGCTCGCCCACAGCCGTGAACGCTGCCCATGGCTCTGGTTCACAGGTACCGCAGCTCAGTAAGTACAAGTTGGAAATTGGTTTTGGTTTTATTGGTTTTATTTGGCTTTCATAATACAAAAACAAAGTACATGTGATAACAACGAATGTCATGATTCTAGTAAAAACTAAACTAGTTAGGGCAACTGGACGCCCTGAATGCTATACAATATTATTAAACATGCTTTTTATAGATGATGTATAAAAGTAAAAATAAATCATACATATGTTTTGTATGTATACTTAGTACATATCAACACATTCCAGTTGAGTATGGTACATTAGTATAATTAAGAAAATGATTCATTAGGGATTATCATTGATGTTCAAACAGGAATAACAATTTCTTATCAAGCACACCTCTAAATAAGAGCTGATAATTATTGTTTTAAGGTTGTGCCTTTTAGCTATTGGTAGGTGAAGCACATTTGAAATATGCAACATTATAATATACAGGTTGTAACAAATCCCTGTTTTTTTAGCTTCTGTTCTTATTTCACCTAAGTGAATATTGTTGATCTGCCTTGTAGCATGACTGTGTATTTCATTATTTCTTTTGACAGATGTGACGAAATAATTTGGGCATTGTTTTTTATTATTTTATTATTTTATCATATAATTGGACACATTGAATTACAAATAAATCTTCTGACTTAAGAATTCCAAACATTTTAAAGATGGGATCTGTACGTGCTAAGAATTTGCTTTTGTAAATCAAATGTACTTTTTTTTTGGAGTTTAAATAATTTAACAAGATTTAGATTTAACAAGATTTGCCATCCAAGCCTAAGGCCCAGATGGCAAGTGGACAAGGAAGCCATTGGCTTATCGAGAGTCCAACAATGTTCATCTACTTATAACCCGACCTCCTGAGATATGTGTCAACCTTGTTTTTAAACATATTCACGCTGCTAGTAGTTACACAAACTGTAGACAATATATTCCATTCATTTGTTGTCCTCTGTGAGAACGAGTGCTTACTGATGTCCAATCTACATTGATCCTTTACTAATTTGACCTCATGTCCTCTAGTTCTGCTATCCTTCTTGAGTGAGATTTTCATACCCATTCAATATCTTAAACATTTCAATCTGATCTCCTCTTAACCTCCTTGTCTCTAGAGTTGTTAAACCACATTATTTCAGGCGTTCTTCATAACTACGGTCTCTCAATTCTGGAATCATTTTAGCTGCTCTCCTGTGTAAGCGTTCAAGCTTATCTATATCCTTCTTACGATATGGTCTCCATGCTTGTATACAGCATTATAAATGATGTCTAACTATTGCTTTATAAAGAGGTACAATTAATTTTTTTCCTTGTATGTTATGTTTCTTCTAATCAATCCAACAATTTGATTACCCTTTGATATGAAGCTGCAATACCACACTGCTCTAACACTTTCATATCAGCGCTTATTGTAACTCCTAAGTCCTTTTATTTTACAGTAGTACCCATACCAGTATCTCCCATTTCATAGTTTACATCCAAGTTCCCATGTCCTGTATGTAGGCATTTACATTTCCCAAAATTGAACAACATCTGCCATTTCTCAGACCATTTCACTAATCCGTCTAGATCGTTTTGTAAATGTTGTTTATCACCATCAGTATTAACCTTTCTAAACAGTTTTGTGTAATCCGCAAATTTCAGTACGTTACTTGTTATATTGTCGTCCAAGTCATTGATATATATATATATATATATATATATATATATATATATATATATATATATATATATATATATATATATATATATATATATATATATATATATATATATATATATATATATATATATATATATTAAGAATAATAATAATAATCTACTATAACTCGTTGTCTTCTCTCAGTCAGCCATTGTTCTATCCAGTCAGATATGCTATCCCGATACCATGGGCTTTTAATTTAAGTAGTAATCTTTGATGTGGCACTTTGTCAAAAGCTTTCTGAAAATCTAAGTAGATAATATCTACTGGCAATCCTACGTCTATCCACTTAGTGATTTCTTCCCAAAAACATAACATATTTGTTAAGCATGACCTCGCTTTAAGGAATCCATGTTGAGATGAATTTAATAAGTTATGCTGAAAGAGGAAGTCCACCATGTGGTCTTTAATTAACCTTTCTAATAATTTACAAATCACTGACGTTAAACGCACTGGTCTGTAATTATCTGACTTATTTCTCGAACCCTTTTTAAATAATGGCATGATGTTTGCTTCTTTCCATTCAAATGGAACAACTCCCTCTTTTAATGAAAAGTTGAGTACTCTTGCAATCTGGTAGTATGAGCTACATATCCATGGATATTACTGTACCATGCAAGTAGGCCTTATGACAGATGAGGTTGAAGTAATGTATTATATATTTGTTTTAATGTGTTGGATTGTAGTAGGGGTTTGAGTTTATTTGATATAACTAATATTTGAGAAATTTTCTTTAATTTTTAATTTGTATTTATTCCCAGATACCTAGAAATTTAGAGTGATAAACATTTCCTATTTTATTACCATGTAGCACACTTTCCACTTGAATGCGAACTTGAATTTGGGTGTTTTTAAATAACATACATTTAATTTTGCTTATCAGAATCAGAATCAGTTCATTATTGGCAATTTTCAGTTGGATTGTACATACAGTCCCAATAAAATACACAAAGCCACGCATGTATAATTATGTTATAAAACACCGGAATTTACATTAAAATATTTTTTGCACATTTTGTTCTTAATAACAGTAATACAATTAAATTTAAATTACATGCATATGCATTCACTAAAACGAACCTTGACGGCAACCCACTCAGTAGGAGGCACTTTATATTAAAACTGACTGTATCCTTATAATTACATTGATACAGTTCATCCTATTCAACATGATTAAATTACATTAAAATGAAAATGACTAAATTACATTAGATATTACAACTGTATGATGAAATATACCCGATAAACCATTTAAGTGTTTTGACAGTGTACCAAGCACCATGGTATTAACGAGCGATTTGTTTTAGCCATTAGAACGGGTAGCTCGTTAAATGATCTTACAGCATATGAACCATTCGAGTGTACGGTAGTAGCTTGTTCAGTTTGTGGTCACAACGCTTCATTCTACCGAAATACGCTTTACATATCGCATTGCGCCTGTCGTGCAGCGTTGATATGTTTACCATCTGCATAATATTTTCGTACGTAAAACCAGGAAATATAGTTTTGAGACACCGTTTTGGATTATCTCGATACTGTCCGACAAATATTTAGGCATGTTCGTGTGCCATACCGGAAAAGCATATTCAACTACTGGTCTGATCACAGATACATAAATTCTAACCGAATTGATTTGATTGATTCCAGAACGTTTCAATTGATATACCATATAAACGATTTTCCTTGCCTTTGCAACTATTTCATCTACATGTGCATTCCAACTTAAATCAGATGATGTAGTTACACCGAGTACTTTTGCTTGAGTAACTCTTTCAATATCAGTCCCATTTATATCAATATACGGCAGAGATTCAACATACGCTCTATCTTTACAGAAACATTTAACCATTTATTTTGTCTTACTCGTATTAATGCGCATATCATTATCGCTAGACCACTACGCAATAATGTTAGCTGAATCCTGTATGAGAGATACACAGTTCTGGTTGCATATTTTAAATATTGTGCTGTCATCTACATATTTGTAGAATGGACAAGTTGTTCGATAATCATTGATATGGACCAAAAAGTGTTTAGGTCAAGACAAAGTTCACTTTGGAACGCTTCCATTATGGTAGCCTGGTTTTGATACATCGTCCCAGATCTTAAATCTCTGCTCACAATCTAGGTGAAAGGCTGCCATCCATCGGACTGGTAATTCCATTTTGACCAGTTTATCGATTAATATGTCATGATTAATTAGACCAAATGCTTTCCTGTAGTCCAGAAATAAAACTCCCAAAATTGCCCGTTACATATGTAGCTTCATACCACATGTAGAGCATTTCAACGAGAGCGTCAGTAGTACAAGTTCCTGCCATACCTCCGAACTGCCTATCATCAATCTGATGTTTAACACACATATCGACCCTCTTCAGCACAAGTGACTCTAACACCTTTGCCAGAATTGTAGTTAGCGATATAGGTCTAATGTCATTTTCCACTGTGTATGGTGGATGTTTCTTTGACAACGGAATGAATGTTGCTGACTTCCATAGCTTGGGTGGTACTCCTTCCCTGAGTGAGCTGTTACAGATAGCTGTGACCGGTGCCGCAAGAATGTGCGAAAAGTCTTTCAGTACCCATGGCGGAATGTTGTCCGGTCTAGTGGCTTTGGTAGCATTGATCATTTCAAGTGCCACCTCCGTATATGTCACGCTGATAATAAATTCAGCTGGCAATGGTTCGTCATCGTCAAAGATTGGGTGAGTGGGATGCAATCTTGGTAAGTCTTGACACACTGACACAAAGAATCCATTCGTAGAGTTGACCAACCTGTCTAAATCCCCATCAGTGTATTTATTGACCAACCCCTGCATCCCACTGCAGCTGCCAGATGATGTTCCCAAGAGAGGCTTCATGTGTTTCCACCAGTCACGTGTCGATGATTCATCGAGTGTTGCGATTTTTTATTGTAAAACTGGTGGCGCAATTTTGGCGCTGTGCGATTCACTAAGTTCTTCAGTCTTCTGGCCTGTTCCATGTCACCAGACATACGAGTCGCTGTCTGATCAGGTGCCGGAAGCCATCTGGGATCCATGGTTTATATGTGCTATGACGTTGCACAGTCTTGTACGGAAAACACGTGCCCAGTAAATAGTCTATGGTTTCCTGGAAGAGGCTAAACTGTTCATCGCACATAGGCAATGTGTACATATACTCTCATCTGGTATGTGACAGCGCTGATATAAACATTGCTCGTTCATTGTTACCCATTCGCCTGGTAACGATGTTCCGGACCACGCTCGTGTCCAGCGTTGGGAAATACGATGGGACCAGTAACACCAACTTGTGGTCTAATGTGAGACCACATTTTGTATAATATTGCTCGATTACGTGTGGCTGCCTTAACAAGTTAACCAGGTGGTAGATGCACTCTATAATACTACACGAGTATTTTCTTGGTAGTTTCTTGAGCTTCAATCTGATTCATACCACGTGCTCATGATCTTCAATATCGTGCAATCAGATTCCGAAACCATGTTGCTCGTAAATCAGGTTTCTGTGACATTCACGCCGGCAACGTCGTTCATGCGTGCCACCACGAGCAATTCATCTAATTTCTCATTACTCAGTGACCGAGCGTTGACATTTAGAAACCCTGGTAGACTCCACCGCGAACTGTTCGTGACCTTGATTAAATTGTCTGCATTCACACCTGATGCTCTGTGTTGTTATACGCTACGGCAACGGGTGATTACCAACCGAATGTTGAGCACTCCACTTTCAATACGTGGCATGGCCGTGTTATTCCGGCCTCTTTCCTAGTCTCTCTTCGTATGGTGTTTGCTCTTGTGGCCCTGCTGACCAAGACAAAGCACGACACAGAATGCTCATGTCGACATGTTTGGGTGACAAGATTTGTCTCCCCACACTTGTTACACTGGCCAGAAATACGCAAGTAGCCAGCAGCTCTGCTACCGCCTGCATCAGCAGGACGGCTATATTGCGCGCTGCGGTCCTGTTTCGGCGGTCTTCTGCCAGTCGGTCTCAACATACTGCGGCCCTCCTGCGTCGAGGCACGACTAGCCGGCCCGCTGCGGCGCTGTTTCTGTGGCCTGTTACTAGTCGATATTGGCGTAATGCAGCCCCTCTGCGATGAGGACCCCGTTGAGCTCCGTCTTTGCGATGCTTACTAGCCGCTAGTGAGAGGTTACTCATTAACTTGTTCTCCCCGCAAGTAGAAAGACGGACACTGTCATTTTGGAAGGCTGACGTTTCGCAAGATCCATCGCGGAACAGGAAATTATGGTCGTTGGCTTATATTAAACGAACGCTTGTTGGAATTTATCATTTGAGTAATCTTTACCAGTTCAGTATTAACATTCTTTGTCAAAATAGTAATGGTCCTAGAATGGAACCCAATGGGACTCCACTTATTATATTTTGGTAACCTCTCGTTATTGCTCGTTATTAAAAACAAACAATTTTCTGTGTTCGAAATAGCTTTTAAAACGTTTATATGGGACTCCCCGTATTCAATAATACCATAGTTTATCACGTAGAATAGTGTGATCTAAAGTGTCAAAAGCTTTACTTAGGTCAATGAAGACAGGAAGTGCATACTGTTTGTCATTCAGTGAGTTTGCTGTGCTATCGATTAATTAAATGTTCAGTTGAGCATTGTTTACGAAAAACGTACTGGGATGCAAATAGTATTTTGTACTTTTCAAGAAAGTTATAAATGCGATTATTATCAATATTTCAAAGACTTTGGAAAACACACACAAACTGGCATCACCGGATTTGGTAACTTTGGCAATGTTTAGGTCTTTGTGGAATATACTTACTATTTCTTCAGGAATGTGTTCACCCACAAACTGTTACGTTTGTTAACAAAGTGTATGCATCATAAGGGCTCTCAGTTTAACGAACCATAACCAAGTCTTCCCAAATTGTTGTAGAAAGCGCATGTTGGAATCTGTCTATATTAGACTTGCAAACATTTCTTCGTTTGCTCTTTTAGGTGCATATTTAGGTTTAGTTGAGGTTACATTAAAATGAAGTTATGGTAGTCGTCTGAAATATTAGTCATAATTGATTCGGCAATATAAGTAATTTAAGGGTTATATTTTAGGAAAACGTGGTCAATGAATGTGGCTGAGTTTATAGTTACCCTGGTAGGCTTTGCAATTGTGGGAATAAACCATTTCCCACGAACATGTCAAAATAGTCAGCTTTGTGACTTATTTTCAACGTTTAATATATTTACGTTTGCGCCACAACAAATATTGATTTTGTTTTCATTTTGCAATTATTTCATTATTATGATGACCCTGAGTAAATATGTTCCTTGTACTTAGGCATGGTGATTTATATATTGTTCCTAGTGTGTGTGTGGGATCATGGGCGTTGTTCAAAATCTCATTAAATATACAATCATAGCAGTTTACGAATAATTTTTTATGAAGACAATATCATTCCTTATTTTATAATCGAAGCCATATATATATATTATATATATATATATATATATTATATATGTATGTATATATATATATATATATATATATATATATATATATATATATATATATATATATATATATATATATACATATATATATATATATATATATATATATATATATATATATATATATATATATATATATATATATATATATATACATATATATATATATATATATATATATATATATATATATATATGTGTGTGTGTGTGTGTGTGTGTGTGTGTGTGTGTGTGTGTGTGTGTGTGTGTGTGTGTGTGTGTGTGTGTGTGTGTGTGTGTGTGTGTGTGTGTGTGTGTGTGTGTGTGTGTGTGTGTGTGTGTGTGTGTGTGTGTGTGTGTGTGTGTGTGTGTGTGTGTGTGTGTGTGTGTGTGTGTGCGTGTGTGTGTGTGTTTGTGCTTGAAATGTAAATATTAATTCCACAAATTATAATAATATATGTTGTATGCTAACATATTTATACTACGAATTTTATCCGACCATATTTGTTGAGAAACATAATACATCGCTAGTTGTTATTACATTTCGAGTGAAATAAATATTTATGTTGAATGTTACGCAACAAAACACATTTATTATTTTGAGTCTAAAAAATACCTGAATGCGTATTCTTTGCTGGTATCCATGAAAATGACACTATTGAAAATATCAAATTTCCTTCAACAGTTTTGTTAATTTCATATGTGCAATGCCCAAGGCATTGTCTGACTAGCCTAGCTGTCAAACGCTGTTGTTTGCAAACAAGAATTGTACACTGATCAATGCACATATCTATATGCAACAGTCTAGAGCAGCCCTCCCCCAGCCACCTCCTAGAGCAATTCAGCAAATATGTACCGGGCTGACAATGGCTGCAGTGATGACACTGACCAGCGGTTTTCCAGTTTTTTATCTACATTCTGTTTTTGACTAGTATGTTGTTTACAAAGAAAATGGATTGTTTACTTGTAGATTAGTTAAATAAAACTTTTCGTGTTTACACACGGTGGTTTTGTGGCGGTTATATATAATTGTTAACAGTGGATAATGTTTGATCAACACTCTTAAGACATTTTACCACGTCTTAATACGATTGACCAAGTCTTAAGACGTTTTACCATGTCTCAATACGATTGACCATGTCTCAAGACGCTTGACCAATATTCTTCAGACGGAGCCGAAGAAGGTGCTGGGCACGTTTACCTTTTGATCTAATTAAGTATAGCCTCTGATGTTCGCGCCGCACACGATGCCGAAGACGATCAATATGCTTCCACCGAACACGCCCAACGACGCACTAGTATATAACACGATACCACCAAAAATACCAACATTTGACCTTATTAACTTGACCTATTTAATGCTAGTGCTTGACCAATGCATTAAGACTCTTGACCAATACTCATAAGACGCTTGACAAATATTCTTTAGACGGTGCCGAAAACGGTGTTGGGCACCTTTACCTTTTGACCTTATTACGTTTAGCCGTTGATGTTCCTTTGATGTTCGTACCGCAGACGGTTTCGGAATCGTGTCCAGAGACGATCCAAATTTGAGCTTCGTCCTTGTTAACATATTACTTGATGTGTTAAGTAATTTCATGTAGGTACTGTGAAAAGCGCACATGGGGTCGGCGTTTGCAATATTTTTTTAATTGAATATTTTATTATCATAAATCGCTCTAAAACAAAACATTGATGTCACTACTATAATCGTGTTAGTTAATTGTATGCATTCCTGCATGAATTCTTGTCTACGTTTTCCGTTGCTTCTGTCCATAGCCCTACTTTGATATGGACCATTTGTCTAACTATGAAACTAATTTTTTTATATGAATAGTTTTCTTTTTACTGCAGCATTACTGGAACTAGATGGATATAAGAAAAACGGCTCTACCTGGCAACCACGATTTCTTTTTACATTTCAGCCATATGGCTCGATGGGACGGGGTAGACATTAGTATGAATATATTTAATCATCTATAGCAGCTATTATTCGTTGAGCACATAGTTTGAATTATACTAACGCTTACTGTTTCCAGATGCAGACAACAGAGCGTCAGTGATAGAGTCTCTCCACACCACAACGCCTCAATATGTCAATACTGGCAAGGATACTACAACGGACAAGGACAACAGAGCATCAGTGCCAGAGTCTCTCCAAAACACGACGCCTCTGCCAGTCACTACGGGCAAGGATGCGAGTACAGACACAGACAACAGAGCATCAGTGAGAGAGTCTCTCCACAACACAACGCTTCATTCAGTCAACGCTGGTAAGGATACAACAACATACATTGACAACAGAGCGTCAGTGACAGAGTCTCTCCACAACACAACGCTTCAGTCAGTCAACCCTGGTAAGGATACAACAACAGACATTGACAACAGAGCGTCAGTGACAGAGTCTCTCCACAACACACCGCTTCAGTCAGTCAACCCTGGTAAGGATACAACAACAGACATTGACAACAGAGCGTCAGTGACAGAGTCTCTCCACAACACAACGCTTCATTCAGTCAACGCTGGTAAGGATACAACAACAGACATTGACAACAGAGCGTCAGTGACAGAGTCTCTCCACAACACAACGCTTCATTCAGTCAACGCTGGTAAGGATACAACAACAGACATTGACAACAGAGCGTCAGTGACAGAGTCTCTCCACAACACAACACCTCACTCAGTCAAAATTGGCAAGGATACTACAACGGACACGGAGTCTCTCCACAACAAAACGCCTCAGTCAGTCAACGGTGGTACGGATACAACAACAGACATTGACAACAGAGCGTCAGTGACAGAGTCTCTCCACAACACAACACCTCACTCAGTCAAAATTGGTAAGGATGCGGGAAAAACTGGTGAATATGTACGTAGTCCACCAATCACACACAAACCAGGCATCACCATGAAAGTGCCACAACAAACACGGGCAACAGAACATCAGTGACAATTGACCCATCGATAGTGGAAATAGAAGCCAATTCGTACAACTATATACATACCTGCAGCACATGCGCACACAAATGTGGTCTACGCGAGGCCCAGCTTCCCACGCATTGCTACTGTGACAGGGCCTGCATCCAACTTGGAGACTGTTGTCTCGATTACGAAGCATCCTGTATGTCTGGTCCAACTGTAACGAGCAAGAATTACGGAGACATTTTAAGAAGTCGAAAGTCACGAGCGGCCAAATGCGTTGAAATTCGAGGAGAAACAGGAAAGAAAGAAACATTGATGGTTGTGTCGTCTTGCGGATATGAAATTATGACAACCACTGATATTGATGCAGTGAACCGATGTGAAAGACCGTTTGCAATAAACGAAGGCCTTGTCGCTGTAATTCCGGTTATGTTTCGAGATGTCATCTACAGTAACAAGTATTGTGCAATGTGCAATAATCCGGGCGATAATTTCACTGATATGGTCACAGCTGGTGTAGACTTTACCTGCTCCGACTATGCATGCGAAATCAAATTCGATTTATCACATTTGTATTACATTTTCCAAGGCAATGGCCGCTACACCTGCCGACTGGAAGGCGAATGCAACGCCGCTTTAGTTGGTCCGCAGTTTGACTTCGACTACTTACGAACAAGTTGTCAGAAGTATCGAGCACCCATTTTTCACAATCCTTCATACACATATCACAGCAATCCACACTGCGCGTTATGTAGCGGCTTCGATGTGTTTGACATCCGATGCGGTTATCATGGGGAGACGTTCTGTACACACCGATGGCTTTGCGAACTAACCTTCGGAAGAATGACAGACTTCGAATTGTTGACAGAAACAGCAATCATCGCCGAACCGCTGATTAACGCAAGCAATTGGTGTGTTGGTGACAGGATGTTCAACATCAATAATATGGTTTGTCCACTGATTTGTCCGGCTGGCCACATGGGTGTGAGAGACAAAAAATGCGCGAGACTGAATGTGACTGTGCCACAGATATTGTCAACGAAACGAGACGTTAGAATATATGTCGTCATATCGACCGAAATTTTTTTTTTTCGACACGTTGATCAAAAACAGATTATTAAATACATTGATGTTGACGTTGTTGAGAATTCAACAAGATGTAACGCATGCAAAGCTTTCAAAGTGTGGTATAATTGGAATGAAGTAATTTCCAACACATCTACTTGTTGGTTTCAAGAAACACTGTCAAGAAATGTCGGTTATGTGGTTAATCAAGTAGATCGTTTTATACGGTATTGGGATGTCAACAGTCGCATCAACATATTTGTTCTAAATCATGGCGCTAAAGATATACCGGGTTCATGCTTGAATGGATCACCGAAGATTCAACGGGACTTAGTCTTTCCGAAAGACGGAACGTGTCTCGACAAGCCTGGTTGTACATTTCAGATTGAGGGTACGGTTCATATGTACAATGTTGATGAAGTCCCTGTTGTTATGTCTTGGCGAAACACCAAATCAGGGTGGAGCGAGAAATCGACAGCCATGGTTTGTGAACCGGACATTTTCAGTTGTGATACGGTAACGTTTCAAGCGGACGAATATATCACCGAGGGCGAGTCACTGGTGTTGTACGGTGGGACATCGCACGAATTGAAAATGTTTGAGAGAAATGTTCTTAGACTGGATTCGAAAGCGATAGTACTGTGTGCCTCCCTGCTTTTTAATATAACCGGAACTATTAATATCAATCACGACGACAATAAACCTCACATTTCTGTTGAGGTTATACTAACGCTGATCGGGAACTGTTTGTCAATGGCGTGTCTCGCATTCACGATGACCACCTACTGCATGTTCGAAGAGATTCGTTCTAGAGCTGGAAAATGTGTAATGAATCTATGCGGGGCTTTGTTCTTTGCCCAGCTATCTTTTCAAGTGAGCGACGCGTTCTTGTCGTATAGTGAGGCCTGCACCACCGTCGCTGTATTCCAACACTACATTTGGTTAGTTGTCTTCCTGTGGATGAACGTACTTGCCTTCGATATATCGTGCACCTTTGCTGATCTGAAGCCATCTAGCAATGTTCCTAATGCATCTCGTCTTCGTGCCTTTGTCCTCTACGCCTGGGGCCTACCGGCTGTCTTTGTAGGTGTTTGTCTGGTTCTCGACATATACACGAAACTGCCCTTCAGCTACGGCAGCAAGAACATGTGTTGGATTGTAAACGGCCGAGCCGTTCTCTATGTTTTCGGTTCTCCGATAGCCGTAGTGATCACTGCCAATGCAGTGTTGTTTGTTCGCACCGTCGTTGCTCTCAGACGAACCATGTCAACGGCAAGCAGAGCGCGACCACCGAAACAACAACGCCGTACATTTGTCATTTACTTACGGTTGACGTCACTGATGGGCTTCGTGTGGCTTTTCGGATTCTTGGCAAACGTCGACGGTCTAGGTTTCTTGTATTACCCGTTCATTATGTGCAACACTTTCCAGGGAGTCTTTATTTGTGTGTCTTTCACACTAACACCTACAGTCCGAAGACTCTGGCGAGATTGGCGCAACACAAATTATTGCAGGAACACCTCCGAAATATCCACTTGATCAATTGCTACGTCCGAGCACTGCAACACCCGCCTGTAATGCTTCATTAGAAGGGGAAGTATCGCTTGAGTGCTTGGTTTTCAGTTACTCTGGCGAGACTAGCGCAATGTCTAGCAGAGCACGAACCCACTGGAGGCATCTGCTTGATGAAAATGCATAGCTTCTTCGCTGGAAAACGTCAACACCCGTGTGTAATATCTTAGTCGCTGGGGTTTAATTATACTGTCTTACTTACTCACTCACTGTGCTATCACACACACAAGGCAGGGACCAGGAGGCGGAATTGTTAATGTAAGCATTCTCTCTTGGTCCTGTTTCTTTATTTACAGGGTGTGTGTGCCTCTCTTCCGATGGTACTCTTGTACATTTATTGTGTCCGTCCTCTTTTCCTTTTTTCAGATGGTCTCTAGTATCACATATGCTTTGGTGATCTTGTTGGCTGTGTTCTGAGGACATTGTCAAAAATGGTTTGGGAGAGTAATTCTTGATTATCTTCTGCCCCTTTGCTGCCATCTACCGTACGGCAGGGAGTGGTATTTGCACAATGCAAAAGTGTCACCTAGTGACAAAATTATAATTACTTCAGTGTATTTGTACTATTATGAAATAAGCATACATTTTTCGGTTAGGATGATGTGCATAACAATTAAAGTGCGTATAACCGGTTTGAAGTGCTGGATATTATGGTATTAAAGAGAACCTCATTTAGTGAAAGTATAAGAATTTTAATATACTAATTATACAGTTGTTTTTCCGCAAGACAGCAAGGTGCGACAAACGATTTCACACCTCTGACAGGTGCTACACAACTATGAATATTCGCTTTATAAATATAATACATTAAGTTGTAATAGTTGGGTAGGATAATCAATAGCGTTATTACCGCGTCAATGCAGCGATTCGGGTGACATTAAAGTTATAAGAAAAAAATTTAATTTTAGGTTTTTTTGTATCTGAAGACTGCTGGTCGGTTATGTAATGCGGCTATTTTAGAACTGAAGTTTTGTATACGGTTTTACCTCGAAGTCGTAGGAACGTAATGTCGCAGTCATAGGGATGGTTTAGTTTGCATTAAAGTCTGCTATTGGTTAGTTAGTCTTCCGGCCTGAAATGGCCACATCAGCAGCCTCGTTCGATCTTTGTTTCCGTGGATTATCGGAACTGTGAATGTTCGCTGACCTATCAAATGATGATACAAACTACTCCATGATACAGGATTCGCACTGCCAAATGGATGAACTGTCAATTGTGTGATGTAATACTATATACCTTCATGTGTTTTCCCATTGGATTCTCAATTATCATCCGCGGTTCAATGTTGTGTTTATGTTCTACCCTACACTAATGCACATGAGCTTTAGTTACGAGCCAGTCACTTTGTTCTCCGCCGCCATTCCTGGAACCAAATCTTTGACATGTATGCCATAGATATTTCCATCTGAATTTCAATATTGTTGATTTGATTGGCTCCGGTTGTGGCGGTTATCGTTTTGTTGTTGTTGTTAATGGTAGTGTTGGTGGCGGTGCTTGTTGTTGTTGTTGTTGTTGTTGTTGTTGTTGTAGCTGGTGTTGGTTGTGGTTGTCGGTGATGGTGTTGGATGTTGTGGTGGCGGTGGAAGCAGTGGTGGCAGTGGCGGTGGGGGTGGCAGTGGCGGTGGCAGTAGAGACGGTCGGGTTGTTACTACGATAGTGCATCATAATTTGGATATAATCCTAGCATTCATTAATATGCGCTGTTGTGGAAATGTAAAGTCGTCGTCGTCGTCGTCGTCGTCGTCGTCGTCGTCGTCGTCGTCGTCGTCGTCGTCGTCGTCGTCGTCGTCGTCGTCGTCGTCGTCGTCGTCGTCGTCGTCGTCGTCGTCGTCGTCGTCGTCGTCGTCGTCGTCGTCGTCGTCGTCGTCGTCGTCGTCGTCGTCGTCGTCGTCGTCGTCGTCGTCGTCGTCGTCGTCGTCGTCGTCGTCGTCGTCGTCGTCGTCGTCGTCGTCGTCGTCGTCGTCGTCGTCGTCGTCGTCGTCGTCGTCGTCGTCGTCGTCGTCGTCGTCGTCGTCGTCGTCGTCGTCGTCGTCGTCGTCGTCGTCGTCGTCGTCGTCGTCGTCGTCGTCGTCGTCGTCGTCGTCGTCGTCGTCGTCGTCGTCGTCGTCGTCGTCGTCGTCGTCGTCGTCGTCGTCGTCGTCGTCGTCGTCGTCGTCGTCGTCGTCGTCGTCGTCGTCGTCGTCGTCGTCGTCGTCGTCGTCGTCGTCGTCGTCGTCGTCGTCGTCGTCGTCGTCGTCGTCGTCGTCGTCGTCGTCGGCGTTATTGATGATGTTATTGTTGTTAATGGTGGTGGTGTTGGTTGTGGTTGTTGTTGTTGTTGTTGTTGTTGTTGTTGCTCTTGTTCTTGTTGTTCTTGTTAATGGTGGTGGTGTTGTTGTCGGTTGTTGTTGTTGTTAGTGGTGGTGGTTGTAGTGATTGTGCTTGTGGTGGTTGTGGTTGGTATGTGGTATTTGAATACTAGCATTCATTATAATACACTGTTGTGGCAATGTAAAGCTTCCAGCAGAAACGCGTGTCTTGACATAGGTTTAAATAAACCTGTTTTTTTTTGGTTTTACTATAGCCTTTTTTTACGTTGCGATGTATTAAAAGGATGTGTTTTGTAGGTCGTATTACGCGATGATGTATTAGTTTCGTTCTTAATGCATAATCCAGATGATACTTTGTTAGCCGAGATCATCATACCCTGATTCAAAGTAAACCATCTATATACTATGTAAATGCTAACAGCGTAAATGTATTTTGAATAACACTAATGTATTAGCATATATGTAATAAGCAGGGGGTACGTATATGATTAGTTGTTGACTTTGATAAGCCAGTAGCTTATTAGTCCAATTGGTATTTGGGGTTGATGCGTTGAATAGTAATCTTTATAAACGTCTTGCCAAGTTATATTAAAAAAACTATCCTTACCAAAGTGTCGTATTATTAAGGTAATGGGTAAATAATGTGTGTACGTGCGTGATTGTGCATATATATATATATATATATATATATATATATATATATATATATATATATATATATATATATATATATATATATATATATATATATATATATATATATACAAGTTGACGTATTGTCTGACAACTAGAGATAACTAGTAATTAATATAATTTTACGATAACCATTCATTTGGATTGTCGTAAGCTTTGTTTACACGAAGTAACGTATTCCTGCGAAAATATCATATTTACCTAATGATACAATATCACCTCACGTGAAATAATTGTCTAATTACTTCTAATCGGTATTGTGCGTGATTGTTCATCGTAATAAAATTTACGAAAATAATTGTGTTCCTGTTTATTGTTGCTCATTGAGTCTACACCCACGTCGACGCATACACGGATTCATTTTATCTCATCGTCTTCAGATTGTGGAATAAAAGCGCAGAGTCATGACATGTAGAAAGAAGAAGAACAACAACAACAATAACAAGAAGAACAAGAAAAGAAGATGAAGAAAAAAGAAGTAGCAAACATGTCATAATAATTCACGTTTATGACGGCATTCGACACTTGGATGTATTATCGAGTGACGTCACCGTGATGCATGTCTCACAAACGCCGCACCAGTGGCGCCACTCACCATTCCATCAATGCCACAATTTACATTTGATGTGCATATTCCGCACATCTTTATTTAATTTGATTTTGATAAACTCATAATTTATCTTTATAAATCTCTCAGTTTCAACAGGATACATTTATGGATAGTGTCGCCTTAAAATGGGAGCAAAACAGGTTACGTTTTTGTTTGAAACTATGTTATAATTAAATGCACAGTTCTAATGACGTCAACAACAATCGCGTCATTTTTAAAGGGCTCAGTAATGTTTTCTTTGCAAAAGGCGATGTTTGTATTGAATGAATGTTTTCTATACTCAGTAAATAGACAAAAACCTTAGTTGTCAATTTTACTTTTCTTTTTTAAATATATATATATATATATATATATATACTATATATATATATATATATATATATATATATATATATATATATACTAGTAAAGTCGTTGAGCTACAAATGTCCACCCATTTACCAAATATTTCATCAATAATTATATAACATAGTTTTGTATTTATTGCACAATCTGATATTTTGCTCATACCTAAATGAACTTGTGGTTTACGTTTCATTTAAGGGCCATTCACTATAAATGGGGGACGGGGTTCATGGCCCGCGTACTAGTTTTGTGTAATGTAGGTCGCAGGCGAAATAAGACGACTATTGCATCATGCAGCGCCGTGCGGTGAACTGTTACGTAACTGCTATTGTTTTAAATCGCGCAACTGTTCACGGCACCGTTTTGTAATACAGTCCGACCTTATGGAAATTAACATCTTCTTGGAAAACAATTATCAACATGACGCTAAACAGTTGTTAGAAAAATACAAAACTTTCATATAATTATTGGAGGTAAATGGGGGTAATGGCCCGAGTTCTATTTGTTAGTGTCGGTCACATGCAAAATATGACCACCTGAAAAGATTCGCGTGATTATGTTTACGTGCGCCGAAATAAAATCAATAATTATATAAATGTATTGATGTTCTTGTCGTTGTCGTGTCAACATCAATGTTCCGACTCTTTACTCTAAAGTACAAAATTACGTGTCGTACTTCCGTCGACAATCTCATACGATTTCATCTTTACATTGATGCTATGGCGTACACTCGAGGCGCCACTGGTTATTTCGGGAAGCTTCTGTTGATTTTCATGTAGTCTTAATACGACGGCCGATCAAGTATGCCTCGTGGGTTGCAATTGTCTATATGGTAAAAGTAATATCATCGTGACGCTTACAACATTTGAATGACTGGTTGTTAATAAATGTAGGTATGTCAACGCGTTGGAATGCAAATATAAACGTTTCAAGCAATACAAATGGAAATGTCATTTTCCAGGATGTCATGCAAATGTTTCAATTTATGAAAGTGCAAACTTGTTTTGCAAGGGTAGTTACCCGGCTTCCTCGTTTCTCTCACTGAGTACCACTTCTTATATCATTGCATTGGCTCCCTGTCCGATATCGTATTATTTTAAGATCTGTACAATTACATTCCAAGCATTTTCATCCAAGCAACCAGCATATTTAGATTCACTGATCACTCCTTCAAGACAGCCAAGACAGCTTCAATAATTTAATTCTAATCTAGATTTTTTTCCCAGTGTTAACGCTAATGTCGGAACTAGAGCCTGTTCGGTTGCTGCACCGACTCTGTGGAACTCACTCCCTGCTAGTGTTAAATATGTAGGAAATATAAAAACATTTCGCCATAAAACCCACCTGTTTATACTTGCTTATCCTACATAGCTCCCCCGCGTTGGGTCTCCCGAAGATTTTAGCGCAATAGATGTATATTATATATTAATACTAATGTCATTATTATATGTCAGTGTTAACATTTCGTGCGTAACGTGCATCGCAGTGTTCAGTGACGTCACAAAGGAAAAATACTATGGCGAGCCTAGACACAATTAGCAACACAACACTGCATATATCTAACAGTCTCATTAAGTGTTAGTGTCATAAGCATTCACATACAAAAAACATGATGATTATATATGTCGTTCAATTCTATTCATTTGTATACCTTAACTAAATAAAGAACACCGTACTGACACATTGTAGGGACGTACAACGTGTTAAAAGGTTACCTGTTACCAACAACAGCTAATTAAAAGATGGCCACACAACACAGGCCGTAACTTAGCGATTACCTTTGCTAAAAGGAATAATGGCGAATCAACATTAAAAAGGACTTTCCGCAAGAGCCGAGATCATATGTAATAGTTTGGCGCTCGGCTGATGTGATACTAATATAACAAACGCATAATATTCACGACCATTTTAACACAACAACAACGTAATTTATTACAACAACGACACTGTAATGTATTACAATAATGTAATATGTTACAACAACAACGTGATGTATTAGAACAACGTAATATATTACACGACAACAACGTAATGTTTTACAACAACGACACTCAACTATCATCGAACCATTAATAAACAATAATAGTGTTTCTGCTAAGAATGCTACATTGCAAAGACACTGTGCTACTGAATGCTAGGAACTTAATAATATCAATATACATAGTGTATACGTAGTACGAACAATAACATCATATACGATCATTGACAACAGCAACATAAAAGAACTGTCGACACAAAGCATACAAGGAACTCATTAAACATATTCATGAGGTCAATGATATATGCATATATAGTATTTTCTCGACGCATGACCCATCTTTAGTTCCTAGTGTTACTGACATTTCATCTACAGGCCGTGGACATCTTCAGACTGAATTCCTAAGGAATAAATTAGCGGACAACATACTGTTGTACAAAAACCGTAGGAACAATTGTCAGATCACAACAATCAAACATACCCAAAGGCACCAAAGTGTTCACATATGAGAAAAATAATAATATTAGAACCAAGTGAATCAATACCAGAAGATTAATGGACACACGTTTTATACAAACGTGTTAAGCCGTCAATCATTTATACAATTAATCAGACAACACAAAAACATACGACGAGAACACTGGACAAATACGTAGAGAACACTGGACAAATACGTAGAGAACACTGGACAAATACGGAAGCCATTTATTTGTTCCTGTGTCATTATTTTATTTATACATACTTTCGATGTCCCAAAAGTTTGATTTGCTCTCGTTGTCAGGTAAGTGGACGAAACAAACCAATTCCGGCATATAATTGTGTCAAGAGCAATGTATACCTTTATTACAAGAGTAATCAGTTGTGGTATTTGGATTGATAATTAATTATGATCGTGGAGGGATATGCATACATGATTGTACTTCTAATGGCGTACATATTGTAGTGTAGTAATAACCCTAATTGTACAGTAGTGTAGGCCACCCTAATACGATATTTGACTATGAGTTAGCCACCAGGTGGCGATACTGTTTGGCCATCCTGACTTGTAAGGTGCTGCCACTGCGGACTTGATGTGTAACGATGAACTATGACATGAAACTAATACAGGTATGGATGCAGATTCCAGGACTTGTGTTGTAGTTCATGATTGTACAATAATTCGTGGACTCATAGAGGTTATGTTATATACCAAGCGGTGTGTCAGATACTAAATGTATACATTGGTGTCAGAACGTCCGCGTCTTGGTTTTAACAAACCAGATTGCGAAGGCTTTAGTTTGCCTCTCGATGGCGACGAATATCCCGTGGACCGAGAAAACGGCGCGCTACACGGTCGTGTTTAGACAATCTGATTTTCTGCGAATCAGCAAGTACATACACTTTGACAAATTTCGGGTTCTACGTTTGACGTTCAGTATAAATTGTTACCTTTGTAAGACAAATTATCGCGAGTTTAACAAAATAAACATTGTGCCTTGGATGACGACGACTGCAAACCATGTGTTTTTCCTTTTGCAAGTTCCCACTTCTCTCTGTTGTATACATTTACTCTATTTTTTTCCGAGAGCGCAGTCAGTAAGTTCGGCTGTCAGTGTCAATGAAAACAAGCGGGTTACGCCGGCAGCTCAGTCAGCCGTTGCATTTGGGTTTGCTGGTTTCTTGGAAATTGAGTGTTGTTGGCAACTGTTCTGCTGTCTTCCTGGATGTTCCATTGACAATTTCAACTGTTGTAGATAATTACCCTACAAATATGTCGAATAGCTACAAGAACACTGTGTGGCTACAGGCAAGAATAGACAAGCTGAGTGCCATATTGAGCTGAGTGCCATATTGGACATTGTCAATTCCGAAAGAATGTCTATCTGACAGTCAGGGGATACGCATTTGCATAGGAAATGGCTAGCGAAATGGTATACATTAAATATCATATGTATATCATTTATTCCGAGATATACATTGTTAGTAGGCACATGAAAGTCAAGTGGAACTGTTTTTACAGGCAGGTTGATACCGCGACTATTCCAAACATGTTGGACACTGCATGGATTTAGGTAAGACTGGAACAGCGATGTGCCATAGGAGACATAGCAGCCGTCGAAAGGATAATATATGACGGTCTAATAGTTGATGGATATGAGTTTGGAGATGCCATGGTCTCCCAAATAAAGCCCAGTATTGTCTGGCTCATAAGCCTAATGTGGGATATACAGAGCACGAAATGTGAATTTGTTACGGTCGTACCGACAACACAATGTGACTAAGTTAATGTACCCCGTACCCCAAATAAACATCATGGTGACATAAACGAGAGGTGGAACAATGTTCACCCTCCACCAATGTGCAGCTCAGTTGCACAAAATGTCCAACTAAACCGAAGGACAATACCTCTTTGGTGGACAGTGCCTCTGTCTTGCCGAGACAAGCCGATGCACCCAGTCGACCAAATCGACGCAACACCAAACGACCTAGGCTGAAGGACAACATCTCCTCAGTTGACAGAGCCACTGGCTTGCCGAGACAGGCCAACACACCCAGTTGACCTATTCGGCGCAATGCCAAACCGCCCATAATGAAAGGCAACACCTCATCAGTTGGCAAAGCCACTGTGTTGCCGAGACACAACCAGTCGACCAATTCGAACACAGATTGTTTAGTGCTGCGGCTATGGTTATACGCGGTGTTCGTTGTGCCCTCATTTCATACACTATGGGAACATGGGGCCTGACGAAATCAGACGAAATCAGAGCTGGACGCGTACCACCGTCGACACCTACGCCAGATCGTCGGCCCACACTATACATCGAACGAGGCACTAGACCATCGTTGCCGATGCTGTCCCATCAGTGAAGCCATCCTAATTGCCTGATGGCGTGTGTTCGGGCACGTACTCTGTATGCCGCCCGATGCTCCCGTTCAGCGAGCGATCGACAACTATTTCGTGGACTCAGGCGTCACGTCTTTCAGGGGTCGACCGCGGACGTCACTGCCGACGGTGTCAAGCGCGGATCTGCGACGCATCAGCTACGTTGCCCGCCGACGTCGATGGTCTGCGCGCTCTCGACCGTGGACAGTGACAAGGGTTGGGGCGGGAACTTACGACTTCAGAATATAGCATAGGAATCGGCGGAAACGACTGGTTAATTATTTATTTATTTACTTATTTATTACATTAATAACACTTTAATAGACTTTTTAATAATTGTTTTAAACATGTATTTTATGAGGACATTTTAATTATTTAGTTATCTTATTTATGTATCTATTTGTTAATTAACTTTTAAAAACTGTCAAGGTACATTTTATTTTTCATGGAATGTCATCAGCAAAGCACACGTGAGTCATATCACAATAACAATACGTGCTCTTGTGTACCACGATATAATTGTAGATTTGCAAACAGTGTAGGAAACATTTGTAGCATGAATATGTAATTATATATCCTGGCCACTCCTATTTTTGCCTGCTAGGCGCAAGTTCAATTTACAGTTTTGTATACTGTGCAAATACATAAGTAGGGGGGGGGGTATAGGCTGTGGAGGAAGAACAATAATTACTGTCATAGTTTTATTTTATCAATTAAAGGAAGCAAGGGTAGAAGCTGGGACATTTTAGTTGGTGAATGACATAGTGGCCAGAGGGCACATGTTGAGAAAGATAAGAAGGCTACATAAAGACATGTATTTGAATACATTCAATCAATGCATCCTGAGCTTACCACGGTAAACTTCCGTTGAAACGGAGCAATAACACAATATCGATAGAAAACAAACTTTGACTTTTGTTGTGTAGCTATGCTATGTTGTGTAGCATGCTATGTTGTGTAGCATGCTATGCGAGAAATGGTTTCAGGGGCGGTGGCCCGTGGAAACTCTTCGAAGCCGGTCATGGAAACTGGACAGCAGACAGCATCGGGGTGACGTAAAGCTGACGTTTTTATTTGAAACGACCAACACCTCATAATGCCAAAGTCATATATTAACTACATACACCACATATTGCTTCTGCTGTATGGTCTGGTCAATTGTGCGCTGTTCACTATGATGACGACAATAACCCTGGAACATTATTCTTAGTGCGGACACCGAGTCTGTGGTTGTATATTGTTTGAAGTTTTTTTAAGCTACTTGCATGCAGCTGATGGAGTTTACCACATACATGTACCAGGTGCAATGCACATTACTTCTTTTTCGAATACACTAATTGTACCATGCAACCATGTGATGGCAGACCTAAAGAGTGTTCGGTTAAGTAACCAAAATGTATATATCACAGTAAATGTAAAGCACTTGCATCATATGTTTTGATAACATGTAGAGATACCAATGTTTCTCTTATTTATAAACCATTTTAAATATATATCATGTTGGTTTAATTGAAAGTTTATCGGTAAAACATTACTGCATTGACGTGTGTCTGTAAATAATTATTGACATCAAGCCGATTGATGTGTGTGTTACATTTAATATGCAGTTAAGTTCTTTTAGCGCACATTACACCAATTATTTATCCTGGATGTGCTTTGATGTAATTATACGTAATTTCTGTCAGGTTTTAGTGTGTTCAGATCAGGGAGAAGCATTCAATAGACTATAAAAGTGTTTTAATTTTGCTTAAAGGGGTGACCGAAGATTCAACTGGACTTGGTCTTTCCGAATAACGAAACGTTTCTCGACAAGTTTTGTTGTACATTTCAGATTGAAGGTTCGGCGCATCTGTACAAAGTTACTGAAGTCCCTATTATTATGTTGTGGAGAAACAACCATTCAACCAATGCCGGATGGGCCGAGAGTTCGACTGCCCTCGTTTGTGAACTAGACATTTTGTTTTGTGATACGGTCACGTTTCAGGCGGACGAATACATCGACTTGGGCGAGTCACTGGTGTTGTACAGTAGGACATGGCAAGAAGTGAAAATCCTCGAGATAAATGTCCTGACACTGGAATAATATCGAATGTGTGCCTCATTGCTTTTTAATATAACCGGAATTATTGGTATCAATCACGATGATAGTAACATTCGTATTTCTGTTCAGGTTATACTAACGCTGATCAAGAATTGTTTGTCAATGGCGTGTCTCGCATTCACGATGACCACCTACTGCAAGTTCGAAGATATTCGCTCTGTAGCTTGTTCTTTGCCCAGATATATTTCAAAGTGAGCGACGCGTTCTTGTTGTATAAAGAGGCATGCACCGCCATCGCTGTATTCCAGCACTACAGGTCTGAAGCCATCTAGGCGTGTTCCCAATACATTTCGTCTTCGTGTCTTTGCCGTCTACGCCTGGGGCCTACCGACTGTCTTCGCAGCTGTTTGTCTGGTGCTCGACTTATGCATTAAGTTACATATCAGCTACGGCAGCAAGAACATGTGTTGGATTGCAGACGGCCGAGCCGTTTGTCTTCGGTAGTCATGTAGCCGTAATGGCCACTGTCAATACAGTGTTGTTTGTTTGCACCGTCGCTGCTCTCCGACGTACCATGTCAATGGCCAGCAGAACGCGATCACGACCACAACAACACAGAACATTTGTCATTTACGTCAGTTGACATCACTGGTGGGCTTTATGTGGCTGTTCGGATTCTTGGCAAACGTCGACGTTCTAAATTTCTCGTCGCTGCGGTCATGTGTCATATTTTTTATCACTGCGGACACAAAGAAGAACTTTTGTCGAACTCCGCAGTTCGTTTTCTATTGCGGCTTCTCGCTATCCGGCTGCGTCGGCACTTCATGCTAATGCGTCGACTCTTTCTGGCCTTGAAGTAGGCACTTCAACAAGAATAGACGGTTTTAAAACGCAAAGTACTTCGGTTGCTAAGCACTAAGGGCGCTGCTTTGTGAAATGTTTTTAATTTACTAGCCGCTAGGAGCGCTGCTAGCGTCAAAAGTGTCCAATAATGGGTGCTCCATTGGTGTGGTCACTATGCACCAGGTGGCGTGCTCGAAATAATTTTTAAAAAATTTCGTTACTAGGCAAATTCAAGATGTTTTGGCTTAGGTTCTTCGGTATACCAGTTCTTCCTTTGGTTTTGGTTATGCGATCTCAGCCAGTCTAGATCTTGCTGGTTTCAAATACGCTTGCTGACTTCCTGCAGATCTTTGTCGATGGCAGTTGGGAATGTTGTTAGTGGACGCCCTCGCCAGCCAGCAACGTCAGCGGATGTAAATAGTCTATGACTATGGGCAGCTGTGCAAGGGCTTCACCTGACATGCGAAGCATATGTCTAAACACGCAAGCATGCACGCACGCACGCACGCACGCTCGCACGCACGCACGCACTCACACACTGAAACAATTATTAAAATATGTGTACAAATAAAAGTTATGCCATTTTAACCATACATTTATTGAAAGAAAGCAAAAAACGAAAGTAGTTTGCCTGTATGCGAGATACAATTTTTTTTCGAATTTTACCGTATAAATAAACAGTTGTTGGTTCCTTTACATGCCATCTTTCCAATAAATCCATTGCCAATGTTTTATCATGATATTTATTCTTTTGTTGAAGTGCCTACCTGAAGTAGCCAATAATTGTTAAATCCATGTAACGGTGGGCCGCTCATGGACTGAATGGCAGACCCGCCGTGAGTGTGAAGCAATCGTATTGTTTCGTTATTATGAATAAACAAGCAACCAGTCCAGGAGTTTGTGGATATTGAACAGAAGACTTTATTTGTCGGCCTCAACGGAAGAATTATTTTTAAATAGTATTAACAGATATGTGATAAGGGCCGGATACACATATATGAGAAAATTGATGGACTCTCGATGAGCCAATGGCTTCCTTGTCCACTTGCCATCTGGAACTTGTTGTTTGGGATGGCAATCTTGTTAAATCTTGTTAAATATATACGCTGGGGACTGATCTAACCGGGGTCGGTCAGTGGTATGTCGCGAGAAGGCGACTACTGAAATTGCATTTGTATGATTTCAACATGGCGAAAAGCCGATTACTACTGAAAATTCAATGGTACGTTTGAACATCGATTGAACATTGTTTATTTATTTGTTTTGGTAATTATGAAATTCTATATGTATGTATTGTATATAATATACATTCAGTAAAGGAACTAAAAATTAAACACGTTAACTGGCTGTTGTATTACCAATGGTATTATATTATACTCGACCATTGCGCGACAATGTCACAGTGTTGCCATTGTCAAAAACGCCACAGACGGTATTTCGCAGACAAGATATTACAAACACAGTTTGAGCAGTATGCATATGTCAGTTTGTGTATGTCTCCCCAATGTCTCTCTGCGATAGAGATATGAAGCTAACGACACACAACACAGCTTTGCTGTTGGAAACTTTGTTTTAAACTTCGCGAAGATCAGCAGTTACTTGATCGATTCTTGGTGATTCAACAGACTCGATCAAACCTGGTTGACAAACTAGGGGAACCACATGGAACTATGAGATGCATTCACACCAAGGTCGCTCTTTGCCACATGTGGAACATTACTGATCCCAAATGATCAGTGTTCCACCATGAAAGAAATAGAGCAATGTTCACCACGCATAGCGTCACAGCTTATGCGATCATGGAACCCCAATTGACCACTTGACCACTGAGGCGCATTAGGGAGCACGCCACTGCATTTTATCTCTTGATGTTTTCTCGAGCTTCCCCCATGTCAGGTTATATGCGTTCATTTCTCGCTCCAGGTTTCTTTCGGTCTTCCTCTCACCCATTTTCCATATGGTGTCCATCTGAGGGCAGTTCGGACTATTGCTGTCTGCGGCATTCTCAAGACGTGACCAATCCACTGCTATTTGCGTCGTTTGTCAATAGCTTTGTGAAAGTAAAAGTAGATAATATCTACTGGTGATCCCTCGTCTATCCACTTAGTGACTTCTCCCAAAAAACATAAACATTTGTTAAGCATGACCTCGCTTTTAGGAATCCATGTTGAGATGGATTTAATAATTTATGCCTAACAAGGAAGTCCACCATATGGTATTTAATTAACCTTTCTAATAATCTACAAATCGCTGTAGTTAAACTCACTGGTCTGTAATTATCCGACTTATTTCCCGAACCCTTTTTATATAATGGTATGATATTTGCATCTTTTCATTCAAAAGGAACCGCTCCCTCTCTTAATGACAAGTTGAACACTCCTGCAAGTGGTATACCATTTTTTCTAATGTTTCCATTAGTAGTTGTGGAGGAATTCCATCCACTCCCGGTGATTTAATATCCTTCATTGCCTTTATTTTCTTAGCTACCATTTCTGCATTTACAATTAACTGCCCTAAATATTCCAATTTAGCCTCCAGAAATTTTGCACCTGGAACTGGTAATGAACTAATATCCTCTCTGGTAAACACTGAACTGAAGTAACCATTTAGGTGTTTTGCCATTAAAAACTTGTGATATTATATTCCCAGCACTGTTTTCTAGTGGTCCAACCTTGTCTCGTACGTTTTGCTTACTCCATATATATGTACAACAACGCTTGCTGTAATTTTTTTTATGTTGCATGCTAATTTGTGCTCATAGCTTCTTTTAGATTGTCTAATTTCATTAATTGCCTCTTTATAATGTGTGTAGTCTTCATCCTTTCTGGTGCGCATATAAACCCTCCACATAGTTTGCTTGTACACTATTTTCTAATAACTTATTTTGACAAGTGTTTCTTTCTACACCGTTTTCCTTGTTTTTTTTCTAGGGAACAAATTAATAAATGATACTCTCAATTTCATATTTTAGAATGTCCCAACATTTAATTGTGGTTTTATTTCTCAGCATGATATTACAATCCAGCTTTGCTAAGTATTTTCTCATATCTTTATATTTACCTTTGTAGAAGTTTCTCCTGTTTTTATTTTTTGTTACATTCATTTTACTTTGATGTCAACATGTATTTGATTATGATCACTTTTACCTAATGGTTCATGTATTTCGACATTATCATGCAATTCGTTTTGGGAAGACAAAACTAAATATAATGCATTCTCTCCCCTGGTTGGTTCTAGAACGTGTTGAGTACGGAAGCTATCCTACAAATCCAACTTCCTCTTCCCCACATAGTTGCTGAACTAGCGTGTTAATGGCATTCCTCCATTAATTTCAATATCCCGGACCTCTGCTTCCTATTACTGGTAAAAATCCCATAAAAATATTATCTCCACAATCGGTGTCTGCTTATGTATTCTGACTAACTCCCTGTATTTCCTAACTATTACAGTTGTACACTCCCTCTCAGCCTTACTGGTCCCTATGTGTACCAAAATAGAGCATCCCTAGTCCGGACACATGCCTGTTTCCACCCTCTCTGTGATAGCCTCTAGTTTTGTCCCTGGAAAGCAAACCACCACGTACCCCCCCCTTCGCTCTCCTTCTCACCCCTCCACCACTACCTCACATTTGCTCTTGCGTCGGATCCTAGGTTGCCCGGATTCGGATAATTCCACTTTTTTTTTAAACATTCTTTAGTTCCGTCGTAATTGATTAGCCCTTACAATTATTGAAGCACTGGCCCTAAGCTCTCTATATTCAAAATATGACGATGGTGGGAACATTTCACCCCTGCTTATTATCAAATAATTTTTTTTTCATTATTTACAAATGAAGATGCGTCACGGTTGATGCCGTGTGGAACGATCATATTTCTTCTTTCGCCTTCACTTGTCCCTTGATAGAGACTGTCGTTGGGGCACCTTTTCAGTCTCATGTGCTTTTCATACAATGCTTCCCTACCCTACTCGGGCCCTTGTCGCCTCCAGGCTCTGTGTCAAGCTCAGTCCCATCCATTCCTTGGTGTTTTCGATCCAACTCTTATTCGGTCTGCTTCTTCTACGTCGTCCATTCAATGTGCCTTGCATAATCGTTTTGGATAGGAATGTCGAACTCATGATATGCCAAAACCATTGCAATGTACGTCTTATCGCCATAGTCAGAAGTGTTTCGTGCATGCCAGCTGATTGATCGATGAAGATGCGAACGTTTTGGTTGATAAAATGGCTGGTATGTGGAATGTTCAAACTGGAAACTTTATAGAATACATCCTTAGGGGAAGGCAGTGTTAATTGATCTATGTTTCTTTTTTATATTTATGACACAGTCATACTCATAGCACAACACTGATTATTAGTATATCATTTAATACCAAGATAGTATATCTAGTATGCATAGATATTGGTATGTAGCTCATTCAAATAGGGCCAGCAGGCTAGCTCAACTAACACTAGGTGTGGGGTAAGTTGAGCCAGAATGTAGCGTAAGTTGGGTGAATGCTTTATTTGTATAATTGACGTAGGCCTTGTACTAAATTGTCATACCAACTCAGTCAACACATCTATCCAATGTGTACAACACGTTTCGGACTAGCCTACATGCTTAATTAATAAGATGACACACTTAATTAATACAAATTTATAGACCAGTTACAACCAGTGTAAGACCAAATATAGATCAATTACAACCAGTGTAAATAACTGCTAATGTATTGGCTTGTAGCTGTTCGATTTGCACGAAAAAATAATTCCTTGTTGTATTTTTGGGTAAGGCCTTTCAGTGCTACTCCTGAACAATTTCTGTCGTATCCAACACATACGTGTTGCGAAATGCAACAACGACAGCTGTACGTCAACTGGTTAAGAGGGAAATATATTCGCTTATATCTGGTGTGGTAATGATGACCGTTGACATTATGCTTATATTGTAAACACCAGCAAGTCACTAAGGACGCCTGCCATACGATTTCATAGCGTGCATTATTCGTGACATGTACAAACTGCGTAATCTGCTAGCCACTGAAAAGTCATCGCATTGACGTCTCTCGACATTGCATATCAGTGTCGAGTAACGCCATAGAGAAAAGACGAACACTTGTTGGCATTTCATTCACTTTTAATACGATAAACAATCACGTACAACAGCGCAATGTCGTGCAATTATATTCATATATATTTTTGATAGGTGTAAGACAATATGTCGTGTGACGTATAAAAAGATCACAGTGTACGTACATTGCAGGGTGTTATTAACTAACGGTGTATGTCTTCACAGGAATAGGCTACACAAGTTTTTTTTCCGGTTCGTTTCGAAGCGACAGTTGACAAGATAATGTACTTCCTGCACCCCAGTTTTTAGCACACCATAACACTTTATGACATAAACCATTGGCATTAGTATTATTACATGTAAAGCTAGCATGTCGCTGTTGATAGTTTTATATTCACGCAGCAACGTAGAAGGCAAATATAATTTAAAAAAATACTACCGTACATTCGTTGTACCATTAGCAACAACATCAACAACAACAACGAAAACGACGACGAAGAAGAACAAGACGTCGACAACAACAACAACAACAACAACATATAAGTGAGAAGCGAACGTCAACACCAACAGCATCAGAAGCGATGAAACTAAACATGTATTGTGACATATTTTTCCGAACCATATGCGCCTTGACATGCATGAATCCATAAATATCGTTTAGGGATTAATACAGGCTTTACCAACAAAGAGTGTACGACGTCATCAGTTTCATCATAACAAACGAATGTAAACCAATATCAACATCACGTTGTTGTAACAGAATCGAGTTGGCAATGTCGTTCCAAAAGACCAAATCACGTGTGTTTTATATCATACGTGTCACGATAAATGTGTTATACAACAAATTCTTACTGTTAGCGACACGTTATTACAGTCTAATTGGTATTCAAACAATATGCTCACACTTATGTAAACTCGGTTGGAACAAACTGAAATGACCGAATAGAAACTCTTTCACTGATGCCTCGGTGACCGCGTCTGAAGTTGCATCCTTGTCAGTATTGACAGTTGTGGAAAGAGTTTATCACATAGTCTCACTACTATGCAATTAGACAATTATGTCACATGGGATGCGATTGCCTGTACAGATAAAACTGATTTCATCGCGCAGCAATCTGATACATCGCGCAAAAATAGCGTACAACAGAGCTGATGAATGTCGAACTACATCAATGGCTGCCCCGCCATTTAGCAAACGGGTCGTCAACGCCAATACAGCATGTCGCTGTTGACAGTTTTACATTTACGCAACAATATAAAAGGCTATGATAATAAAACATATTAACGTGCATTCATAGCACGAACAACAACAATAACAACAATGAAAACGACGATGACGAAGAACAAGTCGACGACAACGACAACAAACGTCGTGACATACATGGATCCATAAACATCGTTTCGGGATTACGTCAGGCTTTACCAACAAATAGTGCACGGAGCAATCAATTTCATCATAAACAACAAATCCGGACCAATACCAACATCACGTAGTTGTAACAGAATCGGGTGGGCAATGTCGTTCCAAAAGACCAAAGGTACACTTCCCGAGAGAGAGAGAGAGAGAGAGAGAGAAAGAGAGAGAGAGAAAGAGAGAGAGAGAGAGAGAGAGAGAGAAAGAGAGAGAGAGAGAGAGAGAGAGAGAGAGAGAAAGAGAGAGCGAGAGAGAGAGAGAGAGAGAGAGAGAGAGAAAGAGAGAGAGAGAGAGAGAGAGAGAGAGAGAGAGAGAGAGAGAGAGAGAGAGAGAGAGAGAGAGAGAGACTACCACAAGATTCTCTGTATATGATCATGCTTCGTGATCAGTGGTGCTTACTGTGTAATATTAGTAAGTGCAACACGTGCAAAGTGGATGCAATATTTGGCAGATATCGTTGTAATCACGACGACGCGATACGTTTAGCAGCAACAACATATTCTACAGCGGTATCTGGAATATCAGTAGTAATAGTAGTTGACACAGTAGTAATAGGTGCCAGTAATCAACATTAAGAAAAACAGATACGACGCCAAGCCAACAGTACAGGCAATCACCGACACGGTTGGTTGTACAATGAGCAAAAAATTTCAATGCATTGTCCGTGAGATATTACAGACGGGTTTTGCGGTATTCTGTCGAAATTGCTGTCGACACATTGAACATCCCGGTTGTGTTGCTGCTACGCTTGGCATTGCGCCAGTCTCGCCAGAGTCTTCGGACTGTCGGCGTCAGCATGAAAGAAACACAGATAAAGACTCCCTGGCATGTGTTGCACACAATGAACGGGTACGTCAAGAAACGTAGAACGTCGACCATTGCTAAGTAACCGAACAGCCACGTGAAGCCCATCAGTGACGTCAACCTTATGTAAATGACGAACATCCTGCGTTGTTGTTTCGGTGGTCGCGCTCTGCTGGCCGTTGACATGGCACGTCTTAGAGAAACGACGGTGCGAACAAACAACACAGTATTAGCTGTGATCACTACGGCTAGAGGAGTTGCAAAGTAATATTCTATGGCTCGGGGACCTGAAATCCAACATATCATCTTGTTGCCATAGCTGAAAGGTATATTCGTGCCGAAGTCTATACCCAGACAGACGACGATAAAGACAGCCGGTAGTCCCCAGGCGTATACGACAAAACAACGAAGACGATATGTATCGCGAACACCGTTAGATTGCTTCAGATCAGCAAATGTGCACGATGTATCGTAGGCAAGTACATTCATCCAGAGAAAGGAAACTAGCCATGTGTAGTGTTGGAAGACGGCGACGGCGACGCAAACCTCACGATACGACACGAAAATTTCACTCATTTGGAAAGATAGCTGAGCAAAGAACAACGCTCCACATAGATTCATTATGCATTTCCCTGCTCGAGTGCGAATCTCTTCGAACATACAGTAGGTGATCATCGTGCCTACGAGACACGCCATTGACAAAGTGTTCCCGATCAGTGTAAGTATACCCCGGACAGTATAATCAGTTGTTTTGCTGTCGTGATTGTTACCAAGAATCCCTGTCAGATTAGAAAGCATTGACACACACAATACGATCGCATTCGATTCCAATCTAAGAACATTTCTCTCGAGTATTTTCACTTCTTGCGAAGTCCCATTGTACAGCCTGAATGACTCGCCCATGTCGATGTATTCATTCACCTGAAACGTGACCGTATCACAACTGAAGATGTCTGGTTCACAAACCAAGGCTGCTGTACTATTGATCCATCTGTCATTGATACGCCACGATGTAATAACAGGCGTTTCAGTAAAATCGTACACTTGTGCTGTACTCACAACCTGAAATGTAGACGGAATGGTGTCTGGAAACGTTTCGTTACCCAAGAAGATTAAATCACGCCGAAGTTTTGGGGATCCCTGTAAACATACACCCGATGAATCATTAATGTCTTGGTTAAACACAAATATATCGATTTCCATAAAATCATAGAAGAACAACTCATTGCTATCGATGGCTTTTGCAACAAACAACTCCACTTTAGACACGACATCAGCGAAACTTCTGGACAATGTTTCTTGAATCCAACAAGTTGATGTGTTGGAAATGACCTGATCCCTATTGTTCCACCTTTCAAAGATGTTGCATTGTTTTCGTCTTGTTGAATTTCCAACGACATCAACACCAATGTCTTTTATAACATATTCAAAATCAGAGTATTCGAACTCTTTATTTGTAGTCGATATGACGACATATATTCTAATGTCACGTTTCCCTGACAACATCTGTGGCATAGTCACATTCAGTGATGCGCAATGGTTGTCTCGCAAACCCACGTGACCAGGCGGACACGTGGGTTTGACGCATAATCCAGTGTTGGCGTTGTACAGGCTACCACCGGAGCACACAGTCAATGTGTTAGTCCG